>JAWWLV010000121.1:60454117-60487150 GCA_035041135.1 Platyrinchus mystaceus | reverse complement strand
CCTTCTGTGTGAATGTTTCACCCTATTCAGTTAACAGCAACATGAAGAAAGTCTGACTAGGTAGTTCAGAAGATGTTGTTTACTAACACTGGATGAACATGCCTAAACTTTGCTATGCCTATAATCTTTTGGCTGGTTGCTACGAGTTTCTGAAAAAGTAAATAACTATTTACAGTTAATAAGACATTTTATAAACTATTAGATACATAATAGTTTGTTCTCATACAATGCATGGGTATAATTGACATGGCACAGAAAACTAGAGCTTTATTACTTCTATGCTTTATTGGATGGCGATGTCACCAGAGGACATCCTTGATGGAGGTAAGCACATCCTTTAATAAAAAAAAGGATACAAAAAAGTTACTGGCAAATATGAGTGTTCTGTTTACAAAGCTCAGAGATCCATTATAGCATCTTTCTGGATAACAGTTTATTAGTATCAAAGTAACGTCTGGGACAGTATGAGGACATTGCATGCCTCAACCAAACACTCCCCTGAAGAGTTTAGGCCACTTAAAATAGATATTGGGACCTGAGTTTCACTAGTGGCATCATATATCTATTTATTGCAGGATGAGAACATAAGTAATTCATAAATAACATCTAGAACTGGGCTTAAACAAGCCTGGGCAAGATTTTAAATTCCTCTTCCAAGTCACTTGTGATTGATATATTTTGTTACTGTTGCTTTTCTCTTTGGACAGCATAACATTTAAGGGTTTGCTCCAAACTGCCCTTATGGAGAAACAGGGAAGAAACATTTGCAGGTACTCTTTAATATGTCCCTTGATTAGTATATCTTTGAGAAAATGACACACATTCCAGTCTCCCAAGTCAGTATATCCTGCTTATGGTTTTATTAACTTTTCTACAGTGATATTCAAGGAATCAAGGATTACTAATTATGGGTGTTCTCCAGGAGTGTGAAATTCTGAATAACAGGACTACTGCTGGAGGTTCTTCTCAAACTGCTGCTCTAAAAGTTGTCTGCTACTCTCTTGGTGGTGCCACCAGTTTCTTTACGCTTGCACACACCAAAATAATGTGAAGAAATCACATGGCCACTTTTAAAATCTGATTACAAGCACCTGATCACTCAGGCTAGTTTCTGTTGATTAAAAAGAAATGTCTGTAAACTAGGGATTATTAGAGAGCTCAGATAATTTTAAAGGGATACAACTGTTTTTCTATGCACTGTGATTCTTTCCCCTTGCATTCATAACCCGAGATCTATCCTCTGCTACACTGTGGAGTCTAAGAGAAAGTAGAACAAAACACTTCTTTGTGTTCCTTCCCTTCAGCCCTGCCTCAGCCTTCTGTTCCGGGCTCATGTTTGTACACAAAAGCATACACATCATTCATAGTGGCAGAAGCAAATCTGGATGAGCTGGGTCCCTTGCGGATGTGGAGCCAGAGGGCATGATCAAGCATGCAGCTGTTGACTGATGGCTCCTTCGTGCACAATGTGAAACTGGAGTAATTCTTTCTACTAGATAGTTTAGCTTATTGTTAGAAGAAAATTGCTCGGGTTTTATTTGGGTAATGTGCCTGCTGGAGGGGGTGTGCATAAAAGTTTTTTGCATCTGAGAGCACTGAGATGCATAATATTAGTGTGATCATGATGTCGTCTTATTAGTAAGACAACTTGTCCTTTTTTGTCAGTGAATTGCAAAGATCTGTCAAGGCCCAGTTTAATCTACTCCTGTAATAGGATTTGTCTGTAGCTTGAGGAAACAGAAGCTTGTAATGCATAGGGTTATTAAGAGCAGAATGTAAGCTATTTGAGACTCTTTAATAAAATATAATATCAGTATATTCGAGAATATGGAAAGAGGGATCTAAATATTTCTTGTTACAGCCTTCAGATATCTTGGGAGAGGAGAATGTTACCAATTAAAAAATTTCTCTGAATTCTAGCCTTCCTCAAAGTTAAATATTGATGTAAGCAAGAGTTCAATTCAAGAATCTTATTGCTTTGGCTGTAACCATTAAACTAAATCCCTGCCCCATTCCAAGGCAACGTTAATGTATTTAGGGAACCTTGTGAACAACAGCTTTAGTTGCTTTCATGTACACCCATGCGTAGCCCTTCTGCAAACAAGGCAGCTTTAAACAAGGAAAGATACAGCTGCCAGGAGTACAAAGTATTCTGCCCTGTGAATTGCCTCACTTCCTATATAACAAGCTTTGAGATGGTTGAAAGTATTTGCAGTCCCAAACCTCACTCACTTCCCTCAGTGCCTTGATAGGAAACACAAAAATCAAAAGCTTTAATTGTCTCTCTTTAAAGGGAGTTTTGGTGTCCAGAGCAAGCAATCAACACAAAGTGATTGAATTTTTTGTGTGCGTGTGGATAAAGCCATTAGGAACAGGGCTCTGTTTTGTATACTTATGAACATTAAGGTATACTGTGGTGGGAAACAGACTGCTTTAACCTAAGATTTATGATCTTCCTTCAAACACACAGTTTCACCCATCACATGTACAGTCATATCCCTGTGTGAGACTCCTGGAACTGGAGTAACTTAAACTAAGACTGGCATCTTTTAGTCACTAACACCCTTGCAGCCCCTCCAGTACATCAAATACATTATTTACCTTGCTGATTCATACAACCTTGTCTGTGTTACATCTAAACAGGTTAAATACCTAGATTGTCAGTCACTGCCAAAATGTCCCTAAATCTATTGAACTGAAATTACAAACAAGCAACTTGTGATGTTTGTCCTCACTTGAAGTACTCCACAAGTACTCCCTGATTGTGATCTTCCAAAAGTACTGTAGGGTGAAATATATGGTTTTGAATGAAATGTCCTGATTCCTTTAACTAGTTGCTTCTGAATCCAAAATCTAGATTCAGATCTCTCAATGCCTGACTCACAGGTTGCTCCAAAATGCCAGATAAAAGTATTCCTCAGTCTGTGCAAAGAGAGAAGGAGGAGGTAAAAGGGACAAATTTCACTTTCTGTTTGTTGGGACAGGGGCTGACTTGGGGGTTTTTTTTGGCATGTGCAGCGCTTTGCAGGAATGGCAAAAGTATGAGCATAAGTATGGTAAGATTTTTTGGTTTTATAGAAAGAGAATTGTTTGGGGTTTGTCATTATGAAATGAAAATTCTCTTTGGACAATGATAAAAGAATGAGATGAAACAAAAGGGAATTTTCCCCTAAGGAATTATCCTTAGTTTAATGACTAAGAATTTGTTATTAATTAACCTGAGCTAATCTGGAAAACAAGGAAGTTGAACTCCCTCTGTAAAGTTATTTGCTAAAGGAAATAGGCCTGGATATTATCTCAGACAGACAGAAGGGAAAAGGGAGTATAGGTCATTTTCTCATTAATTACATTTGAGACAAAATCATACAGTAAAAGCAACAGAGAAAAATTTAGGCCAGTCATGACTCAAATATATTCCACTGAGGCTTTCCCCAGGTCAGAAGCAGTGTAAGTGTGCCTTCAAGGAGTCCAGGACTCCACAAAGAGTTTGTAAACTGGGTTGTGGAGAAGCAGCAGATAGTTATTCTTATGGCCTCACCCATTCTCTCTCAGGAAGCTTATTCACATTGGAAACTGTTGCAGTGGTGAGACTACTCTGTAGCCTTAAATTGGACCTTACCAAATAGCACCATATCTCTATCTGATCTCATGAACAAAGGATCACAGGTCACTCCTCTGAATCCTTCCTTCCAAAGCAGATATTACCTCATTTTTATTAGAGAATGTGGAACATAAAACATCATTTTTATTGCTACTCCGTTTTGGGTCCCAAAGGTTTTGCTCATGATGAGTAACATGACATCCAAAACATTTCATAACTTCTGGAGAAATTTGAAGCCTGTAATTTTCAGTGACTTTCAACACAGTACAGAATTGAACAGATTGCAAGCCCTGCTCACAGAGGGACTGGAGGAGCACGGTGCTGAGTGGTGCTTGGCGGGCACCTGCAATAAAGGTGACATGCCTGTAACCTAGGGAAAGCAGCAGCTCTAAGATGCCCTGTCTCTCTGTAGAGTCACAAAACATAACTGGAACGAAATCTCAAAGAAATAAATAGGATTTATCCTTTTCTCCTTTCACAGAGATGAGCATTTTTCCTGGCCACAAATCTTTCCCAAAGATAGTGACCCAGGAATCAAGCCCTTCCTTTTCTAAGTCAGAGAAAACAGAGGTATGCCATTTCCATCTTCACTGCTTCTGACAGCTGATGGTTCAGTGGAGAAAGTAATCACTGGGGGCATCATACAAGGTACAGATCAATGCTTTGCCTGAGCTAAAGCAGGAATTTGAAGGTGATTTCAGTTTCTCATAAATATGTTAACGACAGGCTATGGGGTAAACCAAGGAGCGTCTGGAAGCCTCCCAAGACTAGGGGGTCTATGTGTGCTCTATTAGGCAGGATGACTCTGACCCAGCACATTTCCACATCTGTGCAAAAGAGAAAATCTTCAAAGAAGAGAGCAGGAGAGACCAAAACCCCTTTAGCCTAGTGAAAAATATGCTTAGTCATAAATTAAGAGACCAACAGGCAAGTAAGCATGAAAGATTTCTGTGCATCTTAAGTATGTTGTCTTACTGGGCATAAGGGAATGAATTAGTAGTAGGAAATAGCTTCTTCTGTTACTGTCAGGGGTGTGGTATATATTCTGATATTGCCAAGTGCAGTCATAGCTGCCAGTTCCCCATGCAGATCAAGATTGTACCCAGGCCTGTGCCTACCTTCCAGGTAAATACTGTAACAGTGCTGATGAGGTAATTAGAAGGATCCCTTTGTCTCTTCTTTGCCTTTTGCTTGCATTAAACACAATTCCAGAAAATAAACATTATGAAGTTTGTAAAAGCCATAATTAGGGGTAGAGAACACCTAACTTTCAGATTCTACTGAGTTTTGTGGAAAACAAAGAGTTCTGCCAAAGACTTCAAGTGGATAGTTTGAGAGAATGTTGAACTAAGGTGACAGCCTTGGGTCTTAATCATTAGATTATAAGAGATGAAAGTCGAAAACATGGACATAAAAAAAGATTAAAAAGCACTGTTTTTTAAAAAAGCAAAGTATCCTCAATTAATTAATTTCCCATTCAAAATCTGAAGTGCATCTCGTCTCATAAACACTCAAATTGTTTTAAGAAGTATAAGTAATGTGTTGAAGCGGTGTGAAGAAAAACAAGGACTGACAAGAGAAGGCATGAACAAGGTGGAAATGAAGTCCTTCAAGTGAGGCTATTTTTGGTTGTAAATTGTTTTAATAAGGCACACAAGAGAGAACTTACTTCCAACATAATGGTGGAAAGTCACTGCTAAGGTTACTGTGTCTTACTAGAGCCAGAGGCTGCTGAAAGGTTTTTGGGATGAATCTTGTTCTTACCAACCCTCATATAATCTGAATAGCAGCATTGCAACATGGTTCAGAGCGCAATCCTATATGTTTCAGACCAAGTTTATAAGCAAAGAGCCTGTGAAATACAGACTCCTAACTTCAGAAGATTAAACTTTCTGTTGACTTCACTTTTCTAAAGATTTCAGGACTAAATTGGAGTCTGTGGTCTCCACAGTTGCAAGGGAAGCAATGCCCCATATGTATTTCTTAAGCTTATTTGAAATAGTAGATAAAATAGAAAGTCTTCATGCACATGTACAGACATGATAGGCACTCTGTTAGTGACATATCACAGACCATACATCAGATGCAGCGGTAACAATTCTAATAATATTGAACAAAACTGAGTGAAATTAACCCATGGGAAAAAAAGAATCCTACATTGCAATCTATTTTTCTGTTGACAAATCTATCAAAAGAAAGGAGCACTTACACTGTTTGAAACTATGCTGGCCATTTTTCTTCACATGTAGGATCAATATATATATATAAATAGCAAAGTTACAGTTAGGAAATGGGTTTTAGATAACAGAACTGGAGCTTGAGAGTTTGGTTGTTGATATAGCAAGTGCCAAGATTTCTCTAACCCACAGATACACTAAAAATTGCAGAGATCCACAGAAAACAGTAAGTGGTAAGAAAATCTCTGCAACAGATAAATTTCTTTCTACTGTTGGATCCCTTTGGCAACAGAGCTTCACTTTGCGAGTGGTGCTTGTGGCTGGATAAGGAGCTATTTCCTGCAGGATTTCTTCTTGAAAGCTTGAACGTTCCCTGTGGGAGATTTTCTGTACAGGCAGTAAATGCTTTGCAGACCATTGTGCACTAGCTTGCCAAATTCTTCCCTCTTCCTAACTAACAGAGATAAAAAGGTATCCGTGGTATTTTGAGAAAAGCAGTTGTAGAACTCTTTCTTCCTCTCCAATGTATGTTAGGAATTTTTCACCTTTATTTTGATCTTCCTCGGACTGCTGCAGTTAGGAGGCAGATTGTGTCCAGAGCAAGAAAACTGTGCACTGTCTAGTAGACTGCACTGGCCAACTGTTAGCTGTCTAAATTCTAGGGAAAAAATTTCTTACAGTTTAAACTCTGTATAATAACCTGCATCATTGTTGGAAGACCATGCATAATAGAACAAAAGCAAGGTTTGCTTTCTCCCAGTGGCTGCAGTCTCTATTGCATCCTATACATATCACAGTAAAGAAAGAGAGATCGCATCAGTGATATGTGGTGTCAGGGTGTTGCCACAACACACATGGGTTAACTCACAGAGAGATAATGTTGAAGTTATAGCGCTAAATCTCAGGTATAGTCTAGAAGAACATAAAAAATTAAAATAAAGTCATTTGTCTCCGAATCCAGATGCACAGAAGATCCATTCTGAGATGGACTGCAGGTTTTCAGTCAGCCTAATCTACAGCCATCCTCACCTTCATCTTGAAGAACTCAAAGAATGGTGAGAAAATGACACAGTATGATGTGATGGTCCATTATCTTTTCGGTAAAAGTGTGTACAGAACTGTCACTCTCAGGTGATACCAACTGTCTGAACCTTGACATGAGTGCTGAGAGGGAAAAAGAACACAGGAAAATGTTTTACAGAGGAAACCTGATCTTTTACAAAATAGAACAGAAATGATGGATTCATCGAGCAGACTAACAGATTAACAAAAACAGTTCTTTGGACTTGGCCATAGAAAACTGTTAAGTGACTGTAAATTCCATACATTAAACAGATATATATACCCAGTGGTAAAAGGAGCACATTCACATATGAAGCTCAGTCTCTTTAATTATGGTAGACCAGACTTATAACCTTTTACACCTCCTCTCAAAAATTGGCTGTGGCTGAGGAGAAGTGAGAGTTGAGTTAAGAAGCTCATAATACCTTTGGTAGCATCAGAGTCCATGGTGCAGGGTCCAGGCTCAGCATCCTGTATCAGGGCAGCAGCATCCTCACTAGGCTCTGTTCCCTCTGAGTTTGTCTTCCAGCCCTGTGCTTGTCAAGTACTGGTCAGAGATCTACAGCTGTGCATAAAACCGAAAACATTTGTTTTGTCTGCAGATATTTCCAGACATAGTGCAGAAAAATCCTGTTATTTTGCATTAATTAAAGCACACTTAACAAGCACTTGTTCGCAATTCTGTAAATGTCTTTGCTTCTTGTTAGTGCAAAATAATAAGAAATAAGCATGTGCATTTTGACAGAGTTCATTTTAGGAAGTCAGAATACTTCACATATATTAATTAATATAACACCTCATTTATTTATCAGAAGCCTCTAAATGTACTCAAGTCATAAGTGGTTCTGTACTGTCAGAGGAGATTGTGTTGGGTGATCTCAGCCAGTATACCTGGGATTAATGATTCTGTTCCAAACAGACCATGGCACTAAATTTATTCTAATATATTTGCTTGACAAAGATGGCATAAATTCATATTATTAATTATTTTAAGAGGCTTTAGATCTTCTGAGTTCAAGAAGCTTCCTTGTAGATTGTTGCTGTTGTTGTTTCTTTTTAATAATGAAATTGCATTAAAGAAAAAGAGGGTGCAAATTAGTTTTCATAATATAATATGTCTTGTATCTTAACATGTAAGGAAAAAGTTTTTTGAGTTTCTGAAGAGTTACTGTAGAATTAAGCACATCGGACTTTTTCCCAGATTAGTCTCAAAGCATTGAGGTTAACAGCCTAATCCAATAGTCACTGCTTTTGATAATATCCTCTTATACTGGCTTCAACCAGATCAGAATGGGATCTGCTGTAGTATATCCTCTTGTCAGCAAACCAGTTTTTAACGTGTCCTTACACCATGTTGCTTAACAGTCCCTCTGCAGAGAGATTACCTTGATACCATGCTTAAGGTTCAATATGTGCTCAAGTACTTTGGGGAACTTTAGCATTATGAAGAATTTAAATAATTTCATCAGGAATCCAGAAATTAGAATGATTCAGGCAATTAATTAATCGTGTTTGAGAAATGCTTCTCTCATGTAACAAACATAGGACAATAAAAAGTAAAAAGCTAATATTTATTCTGAAGTGTTATACCAAGGGTTGTAAAATTTTGTGTGATGGACAAAGAATAATCTTGAATCTGGACCATAAAACAAGTCTTTCAGACTCCTTTTACATGGAGGTATCTGAATAATGGATGGAGATAACTATGGAAAATAAACAAGGCTCAAATTGAAAATTCTGTTTCAGAAAAATTCCTGTGTAGACTACATCCTAGTCTTGAAGGTATCTGATAGAGTGTGCCTTTCTGTCTTTTTATTAGTGATGGAAATAGCATGGAGTACTGTACATCTGCTCTGGAGAATCCATGCTCTGCACCATGCAGAGTGAGCCAGGCTCCAGAATAGAGGCTGCCTTGAGGTACCCCATGATATTGGTATGCTCTGGCAGGCTCTGAGTCTCCTCTCCCACAAAATGCAGAATCACTGATTCAGACAGGAAGAAACTCCCTCAGATCCTCTGCAACCACTGCATGCCTTTACCTCCAAAACTGCAGAAGAATGTGCCCCAGCACCATAGGGCACAGTGCCCCACTTCCACCAGCAGTACAGGGGACACCCAGCCATCATAGCTGCACCCTCCAGGCTGGTCGAAGTGTTTGCATGAGTGGTGGGAGATGGAAGTCTAAAACGTGTAGAAGTGCTGAACCAAATGTGTCCATTTCCTGAGAGAAGGAGTTATTTAAAAAAACGTACAAGTAAGTGCTTCTTCCTGTGGAGGTTTTGAGACTGTGAGTCCTGGTTAGATCCTGAACATTAGAGAGGTGAGTGTTTCAGATACTCAGTGGTTTTTCGTGTTTAAGCAATTCCATATTCAATATATGATAGTTCTTAATAATAATTTGGGGTGTAGAATGATCCTGTAGACTATAGGGAGTGCAATTCTAGATATACGTGTGTTATTTGCAGATGTCTAAATCAAATTTTGTATCTAAGAGCCTGAACTGACCTTCTTAGCATGGCAAGTCAGATTCAACTCCATATAGCAAAAATCAAAGAGAAAAAGATCAACACAACTAACTGTTAGAATAAGAGAAAGAAAAAGTAGGAAACTGCCTATTGCAGAGTTGGAGAATATAAAGATAATTCTTTGCTGAAGAAACTGAAGCCATTTTATAAAAGTGCTTTGGTGTGTCTTTGAAACTCCATTTCACACAGAGAAAGCAATCTTGTTTCTCAGCTGGTATAAACTGTCAGGGATGCATTGAAGCCAATTTCCTTCAACTTCTGATCTGGTCCAGAGATATCATCTACTGTTATCTATATTGGTATCATCTAGTATCATCTATACTGGTATCATGTAGTATATTCTATACTGGCAACAGGATAAAAATGTACCTATCTGCATCTGATGCAGATGCTTTCCATCTGACTCTGACAAAGACAGAGAACTGTGCTAACATAGAAGAGAAAAATAAGTCCAGAATAAAATGAATACCCATGGCTGAAAAATTCTGTATATATAATATTGCACTGTTTACTCTTTAGTTTCTGTTTTTATTTATTTAGTAAGTGTTGTCTTCAAACTGGATGACATTTATATTAGCTTTGTTTATAGACTTTTCCTAGGCAGTACAAGAGCATATTCCCTCCTGCAAAAGGCAGATGTTGCAGTAACATACCTAATGCAGTGCTAATATTTCATGCAGAGAGTATATAAAATACGATGCAGTCAAGGAAATGGAAGTCAAGTGTGATCATTGCACTAGGTTTTGACAACGGAAAATGTTACGCTTTTCCTCCTTTAGCAATCACAAAATTTTCAACCGGTCAGTCAGAAGGCAAAGGCTAAAGTGACTGAGGCTTATGTTGAAACATTTTGCCAACATTCTTATAGAGCCTCCTGGATCTCAAAGAGGTTTTGTATAGTGTTTTTCTCTTATGGAAAGCATGTGTATGTGTGTGTGTGTGTGTGTGTGTGTGTGTGTGCGCGCCTGTGAGATGTGTGCACACATGCATGCCTATTCTCCTAAAGGAGTTTTACAAGACTTTGACCTGTGGATATAAGTTCAGTGGTGCCAGTCTGCAGGAATGAAGGTCTGGAGATGCGGAGTGTGATCATACCAACCACATAACTACTGCCTGAGGTGAGGGATTCTAGTAATTTTCCCTGCTGTTATGGGAAATGTCGTATGTAATTCCAGTTTTGACAGGTTTTCCTGTAATTGGTATTTGGCTATTTGAAGCACCTTTTGTTGGAACAAGACACTGTCCCTCAGGCTGTGATGTGATGTGATGTCTACAGCAGCACTGCTGCCTCAGCTGCTGAGCTAATACTCGAGTCTGCACAGCTCTGTGTGGGAACCATATGGGGGAACTGTCACGGATTAAAAAAATGTCCCACTCTAGCATCAAAGGCCTATTTTTTTCAGTTGGAATCTGTGCTGGATATGTGAATGGCTGAAGAAATACTGCTGCCAGCATTGTGGTGGGAAAGTCAAGGAGTTGGGAGCAAGTGTCTGGGGAAAAAGGGTGGCAGCTTCTTGAGGTGGCTCAGCTGATGAAAACCTGCCTACTGCCCAGCCCCAGTGTACCTGTGTGTACTTGCACCACTGTTACTTGAATTCATGTTTGTGATCAAACAATCAGATTTAAACAACTACATAAGGCACCAGACAAAACAGAATTTAATCTGCAAAATACACCATTGCCGCTGGAATGCTGGAGCTGCCCTAGCACTGCCTTCAAGCCCAGACAGGGTTTTGATGTGCTAAATACAAAGATGTCATTGGTACTGAGTTGCCAGTCAATTTCCCTACTGTGTACACAGCACCATGTTTTTAACACTTCTGCCACCATTCATCGTGTGCAGTGTGTTCTGGCACACTGTGCAGTGTGTTCTGGCATGCATTTTGAAGTGGCTGTGTCACCCCTGCATTAGCAGGCAGGCATTTTAATATAATATTTGAAAGACTTGTAAGCAGACAAACTCCAAAATTTGAAATTAATTTGCCTTGAATAGATTTGGCCTAAAGATGGGTAGAAATCTGAACTGTACTAGTTGACCATAGTTTGGCTTTAGCTCCTCAGGTACTTGCAGTCACACTCATTCTGGCACTATGCAACCAGCAATCCTGAACCTGTGATACAAGGGTGAGACAGGAAGTTCTTTGGTGTGAACTGACTCTTTTTAAAAGGATGGCTATAACTAGGGAAGGATTTTCACTAGGAATATGGTGTTGAAAGTTTGATTCTTTAAATCTCTTCTTCTGAAAAAGAAGTTAATCATATTCTGACATCAGAATATGATTAACTGTGCTATTCCTGTGGTTTCTCATTTCAAGAAGACCACGGTAGTGCCATGGAAGCAGAATAGTATTATTTTACATAGCATGCAGATTTAATTTTGAGATGTATGCTGACAGGCTACGTTACTCCTTCTGTCATCATAAAACAAAGTAACTAAGTTTAGAAAATCTCAAATACTCTTTTTATTTGATCTTTAGAGCTTCTGAAAATACTTTCACAGTCAGAAATCCACCTTCTTTGCTTGTGATGAGATAGTAGAGAACTACTGGCCTTCCAGCTTTGTCCTAGTGTACCAGTGGCAACCGAGTGGAAATTTTATCTATTCGTTAATATAAGCTTAGACCCTGAAGTCCATACATGCCTTTTATTCCAGCACAGTGATCTCTAAAGTCAAAAGATTTTTTTTCTGAATAGAACTGATTAAACATATCAGAAATTAGATCTGTATTAATTTAGTGCTGACTATGTGTACAATACTGTTAGGTGTATTACTGTTTCTACCTCAGGCATTTAAAATGCTTTATATACTCTAGCATTTACAGACTAACTCAACTCCACATATTTTGAAATAAAACTCTTTCAGTTTTTCCGTGGGGCCATAGAAATAACCATCATTTCGTGATAGGATTTCAAAACCTTTGTGAACAAGTGATGTTTTCTTTCTTTCCTTTTTTTTTTTCCTTTGTCCTACAATTTTTTTTTTAATTTTTTTTTGTAATTGCAAAATTAAACTATTACAAAGGCAAAGATGGACAAGCTGAAATTCAGGACCTACTGAATAGCCAAAAAAACCCCTTCCTATGGTAATGGAGCCCAGAAGCTAAATTATAAACGTCTTAGGTTTATCTCACATGAATTTCACTTATCAAAGGATATCCAACATTGTACTACTAAGGATTTAAATAAAGCAATATGCTAGAAGAAAAGATCCCTGAAACAGTGAAGTGACCTCCTTACCACCTTTTAGGTTGCAGGGAGGGTCTCCAGCAGAGCTCTGAGACAATTCCAGGACAGGTTTCTTTGGCTCCTGAGAGAATTTATTTATAGTTATGGGACACTCAACATTTAAAAGAAATTTCAGAGCATTTCTCTCACTCAGTTCTTCAGCCTTAGATTGATGGTAAATATTTCTCTTTTGTCTTTGCTTCTGAAAATCTCCTTACTGTATTGATAGATGGAAATCAGCTCCTGATGTCTGAATAAAATGAAGTATGCATGTACTTAAGGAAGACCACAGTGTTCCTAAGTCACCTGTGTAATTTTAAAGCCATTGTTCTGTTATGCCATTAGCAGAATATATGTGACGAATAAAGATATGCAGAAATGCTGCAATTTAATAATTAATTGTTCCAAGGAACTACGAAGAATAACACTTAAGGATGTGATTCCTCTATACCAGAGATGCAGCAGCTACTCAGTCAACATACGTACAGTGGCAACTAGTGTATGACAAATAATCAAAGATATGAAATTTTTTCCAAAGTAATAGTATATTTACTGGTCAAATACAGTTGAGAAACAAAATGAATTGTTTCTATTTGTCCTTTGAATTGTAGTTTAATAATAGAGACAAAAGCGGCTGAGGAGGGGAAGCAACCTATCAGTCAAATTATGATACTTTTGCTTTCAAAAAGCATTTTATTTCATAAATAGTTCTGTTAATTTGGTATAACAGATAGGAGAGTATCACAGTTCAGTCACGCAGCCTTGAGATTATAAGTGAAGACCTGAGGCAAGGTTAGCCTTAGTATCACAATTTTTTCAATTGATAAGTCGGAAATAAACACTGCCTGCTCTTAACAGAAACACTGAGGAGAGCAGGATGTTATGTTTTATTGTGTATCCTGCCTTTTAGTCAGCTCAGTATTACTTTAAAAACTTGCAGTGTTCTTCAGGCTTTGTGTGAACAGAAAATAGTCACAGACAGCTATTCTTTTGCTTGCTGAAAATTAGTATCAAGCACTTCTACAATACAGTCTAGACAGGAAATTGCCTTGTCCTTCAGTAGAAAATTGATTAGGTGATTCATTACATCAGTTATTTCAGACACTCCATCCTTTGAAAATTTGTTTTCTGTCTCTGATAAAGGTAAGATCTATAGGTCTTCTAAGTACGTGAGTCATCTTAGGCTTGGCATTTCACACATGTTTTCTTAGGACAGCAATTATTCTTCTGTGGCTAAACCAATTGAAGAAAAACATTAAGCTTACGTGATGCTTATCTGTAGGGTGCTCAGGATACAGGACAGAATAAGCCTTCAAAAGAGAACTTTTGGTACTTCTGTTCCTCTTCAGCTCTCAATCAATGGCTTCTGTTCGTGTCTGAAATGTTTGCGCTCCCCCAAGTGAATGCTCTCAGTAGAACCTGAATCTCCCCGAGGTATTTTCATTCCATAGCTACCTATTGATTTTCATTTAAGTGCGTAGATCACAGCATACACTTTAACTCTGTGCATCAGCTCAGAAAAATTCTTACTTCCACGACATATTCTTCTTCTAATGCATTAATAATTGCATGTTAATCACAATTATCTTTTAGCATTTGCAATCAGCATGTGTCATAGGTGAACCTAACAATGTGCTCCATGTATTCCAACTAACGGGAAAAAAGATAAAGATCAAAGAAATGCAGTAATTTACACCAAATTATGAGCAGGAAATTTTCAGAGGTCAGAAAAGCAGGAACGGAACAATAAATGAACTGAAAATGGGTATATGACATGGCAAAACGGAAAGCAACTAATTCTGTAATAAAACAGTGTTTAAAAAGTAGTGGAGAAAGACAATACAAGAAACAGTTGTGTTGCTTGGGATTTTTAAAAGATTTTTTTAAAGAATGATACACAAAATTCTCTTCTCTTTTTCCCCTTAAATATGTAGTTTTACAATCTTGATTTAGACAGAAAGTGAATTTTAAAAATGCTGAAAAAGGCAAGAAAGTATCCTTCAAAAAAACAAAGCATGTCCGAGCAAGCGAAAGGGAAGCAAAATGTGAAAAGTGGCAAGTTACAGATCAACAATGAATATTTTAGGGACTATTTGCTAAAGGGATAAAAGCTAACTGCACACCGTTCCTCAAAGCCCTGGGACCTGGGGAGCCTCCCCTGGAGTCATTAAGGACAATTGACATATCAATGACAGGAGGAGTTACAGCAGAAAATCCAAAGGGAGTCTTGCATGTTTCCTTAGCCTGGAAGATCTAAGAGACTCACACATCAGAAGTCAGCTTTACAAGGACGTATCTGAAGATCTGTTTTAAACTGAAATGTCTGTGGAGGAGGTTGTAGAACAAATTGTGGTGTTTTAACCCCAGCCTGCAAGTCAGCACCATGCTTTCCCGCGGGGAGCAAACTGCCAGATCATATGGTATTTACCCAGCAGATCTAAAGAAAATTGAGGAAGAAATAGCTGAACATTATCTTTCTGAAAACTATTTCTATACTAAAGGTAAGGAAGGTGACGGCTAAGACAATAACTTTTTGCAATCATTTCAATTAGGGATTCTGGGATTACAGACCAGTTTTTTCCTAAGGAATATGAAGTAAATTTGCTGACGACACGAAATTGGTAGTAGCTGTTGCCTTCCTCGAGGGTGAAGATGCCCTTTAGAGAGACCTAGATAAGCCAGAGAGGTGGACAATCACCAACCATATGAAGTTTAACAAGGACAAGTGCCTGATTCTGCACCTTGACAGGACAACCCTGATTGTATGTATAGAATAGGGAGTGAAACGCTGGAGAGCAGTGCCACGAAAAGGGACGCAGGCAAGTTGAACATGACTCAGCAGTGCCCTGGCAGCCAGGAGGGCCAACTGTGTCCTGGGGGGGCATCAGACAAAGCATCGCCAGTGGTCCAGGGAGGTGATTGTCCCGCTCTGCTCTGCACTGGGGTGGCCTCACCTTCAATATTGTGTGCAGTTTGGGGCACTGCAATATAAGAAAGATGTTAAGCCATTGGACAACATCAAAAGAAAGGCAACGAAATGGCAAAGGCCTCTGAGGGGAAGCCGTATGAGGTGCAGCTGAGGGCACTTGGTCTGTTCAGCCTGGAGAAGAGGAGACTGAGGGGAGATCTTATTGCAGTCTTCAACTTTCCCAGGAGGGAAAGTGGAGGGGCAGGTACCGATCTCTTTACTGTCATGACCAGTGACAGGCATGAAACTGAGTCAGATGAGGTTTAGGTTAGATATGAGGAAAAGGTTTTTTATCCAGAGGGTGATTGGGCACTGGAACAGGCTCCCTAGAGAAGTGGTCACAGTACCAAGCCTGCCAGGGTTCGAGAAGCATTTGGACAATACTCTCAGGCACATGGTGTGATTCTTGGGGTGTCCTGCGTGGGGCCAGGAGTTAGACTTGATCCTGATGGTCCCTTCCAACTTAACATATTCTATAATTCTATGATTTCAATTTCTGGGAAGTAACATACAATGTGGAAAAAATAATCCTAACTTACGTGTAGGGTGATAAACTTTGTACTTTCTTCTGCTGTTCAGGAAATAAAAAAGTCTTGGATATATAACACATAATTCTGTGAATATTTCAGTTTCATGTTCAGTAAAAGTCAAAGGAGCAACTACAAAATAAAACAGCAATTTTAGATATTACATTTGCCCCTTTGTGAAACACATGCAAAAAGTATCTTTTTTATTATTATTATTATTTGTTCTGATAAACATATTACCTCCATTTCCAAGCTGCTTGTTTTGATATGTCCTTGGGCAACCACAGCAGGAGCAATGCTACCAATAAAAGAACAGGAAATGATTACTACACAAATAGAGAGCAAAACAGCATGTCAAGTTACGTCCACTTCTGAAATACCATGTTACATAGCTGGTCTTCCCTCCTGTCTCTCATGCCCAGAAGGGACAGGACAGAACTAGAAAAAAGTTCAAGGAAGGACAATAACAGTGATCAAAGAGATTAAATAGCTTCCATAAGAGGAACAACTAAATTTTTTAGGAGCGTTCAGCCAGGGAGAGACAATTTTGTGCAGCCATCATGGCCTGGAGAAGACAGTCAATGACTCTTTGTCCTTCAAAAGTGAGTGAGAGTTCATATGATATTTTTGAGGAGTAGGTTGAAAATGAACAAAATTAGTTATACTGTGGAACCCTTTCCCACAGGATATTTTGATATTAAAATTGTACAGCTGTTCAGAAAGCTAATTAATGGAAGAAAAATCCACCAGATAGTACACAAATAAATATAATACCTCTCCTTCAGAAATTTGCTGGACCATAATTCCTGGAGATTGGAAAAGTATTATGGGGAAGTATTGATATATTCAGGCTTTGTTTTTACACCATTACCAAGATATCTGTAATTTGCCACTGAGAAAGAGATGTTACACTTGATGGACTTGTGACTTTAAACTATAAGCTATACTTATAGTCCATCATTTGCATATAGGAATACCTCATGCAAGGTTATAAGGGCTATCAAGGTTAATTTCTGAAGTCCCTTATGCACAGTTATGTGAGCAGACTTTCAATTAGAATGTACCTTCTCCTTTGTCTTAGGCATAAATTTAGCTAGACTTTAGGTATGAAGGGAATAGCATGGCTGCTACTAATCTTTGGCCTCCCAAGAATGCAAAGTACTTCATCAGATCTTGAGAAAATTAAAAAAAAAGAAAAATGTTGGTCTGAAGTAATAAATTACCGGTTTCTAGTAACTGCACACAACAGCATGTTTCTGAGGAAGTGTGTGAAATTCTGTGCAATCATCTTGAAGAGAGGATAGAGCAAAAATAAAATATTCCAAAATATCCAAAAGGAATCATCGTGAGTGAGGGTGGAAAAAAAAAAAAAATAAAAATATGTAAACAATTTTGAAGCTCCCTGTAGTTGAATTGTTTTTCAACATACAGCAAAATTAGATCTCCTTTCAGGCTTAGTATCTGTAAACATTACACAGTTATGAATTCCAACAGAAAATAGATTTGTCAGTGCAACTGTGTTGTCAAATTAGAGCTGGAATTTTAAGTTAGAAAGAGGTCCTCAGTGTCTTCAGTGTGGCCATTTTCCACAGTTTCTGATGAAGGTAGTAGGAATAAAATGCTCCTTTAGAGTTTGCACTTTGCTGATGACTATTTGACTTTGATGAAAACCCTTGTTTTTTAAGGGTAGAAATGAATGCAAGTTATTACCTTCTGCTTGTTGCTCATGGTATTAGAGGAATGAATTGAACGCTTTTTGGTTTCTAGAATCAACATTCAAACCAGCAAACAAAAAGCCTAACATAAATGGAAACCCTCACTAGAAGCTCTCAATTGCTGTGAATCAAATGACTGCAGTCTGATCTCACTTTTTCTCTTTGGACACAATCCATTTAAAAAAAATTTTCATTGACCAATAGATACATATGCAACTTAAAATCATTACACTATAGGAAGAATGAATAGAATATCTGGGCAGGAAACAGAAAAACAAGATTTCTTTCTCGATTGGAGGCAAATCACTCATCTCTTCCTCTCCTTTTCACTTACTTTCTTTCGCCAGCTTTATATTTTCCAACAGACGCATATTGCCAGCATCGTAACTCCTTCCCTGCACTTCAAAAATTACTGATAATTATTGGGATGCAGTGGCTCTAAATTAATATAATAATCAATATCAGTTGGCCGGACCTCACTGGTTGAGAGAGATTTTACGTAGCTGTGAGACACTAGCTAGTTACAAGTTTGTAGCCCATTGCAACATCAAAATTGGAGATTTGAATTGTTCCTTGCGGTTTAGGCACAACTGGTGGCAGTAAACATCAGTGTGGTAATGGGAAAAAAAATTTCATTTCTGTTTGTTTGTCTCAAAGGTGATAAGCTGGTAGCCTTTGCTTCTGAGACTGAATGGGGTACTTCCAGGCAGTTGGGAGATTTTCTGGATATAATCAATTTTCGGAAAAGTCTTGAATTTATTTTTGCTCTCTAACCACAGCCCACATTCAGCAGACTTAAGAAGGCAAACAGTGGCATCATCAGCTCCCTTCTGCTGTGAAAAAAACACATCTCTGTAAAACAAGGGTTGAAGCTACCTATGAGAAATTCAGTTTACATTTTTTTTTTTTTTTGCCTACTAGTGTCTGTGTAACCTAAGAGGGCTTAATCTCACAGTGATGCTAGTTTGATTCATTTCATGACAGTAGGATTTTCAAGTTGATTTTAGAGGTGAAATATTCTGTGAAAGGTACACAGCTCTGGCAACAAGCTAATAGGGAACATAGTGCTGCAGCCCAAAATGTATGAGCCCTCACTTACCAACCTCACAGTCATTCCCTGTTGATATGATTGGATTATTTCATTGGATTATTTCCCAGATGGGCATTAGTGTGTTTGTAGGGAGTATTCAGTTAAAGGGTCAATGTTTATTAAAGCTACAGATATTGCATTTGCTCTGAGCATGTAATTAAAACAGCAGATTGCTCTCTGTTTTGCCTTTCATGCAGTAGGCTGCTTTATAAACCAGCTCTGGATGATTCTGTCACCTATTTTTGTCAAGAGCTTTAAAGTAGAATATATTATAGGCTTCTTATATGAAATGAATTGAAATAGTATTTTTCCATAAAGCTAAGGTTTTCAAAGATTATGATTTATATTGTAGTCAGGGTAATTCCATATTTTCTTGAAGACCTTTGTCTTAGTTTATGGATTTGTTGTACCTATTTCCCTCCAGAGCTCCTTGCTTCCGCTGTTTAATTTGGGGAGGAAATCTTCACTGAAATAAATATGACTTAGGTCTATAACTTCTAACTAGATGATGCTGTACTTGGTCAAAATTTCTACATAAAAGTAAGATTCTGACCATATTGTAATTCAATTATACTTTTCATACCTTTAAATGTGCTCAATATTAGTAATTCTCATTGTCTTACAACTGCCCTCCCTAAAATATTGAAGATGTCTTCTTTCAGGAAGACACAAAATTATTTTCTTAACCTATTTTGTCTTATCTTCATTCTGTATTTAATATTATATATTCTATATTTCAGTTCAGTAGTGAATGAAATTATGGTTTCTATATATAATATATTACATATTTGAAATTAACCATTGATAGAAAGCAACTTTTTATCAGTATTTTTAATGACATTAGGCAGTAAAATACCATGGTTCCAGATATGAAAACACTATGTTCATTGCCCCAATACATTATTTCTGCCATACAAATTCAGTATGCAAAAGTGTTACTTCCCTTATTCTATCTTTAGAAGAAAGTTTCAGAGCCACATCCCCAGCTTCAGTCAATAAGAAACTGCAGACCTCAAAAACGAAGTCAGAAAGACTTCTTGGTTTTCAAAGTAACCTTTTGACCATATGCCATTAAGAGGCTAGATCTCTTTTAAGAGCCTCTTCCAATTATACTGGCTTAGTGCTATTCCAGGAGCTTACCATGTCCAATCACCCTAAAAGAATCCTAATCAGGCCTTAGGCTAAAATGCTGCATTAACAGAAAAGCTGAACAGCAAGTAGGGTGTTGCATTTCCTTCCACTGACAGTCTCGTCAAATAATCACGTTTCCAACTTCTCGAGTTAAAATAGATGAAGTGTCTTTGAAAATCAGGGTCAATCTTTTGTTGCCAGGGAAGTAAACAAGTTAGGTAAATCTTAGATTGTAGCCTTGACACATATTTGAGGTGTTGGATCTTCGAGTTGAGCCTGGATGAACAACAATCAGGGATAATGCTTTGCATTAGACATTTAAGAAGAGGCCTTCAGAGCTGCTCACATTGTTCGTGCTAGGAGTATAGGACTTCTTTACAACTTCTAATCCAGCCCTTCAGTCTGAGATTTGTGGCCTTAACAACTCTCAAAACTCCTGTATTTTTGTGTCCTCTCATCCTGTTTGGTGCTGCTCCAGATCCAACTGATACACTACACACTGGCCTAGAGCATTCTGTATTGCTGTATTATGGCAAGATTAATAATAAGACTTCTGTGGTGTTGATTTTTCTAAATTTTTATTTGGGACTAACAGAGTTGGAGGGCATGAGAAATCATGATGCTTAACCGATTTGAGTTGATATTCTAGGGCCTGATGTCCTCACATGTTTCATGCACAGAGCCACTGTGACATGTAAACTGCCAAGCTCAAATTGGGTTTACCCACAATAACTAAAGCAGATATATTTTGTATGGTAGTACCTTATCTTGTTTTGTATGTCTTCCAGTCATAGAGGATTAAGGCTGCACTAACAATAGCAAGGTGTGTGACTGATATTATTAGAAAGATGATGGGAGCACTCAGTTTTTGGGGTTTTTTTTAGTTCAAATGACCACTTGCGTCAGCCAGCCCACTAGTTTAGTTACCTGTTTGTAGATTATCATGTAAAAGCAACACATTGAACCAGCACCATTGAACTAGTAGAGAAGGTTGCCTGCTTATTTGTCCCTTGCCCTGGCTGCTACACGAGGTCATAAGGTCTGGGAAAGTGGTTTCTTGTCTGAAAATGTGCTGAAAATGCACAAGAAATGAGTTGCTTGTGATGCACAAGTAAGAGAGGCAGAGACAAAGAGCTCAAGCAGAGAAAGAGGGTCCATCCAAGAAGAATAGGGAGTAAACATTACATTGGGCCATAACTGTGATGGGAAAGTCTTTTTCTGGGGAGCAAGGGGAGACAGTTGAATTCATTTCAAGAAATTAGGTCTTTAATTTGTGGGACTGAGGGTGAGACTGAAGGAAGAGGAGTTGTGTTTATAAATCATCTGTTTCTGATCTATTTCCCTATGTTTTGTTTGTAAATCAATGCTCCAGAAGTTCTGGAAACACAAAAATGTTCACCCACTTTGATTTGGATGGTTTTGCACTGACACACCTTTAAAATTTGACCGATTTCAGAGTCCTATTACATCATTCGTAATAAAACTTTCTCCTGAAGTGTAATTAACAAGTCCGTACCAATGAGATTAGTGTTGTCTAATAAAACTGATAACTTAATACCTTCTCTGTGTTCCCATCTGATGTCTCAGCTAGGAAGACATTCCTCTCTCTAGTCATCACTCCTAGGATTAGTTAACAGCTGACTAAATCTCAGGAAAGCCCTTGTATCCTATGGATCAGGTGGTAGCCATGCTCCCTGCAAGCAGGTGTGGGAACAGATATTTTCTGCTGATGGAGGGTTAGACCTTTGCAACTGTGCAAATTGTCAGGAGCAGTAGCACCAGAGATGGCAGCCACAGATGGCAACAAGGGGATGCAGCTGTCTGCATGAGGCTTAGCATCCCTGTAGCAGCTGCACTGGGAATTTAGTGGATGCAGCATGGCTTATGGATGCTGAGTGCTCTCCTTTAATCCTTCAGCCTTCACCCTATCTTTGTTCATTACTTTATTATTGCAAATTATTATCATTGCTAAAGTGCTAACAGTATGGCCACCAGCAGACTTAGCCCTTTGTTCTGTGTTCTCCAGGTTCCTGGTCTAAGGTAGCCCACACTCAGCATTCATTGCTAATTATTATTTTTCTTGACTTTTTTGGTCTTGTTTCTTGCTTTATTTTTCACTTTGAGTAGACAAAATTTGTGGGTGTCAAGAGCTTTGTGTAGAAAGAGTAAACAGCATTGTAAATGGTTAGCTCATGGCACAAGAACATGACACAAGGCCTAATTATTGAACGCAGTTCCTTTTGAATCTATCACCAAAGCCAGAAGATCAGGGTAAAAGATAACCTTGATGGAATACTTAAATTTCAGCTAAGATTTAAATTATATTCAATTTTACACAGAAGGAAATTAATAATAACCTTATACCTTTCAAATTC
Source organism: Platyrinchus mystaceus (assembly GCA_035041135.1). NCBI lineage: Eukaryota > Metazoa > Chordata > Aves > Passeriformes > Tyrannidae > Platyrinchus > Platyrinchus mystaceus. The sequence continues at coordinate 60,464,754 of JAWWLV010000121.1, read as the reverse complement.
ATTTGCACTTCACTCAGTTTTTTCTTCCTCTACTTTGTTTCTCCAGTCACTTTCACATTTGTTCCTCAAGGCCATTATTCCATCCTCCTTCTCATTTATTTATTTGATTAGCTATTAATAAATCCTTGATCTCTTATCATTCTCTCTGTCATCATTAGCACTTTGGCATTAGCACAGAAAGCATACAGTAAAAAAAAAAATCCTCTTGATGTTGGAGCAAATCTTTTCTCTGCAGCATCCATGAAGAATTTGGATTAGTAGTTGTGTTGCATCCAAAGGCAGCCTGATCTCCCACTGGTGTATTACATACTTTCTGGAGAGAACTGAATCCTGCTCCCCCACATTCCCAATTTTGGGGGAACTGACAGGCTAATTAGGTCTCTATTAATGCATGAAGGAGCTCACAAGGATACTTTAATTTGTATGCTGGTAGAAATTGCCATTTTACTGGTTGAGTCACCTGAGGAACCACGGACATACAGTACAGTGCCACCTTAGCGCTAGCTTTTTCCCACTCCTGCCTCTCCAGAATTTGCTACCAGGCACACAAGTGGACCTAAGCCATTTCCAGACAGGGAATTCTGCAGAGATATTGGCTTTGTTTCTGGCCTGAAGTGCAAAAGGGCCTCTGTGGTGGTCATTGTAAGAATTTTTTCCCATTTTAGTATCTTTTTGCCCTGGCTTTGGGGCTGCAAGACATCACTGCTTAGAAGCAGTGCATATCTCTGAATCAGTGCTGTGGGAGTGGTCAGGAAGAGGAATAGATAAGGACACAGACAGAAAGAGAGTTTGTTTATAACATTATTTATTTAGCATTTTTTCCAAATTCTTTTGGGTAATAGAAAACATTAAACATAGAGGTAATTCCAGACAAATGAGAATGATTTGAATTCGTAAGAAGTTTGGGAAAGTAAAAGAAATGAAAACTGTTCACACAGAGAATATATTGACTTGCATGGGCTAGAAAAGCTTGAATTACTGCTTGTTCAAAATTGTAGAAAATATTTACAGATGATATTACTCACACATCAAATGATTTCCCCCACTTTGCCTTCCCCTTTTCTCCTTCTGAGCTGTTTTCCTTCTGTGATCTTTCTTTTCCTTTTTTCAGTTGTTCTCAACTTTTTGCCAGTTTTCAGTTTTCCTCTTCCAGTCAATATATTTTTTCCCTCATCTCCCCTTTTGCCTTCTGTGTTGCATTTACTCTGTCTATAATTTGTCTCCCAAGTGTCTTTTTTCTTTTGTATCATTTGCTGTATCCCTCTCTATATAATTATTTAGATATTTAATTTTACTGAATCACTTTATATTTTTTGTCTTAAAAGAGGCAGCTTTCAGTTAAATATTAATGCTGGATAATAGGATGCTTGCTGTGTTATAAACCTTCATGTTATCCTGGTACAAACTGACAAAGAAGATAAAATGAAGGATGAATGATAGAAAAAAAAAAGTGTTGACTGCCAGGATCACCATGAGGGCATGGTAATAATAATGACAAGTATTAACCTAGACATCCCTTGGAATTCCCTTTTGGGTTCATCTCTGTTCTGAGTATTGGTTTCCAAACTGTAAAATGAAGATTTTAGAACTTCCATCCCTCAAAGAGGCAGTGTGAAGACAAATATATTAGAAGTTTGAGGAGTGACCACATAAAAAGGTAATGACATCGTGTAAGAATGAAGAACAGCGAACTTCGAAGTGGCAGCAGCTTGACAAACACTTAAGCTGTGGACAAAATATTTAAGTGAATTTCAGACTGTGTATTTTGAAATTCATTGCCAGCTGCTAAAGAACACAATAAATTTTCCAACATTTTATTTCCCATATGAGCTCTTGAGACAACTAAATCTCAGCATACTATCAAAATATTTTTGAGATACATTCCCTTTTCAACTTGATTTTGGAAGATGAATATTTTCCAAGACCAATATATCATCCAGATAATTAATAATAATGCAGAAGAAATGGATAAATTATTTCTATAAATCAGCTATCAGTTTTTAAAACGTTGTAGTTCTGAAAAGAAATATGAAAATTGTAACTTGATTTAATGAAACATTTGCAGGATATCTTATTTTTTCTATTTTTATTCAATCATTTTTTCAGAATAATCAGTTACTGAGAAGTGAATTTTGTACATGCAGTTCAAAATTCACAAAACAAAAATAAAGTGAGCAATCAAGGATGAAGAGTAAATGAAATAGTGTTAGTCTCAAGAGTTTCAATAGCTCTTCTAACATCTCTAACATTTTAGTAATATCAGCAGGAAAAAACATTTATCTCATTGCTGCAAAAAGAGAAAAAATGGAATAATGTGGAAAAGAAACTACAGTGATGAAGTAAAGTGATGACCAAGCTTTGGTGTAAACTAAGTATTGTTAATGGATCATAGATGTTAGAGTCTTGGTACACTGAAGTAAATGATTATATTCCCACTGAGTCAGTGGGAGTGAGGTTTTCATTCTAATTTCAGACTTAAGCTTTGAAAAGACTTCATAAATGAACACTTGAAGTTCCTCAGATGCCTTAGCTGAGCCTATATTTTTTATTTTAGAGTAATCTGATTCACTTAAATCTGCATGACTACTGTCAGAAGTAGGAATGCACAGTTTGATGTTGACACAGCAATCCCTACAAAATGGGAGAAGCATTTTGGGCAGTGCCTGTGTTACTGTTGCTGAAAGAAAACAGGTTCCTTTACTCATACTTCTACTGGCAAAACAAATGAAGCAAGACTGTTAGAAAATGCTTTATTTCAACATATAATTTGTTACTTAGCATTTTCTTCATGTTTACTACTGTTGGTTGTTTGCTTTCAGAATTAATTTTGATAAAGCACCATCATATTACAATGAATAATCAAGGAGTGGCCCAAAATAATAGATTAATGTTTAGTCAGTCTTTTACTTTCCTAGCTTCAGTGATTCTAATGATTGGTAGTATAAATTTAGTGACAAAAAATCCTAATAGACATTACATAGATAAATGCAGTTCTTCCTGGTTCATAATTGCTAGTAATACTACCTTTCCAGATGCTCTGAACATATTCTATTGGTGGTATTTTAACAATAATATAGAAAGATGCTAATATTTTAGGTATACTATTAATAGAATTTTGCAATTGTAAAATGTTCAGAAATAAGTTTTTATCTAAAAATATGCAATTGTATGTTTTAGGAAATGAAATCCAGTGAGTCAGCCTTACATCATGAATATTTATTTTTGTCTTTGTAGTGTGCTGAGCACCACTTTCAGGCTTGGTCTGTGTATCTCTGCCTTTCCAAGTTGAGAGCTTCATTTAATCTTGACCGCAAAAGACAGTTTCTCATCAAGATATCTGGCTGTAGCTTTAAAGGGAAGCTCATACATCTTTGGTGTTCCACAAACAATGGCACTCTTCAAAATTGCCACGTATTAGCTGTAAAAAGGGAATCTAAAACTATGTTTTCTCTCTTAATCTAGTGGCCTCTGCAAGTGACTTCTAGAGGCCTTGCACATGGATGACTTTATCTTTTGTGCATTTACAGTTGTATCTACTTGTCAATCATAGCCCGGATTATATAAATTTTTAAATAAGGACAAAAATAGTACATATCTTATGAAACAGAAATAATTTACCCATGCAGGAAAGATCTTACATAAGTGAGAGATCATGTTTAAGTGGCGAATGGCCATCTTTGACTAGAAAGGAATTGGCATGGGCTTCTTGAAAAGTCTGAGAGAAGAAAGTCCAGCTAAAGCCAGTTTTGAATCACACTGATGAGACAGGGAATTCCGAAAACTGCCATACAAATAAATTACTTTTCCCGTTTTCAAGCTTTTCTCATCAGCAAAGGCACTGAGGTAATCCCAAGTTTTTCTGAAGAGTTAGTGACAAAACACATTTAATAAAAGTAGGAGATGGGAAAATGGCATGCTTTTTTTTTTTTTTTTTTTTTTGAGAGAGAGAGAGAGAGAGTTTTTAAGCAAAGTAACTGAAAGAATTTTTACAAAACTCTTTGGACAACCTCCCTCTATCCTCAGAGAGTTATACAGGAAAAATAGAACAAATAGTGGCCCTGCATGTTTGTCTATCTATGAAGCTTCTCCACACAAAAAGTAATGATACCCTTTGATTAATATCATCCAAGTAATAATATCCTTCCAGCTGCATCATAGGAGTAATAATAAGCTTTCAACAATTCAGTGAGTAATGTATTTTTGACATTTTACATAAAAATAAAAAGTCTCCTTAGAAATACATACCTCCTATTTGCTCTAGCACAAATTTTAATATCAATAAAATTGTTGTGGATTTGAATACAGATTTGACCCATTTTACATAAGAAGTAATAAAATTCTAATAGACTAGTTACTTCCACAGTTTTCTTCATAATATTATGATTAGGCAATTAATCTGTTTTAATAAACTTTTTGTCACTATTCCAAATAACAAGCATACATTATCAGACAAGGAAAGAACAGTGTGACATACAAGGTTTTTCAGAACTCCTCTGTTTTGTTTAATTGGATGTTATTTATCATTCAGCAAATTAGCTTTGAGAGGAAACTGTTGCTCACACAGGACAGAAGCATTAATACTAAGATACTACATAGCAAGATAGTTAAGTTAAGCAGTTACTCCTAGGCTGTTTATCATCCAGTCTTATGTTGACATGCAAAGACTTTTCCACATGACACAGTACAAGGTTGTGTGAAATTATTCATAACAAAAATGCACATTTTCTTCTTCCAAATTATTACTTTAATTGCCTAATATAACAGAGATTTAGTGCAAGAAGATGATATGTATTCATTAGAGCACTCTGATTGGGTTGCTTCTTGTCATAATGTTTTATCATTAATGTAAAATACATTGCAATTTTGATCTTTTTATTAAGCCAATATCTTTCAAACCTAAAGATCTTCCAAACTGTAAAAGAAGTTAACTGTGTTACTGTTTATTGAACTTGATTTACTCCATTGAGTTTTTAATAGAATCAGATAAAATACACAGATCAAAGAAATTTCCTGCCTAAGAGGGAAAGTGAACTGCATGTTAACTTTTTCATGCTACCAGCGAGACTTCTTATAACCCAACCAATAGAACAACTGCATTGCAGAGGTATGAATCTTGGGAGTTAGACTTGCAGAAATGCTGCAGTCACTGGCTGTACCTTACTTCAGAACAAGTTCTCTTTTCCATGACTTTGTACTGTTAGAATGCCCCTTTTACTCTGACTGCATTTCTATTTGAACTCATGATAAAAGCAGGCCTTCAAAGCTGTTCTAAACTGAGCTCTCTTTTTGCCTATTCATTTAAAAAACAAGTAGTAGAATTTGTCTTACATATAAAACAAAATTCACTGATTTGTTCTGTTCATATGTTGAATTGCATTCTGCCAGTAATGTGAAATCTTATTTCATCCATTTGCAATAATAGTTCTCTCTAACTCACTTTCTTTAAGCTAGTTTTGATACCTTTGAGACTGAACAGTATGAAACTGTATGAAGAATTCTGGTTAAATTGGTGGAATCTGTTGCAGTAGTAATTTTAGGATGTGCCTGTCATGTATGAATAAAACCTTATAGGATTACTTTAAAATTATTTTCATGTTAAACCATCTCCAACATCTTTCTTCTCAAGATTTTAAAAAGGCCTAGTTTTGTACTTTTTGTCTCTGAAGATTATTTTCCAGCTTTAAGCATACGTTTAATTCTACCTAGTGACAAAATCTCTTATATACTGACTAACAGACTAAAAAGCATTTATAAGATTTGGTCTTTATTTGTCTTTCAGGAAATCTTTTACACTCCTCCAAATACTTCAAGCAGCCCTTTTATTGAGCAAACTATGCCTGCAAGGCTACAAAGGAAGCCCAAAATAAAAACAGAGATATCTGCACATTTCTCAAAGAAGGACAGTTTTTTCCATTTAAGTTCTAAATGGAAGAGAGAAGGAAGGAGAAAAGTCATGGCAGCACCTGTTACACTGCCTGATAAACCCATCAACAGGGCAAAATGTGGTGTAAACATGGCCATCAGCAGAGTTAACAAGAGAAATGAGCCTCTTACACCCAGAGAAAGTGGTGGATATCTGTAATTGGAATGGTTGCCTTTAGAAATACAAGAATGTACAATTTCTGTGGCTGCAAAAAAAGGCAAAGGGTAAGAAAGAAGAGCCTTGGTTAAGAGACATAAATTCACTAGTGTTTTAAGAAATGATGGCAGGTTGTCTGTAATAACTTCCTTTGTTTCTTCACCCCAGGTCAAGAAAGCAGTCAGTGCAAAGGTTGTTTTCAAGACACAGGCAAAAAAGTGAGTCCAATTCAGCATACACCTAAATTCCCCTGGGTTTTTCATGTTACCTTCAAGTGTAGGAAGAAATATTTGTGAAGTGTAACTGAAAATGATCACTCCTATGGAGACCAAGAAGTCCTCAAACTCAATGGAGAGTCTGAATTTCGTCCAGGACCACTGGTGTATTTGTGTGAGACAGTAAGTCATCACTACAAGGATGATAACAAAGTGAACCAAGGAGCAAAGCTGGCTGAGTTTGGAAACAATTTTGAGACTTCTGATAAATACACAAGGTAACAGAGTAACAAATGCAATTACAGACCAAGTTTTCTCAGTCAGTCCTAAATATGGAAAGCTGTGTGACAGCAAGTTCCCACTAACAACCAGATACAAAATACATGTCATGATCAGTTCCACCACTTGGGTCACATTGACAATTATGCCACCTAGTTTGGGAGACAGCTTTTTGCAGCAGGCTTTTGCAATATCTTCATACGTGTCTCTCACTCTTACCAGTTGCCCATCTTCGTTTTCTTCATACAAGCAAACGATTAGAATTTTCCCTGTGTAACAGCATAATGCTGCAGCCAAAACAATAAGAAGTAAGCCACTGTATCCACTGTGGAGGAGAGCATACGGCAATCCTAGGACAAATATTCCCTGAAAAGGAAAAAGAGAAAGAAAAGATAGCCCAAAATCCCTGAGGCAAAATGTTTGCTAGAAGCTGCACTCCCAAACCTGTCCTCCATTGAACATTTTTTTCACCTAGCTGCGTGCTGTAAGTACTGCAACATTCAGCTAACAATCATGAGAAATGTGTTTATTTATGATAAATGAAATTATCAGCAAAAATAACTGCTTCTATCAAAGCACATGCAATGATAAGCTGGGAAAAAGAGAATATGACTGAATGATAGAGTCAGGTTTCCAGTTAATATTTAACGCTGATGTGATTAGAAGCACATTTAAGAAGGTTCATAGTTAGTTATTCAGTCAACATGCATATTAATGAAATAGGTTCAATATCAGTAAAATTAAACATCTGTAGCATCATCTGTGCAAGTTTCATTCCAATTAAATATAGCAGTGTAGATAGATCCAGTAGTGACAATTGTCTTTAGCCTAAAAGCTGTTAGCAGACCTCTGGAGAGAAAACAGCATTAGAGTGCATCAGATTAAACTTATGTTTCCTTTGCAGCTTCTATTTGCCTCATGCGGCCTTTGTTCTTGCTAAGTCCACTGCTAAAGTGATTTTTCTCAAAGCTGAGATTCTAGACTTCTTTGTCTAGAAGTGTAAACTTTTTGGGTGTTTAAAAATACATGCAAGACATATAGACTTTTTTTTTTTCTCTAAACAGTTTCTGAAAGGAACATAGTTTTATTTGTTTTATCCAGTGGGGAAAAAAAACCAAACACCCCCAAAATAAACAAACAAACCCCAACATGAAACAAACAAACAAAACCTCCCAAACCCCCAAAACACGTGGCATTCTAGTTTCACAGAACACTGTGTGCAATTCTTTGTCTTTTTCCCCTCTTTCTTCTCTGTATTAAAGGAGAAATTAGATTTTTTTTTTATCAGAACAAAACCATCAAAACCCTTGAATGATAGTTATTGATAAAATTTAAAAAAGATGCTTCTCTGACATTTCTCTTTTTATGACACAAAATTGAAATTAAGAAATGCACATTAGTCACACTGGTCAGGCATTTTTGTTCATGACAACTGAAGAAAGATAGAGGGAAACAAAATACAGTCAACTAGTTCCTCAGAAACTTTTGCTTCACTATTTCTTACCACACCCATAACATGATGAAATCTGAGCATTTGTGCTCATGCTTGCTATTCTGGTCTGACAGTAGGACTTGAATTGGATCAAGCCCATCTAGACTCTATTTCTGACCAAACCTGAGCAACCCCATATGCTCTGCAAAATCTATGAATCCCTGACAGAAACAGATCTCCTCACAGAAGGGGAGTCTCTTCCCTCACATCCTGAGTGGATAGTGCTGCTGACTGTAGCCAAAGCAGAAGAAGTGAGTTTAATGATCTACATTTTAATTTCAGACTTTTCCATCTACAGTCATGACCATGAGGTTGAGTGGAGGACCAGAGTCTCAAGTATGCTTCTGCCTTTGATATTTTTTATCAACTCTTTTAGGTTTTATACCCATCAAACAGTTTCTGTGAAGGCAGTCTAGGAGCCCAGATCTGACGGAGCTTATCAAGAAGGCAGGCACCTGTCTCAGCTTTGTAGGACTTATACCTAGCACCCCACTTCTAAGTGATACAAGTAATTCCACACCTGATCCATTAGGAGGGCTCTGAAGAGAGGCAGTTTTTCGAACACTAAATAATCATTAATAAAAAAGTATTATCCTTCTCTTCCAGACACAAAATAGCAGACCTTTTTGGGTAGATTGTGAGACAAACATCAACCAAAAAAGAAATATTTGAAATCCTTGAATTAGGGCAATGTTTCTTCTCTAAGTCAATGAGAAAAATGGAGTGTCCATCATATGAAAGAGCTGCATTGCCTAATTCACCAGGCTTCACTCTAGATGCAGATATCTTCACCTTTAACTGACTTAGAGCTGGAAAAATCATATTAAATATATGCCTTAGTAAATTTCACTTAAAAAGGTCTATGCCTTTATGTGTTGAAATAGAAGTAGTTCAGTTATTATTACTGATATAATAATAAAGTTATTGACTAGATAGTTTCTTCATTGTTTTCCATGACTTCATTTACAACATTTGTTTTGTGTAAGTCATACATGTTATTCCATTTAGAAGCTGGGATGTTCAGCTATGCAGCTTGTGGTATTTAGTCACCCAAATCTCTCCATTCAGTGTAGTCTTAGCTACATTCTAATACAGGTCTCATGACCCAATTAGCTTTTCTTTTGTACATGAACTTCACAGAATTGTTCAAAATTCTACCATTTCTGCCACCTAACAGTCTACTTTTGTAAAAAGATTAGATATCTGGCTGTATCCAGACTGCAGGTAGCACACATGTAACAGCAGCTTTTGATATCATGCCATTTTTAATCATGGCTTTCACTGACTAGCAAGTTAGATAGCTGACTAAAGAATTGAATTTGGTTTCTTTCCTATGAAAACAATCCTTGGGGAACATTGACATAACAGATAGACTTTAAAAGCATCACAAATGAACCAAGTCTATGAAAAAATCAGGAAGATAAAACCACAGAGTCGTCTTCCATATTAACATAAGAACAATTATGTTTTCTCAGTTCCTTGAAGTCTGTATGAAGCTTATATCATTTGTTCTATACTCACAGCTTTATTATTTTGCTGCTTAACCTGCAATTGGGACTTCAAATGGTGTCTGCTGACCCAAAGGGTCACTGTATAATTAAACCGCAGGTAAGTGTTGGCATGGGCCGTGGCCACACAATGGCTTCTCCCCCGCTGAATTTAATCTATTAACATTTATTCGACTAGTCTCAACCTAAACCGAAACAGAAGACTCTGAGAGAGGTTATCGCTTTAGACAGCCATTTACAGTCCAGCCCACAGGTGTCTGCTTTTCCATGATTAATTGGTAATTTAATCAGAGTATAACATAATTCCAACTTTTAGCATCTCCTTGCTGTTGTTCATATCAAATAATTTAATTCAGTATCTAACACAGACCACAGGATGATAGTTTTTTGGGCTGATTTTTTTTTCTTGTAAATTCAGACCTTATTAAACAAACCCATATTTTGTCTATATATACTCTTTCTTAAAATTATATATCAGTGGTTGTCAGTTTCAAGTTTAGACTTTAGTATTTCCAAATTGGACATTTCTACAGAAACTGTAAGTTTCTGACATCTTTGACATCTATTTCCCACAGTGTGCAAACTTCAGCTCTCAATTACTAATAGAAAGCAAACATTGTGGACATAACTGATTTTGCAGCTTTTTGGATATAGAGCATGGTTAGTTGAGAGAAATGGGAGAACACTGAATATGCCAATGTAGTAAGTATATATGTCAGGGGTCCCCAAACTACAGCCCGCGGGCTGGGTCCGGCCCCCTAGAGTCCTTAATCCGGCCCGACCCACCCCCTGCTGGGGGTTGGGGACGGAAACCAAGCAGCCCCTCCTCCTCCTCTGTGATGCACGGTGGGTGAGAGGCGGGGGCGTCTCCTCTGTGTCGGCAGCCTCTGGACTGCGGGCAAATCGCCAGAGTCCCAGCGCGGCAAAGTTCCTTCAGTCCCTTCTGGCCCCCCCTCCGGACTGCGCGGCCTGAGGAGGGGGACGGTGGCATCAGCGAGGTGGGCGGCTCCCTGTCTCTCCCTCCCTCCCTCCACCTCCCAGACAGGACAAGCAAGCCAGCACCA
>JAWWLV010000121.1:60436497-60451784 GCA_035041135.1 Platyrinchus mystaceus | reverse complement strand
GCCTGGCTGCTCTCCAGCCACTCTGTCCCCAGCCTGTAGCGCTGCAGGGGGTTGTTGTGGCCAAAGTGCAGGACCCGACACTTGGCCTTGTTGAACTTCATCCCGTTGAAATCAGCTCAGCTCTCCAGCCTATCCAGGTCCCTCTGCAGAGCCCTCCTGCCTTCCAGCAGGTCGACACTCTCTCCCAACTTGGTGTCGTCTGCGAATTTGCTAATGATGGACACAACCTCCTCATCCAAATCATCAATAAAGATGTTAAATAGGACTGGTCCCAGCACTGACCCCTGGGGAACACCACCAGTGACCAGCCGCCAGCTGGATGCAGCCCCGTTCACCAGCACTCTCTGGGCCCGGCCCTCCAGACAGCTCTTAACCCAGCAGAGAGTGCCCCCGTCCAAGCCACGGGCTGCCAGCTTTTCCAGGAGTATATTATGGGAGACAGTGTCAAAGGCTTTGCTGAAGTCCAGATAGACCACATCCACAGCCTTCCCCTCATCCACCAGGTGGGTCACCTGGTCATAAAAGAAGATCAGGTTGGTCAGACAGGACCTGCTCTTCCTAAACCCACACTGGCTGTGTCTGATCCCTTGTCCATCCTGTAGGTGCTGTGTGATTGCACTCAGGATGATCTGCTCCATAACCTGGCCAGGAACTGAGGTCAGGCTGACAGGCCTGTAGTTGCCCGGGTCCTCCCTGCAGCCCTTTTTGTAGATTGGCGTGACATTTGCCAACTTCCAGTCATCTGGGACCTCCCCAGAGAGCCAGGACTGTTGGTAAATGATGGAGAACGGCTTGGCAAGCTCTTTTGCCAACTCCCTCATCACCCTAGGATGACTACACTGAATAATACTGGACCAGCTGCCATTTATACTACTACATAACCTCCTAATCCTACTAGAAACTCATTCCTTTGACAACAGATCCACACTGACAGTTACTTTTTCGGAACTTGTCACTTAGGCAGTTGCTAATCCGTTTAAGACGTACTGTGTTTTTGCACTAATTTTTAAATAAGCATATTGTGTATTAAAGTGTCAAAATTCCTTTTAGAAGTGTAAATATATTATTTATCTTTCACTGCCTAAATTACAATGTCATAAAAGAATTAAATGAAGTGTGTTTAATAAGGACTGTAAGGACACTTCCTCCAAAACCACAATGATTGACACTAATTATATTTCCAGCTTTTTATGCTCTATCAATTAAAACCTGTATTAACAATTACATTATTTTTCTCAGCATTCTTACCAGTTTTCACTAGTCAGTATTTATATGGCTTTTAAAAAATTGGGATGATAATCACAATCTTCTGAAAAATCCACTTGTAATAGCAATTGAATAAGAATATTACCAGGTCAGATAGATCTTTTGTTATGTCTCCCAATTGAGAACTTGCTGGGCATTCTGCTTTCAAAATACAATTGAGCTACATTTTAACATCCATTTTAAACAACTGTGGTTATCTCATAGTTAATTGTCCAAGTCTAAGCTTGGAAAAATTAGGCACCTCAATTTATATATAATTCACACTTGTCTTAAGATAGATTATTAACAGAGCTTAGACACATTACCTTTCAGAGATGTCCATTTCTCTTGCTGGGCATACAGTGTGTGTCCACACAACGGAGTGTGCACACACAGCATAGGAATTCAGGCATAACTTTTTAATGTCTAATGGAGAATAGCATGACATCTGTCCCGAAAAATTACAAAATGGCACACTCTTCTCCTGTGTTATGAGCACATTCTCCTGGTTCTTTACAGGAACAACATATGAAGAGCTGCATCTCTTTTTCAGAGTTAAGGACAGTTTTAGAACCTTTACTGCTGGAAAAGTAGAAAACCAATGTAGCAGAATTCAGTGAGACATATCAGAGAAGATGAAGGTGATCTTATACTAGAAAATCTCTAAGTTAACTTTTCGCGTTCTCACATCCACATACTCTGGTGTTTTTGTCTCAGTGGTTTGGCGAGGATTGTTTGTGTGCAACAAGGGGAACAAGGGATGTCATCAGTCCAGTGCTCACTTTGTCTCTGGTGTTCATCTTGGCTAATGATGACAAATGGATTTTTTATTTACCTTCTATACTCTTCTGGAATGGATGTAGTTTTGGATATTTTGCCTCATTATTTTGTCTCATTTCTCATAAATATTAGGCAAAATTCCCGACTTACGCAGTTGTGTTATCTTATCTGCATGTTTTATTAATACTGTACTCTACTTCATTCCCTTAACACTTATCTATAGGTGAGTTTTTCTACCTCTTCATTTGAATTGAATCACTTATATGGTGCTCTGCAGCAGTTAACTCACACCTTCCCTTCTAACTTTGTCCTACTGTTTCTGCTGGTGCTTTTAGTGCTTTTAGATGAGCATACACAGTCACATATATAGACACACACTTCCATTTATACTTATTTGTTACTGTGATTAGTATTTCTGTTTCAAATTTTTAGACTAAACATAGTCTTTTTTTTTCAATTGCTAAAAATTTATTTCCTATTGTCCGAATTCCTAGGAGATGCACTTTCTCCTAGCGCCTTTGCATTCTTATATCTCTTTTCTACAGTTCCTAATTTATGATTTACTATTATTACTCTCACCTTTTGTTTTTCTTTTGTTATATATATTTAATTTTAATTGCTACATTTACTTCACTCCTGAATAGGAGGGGGTTTTAAAACATTTATGTACTCTTTCTTAGTTGTGAGACGTTGCTTTTGGACATGTTATAAATTCTTGTTAAACTTTAAAATTGCTTTCTCAATTGGCTGTCTGCATTTATTCTTCCTAATCAGTTATCTCTCATAATTTTCTCCAGGTTTGAAAAATTCACTCCTTTGAAGTACCAAATACATATTCTACTGTCCACTGTTTTCCCATAATGAATGTAATTAGATCCTCCAATTCATTCATCTTTATTCAACACAATGAGGCTCAAAATTGAATTAGCTTATGCTAGGTTCAATACCTTTTGTGTCAGATAATTATCATCCAGCATTTTTAGAAACTTCAATGATGTTTTACAACATACTGCATACAACGCCCAGCATAGGTCTTTAAAACTGGAACTGCCAAGAACAATACAATTTTTCTCTTCAGACAGTTCTAACACAGATAATCAGCTGTCTAACATGGAGTGCCATCCTCATTTCTTTTGCCTACTTTTTTTTGTAAATATGCTTTATCTAATTATTTTTAAACTTCAGGTGTATAGGTCATCCCACCATATATTTGCAATATCAATAACATTCTATTTCTTCTCAGCAGTAAGAATTTCTAGCCGGTTACCCAAACTCCTGGCAGTGCTCTACAGATGTCAGGAAAAAAATTCATCTACTTTCCCACTCACTTTGCAGTTTGTTCACAGCTCAGCTGAGTTTGAATTCAAAAATACTACAAGCTGTTCTGTGGAAAACTTCAAATATTGTCTATGGCCTGTATGACCTTAGCAGCAGATCCATTTCCTCTAATGTCAGTGAAAAATCTTCCTTTAACTTCAGGGATGGTTGAATTAGACCCCAGGAATCTTGTTTTTCCTGATTTTTCTCATTCTTTCTCTCTGCCAACGCCAATCCTGTTTCAGCTGCAGGGAGGACGGTGACTAATGTGCTTTTTCTGTGATTAATGACTTCATTCACCTTATATACTGACAGAAACTTTAGAAGTGTTTACCTGTCAATCCTTCAGGTACTAGAAGTAGATGATAAGGCAGATAGACTGCTCAGGAGGTACTGTGATAAGATAAGCAAGTAAAGAAGCTGCATGGTCTTCACTGCAAAATGTTTGTCTCCATTTGACTCACAGAAACCACTGATTTCATTCTCCTTTTAGTGGCCAGATTAGTCTTAAGGATCTTCCAAAGATTAGGAAAGTAAAATGAGGAAAGAAAATGTCTCACACAAAAATAAAAAGGAATTACTGCTATTGAGTAATTGACAGCTGATCTCATTGGCTTTGCTACTGGTTTAAATATTTGTTTTAAAACCAAAATAATGTGCTCAATGCTTAATTCTGCATGGTTCAATGGGAAGTGTTAGCTTGCATAAATCCAAAGCTATCTGCAAGAAAGCACTGAATCATACTAAGAAAATCTCCCAAGCAAATTACCTTTTAAGAAAACATTGTTTTGCTTGGTCCCAAAGGAGAAAGCAGGCTTTCATAAAAGAATGAGGGTTTTTATTATGTGTTACGTAGCTGAGAGGAGAGAGAGATGGAAAAAGCAAGGCAGTTAAAACTAAAACAAACATTATTATAGAAGTGGTGAGCAACATGGACTTCCTGGCTGCTTAACCATTTCTCTCATCACTGATTGTCAGGTTTTCACCTGAAGGCAGGCAAGGACTCAAAATTTTCAGTACAGTAACATGAGAGTGAGTTCCCATGAAAATATGGTCAAAAGAACTTGAGGGGAGGCAGAGGGTGGACTCTGGGAGACTAGAATCAAAGCAAAGCAGTGGGGAGCCAAAGAATTTCATTTGAGTGTTCACTAACATAACAAAAAGAGGAGTTAAAGTGCATAGAAAGTTCCAACTCAGGCTGGGGGAAGACATTGTTAGGAGTTCTAAAATGTCACCTGTGTCGGTCAAGCCACAGTTCTTGTCACTTTTAACAAGTAATACTGAAGAAGACATGGAAGAAAACAACTCCACACTACAAAGATCTTTGCACTGGAAAAAAACCTTATGCACGTCTGAGGGTTGAAAATGTAGCCAGGTTACATCTTCCAGAAGCTGAGTTATATTTTCTGAATGTTGGCATAGGATTTGTCATGTTCTTGTGCAGAATAAAAGGTGACTGAATCCTCCCCTTGTTAATATTACCCTGTTCTTTCCTCAGCATAGACCTAACCACCCATTTTAGGTGGATTCCTACTCAAGTTATAATGACTCCCAGAGTTCAGTGTATAAAGAGGAAATTAGTGTAAGAGCACTGCCTGGAGAGAATGTAGTTAATAGTCTGGATGAAAGGTATAAATAGTAGTATGCTATTATGTTTGGTCTTCAGGAATCAGTAAACTGATACAGAGTATCAGTTTATACTATATCCTTCTGGAATATGTGAGAAAACCTGTTGTCTGACAATTAGGCTGGTTATAGACAACAAATTTCTACTGCTTTTCCTCTCTTAGCCTCAGTTAAACTTCAGTGGCACCCCTGGAGGCTTCTACCTTTAGGATGAAAGAAGAAGCAAGTGATTTTACTGCCTGAAAATTCATCATGCAGAAATACAGATAAAGTTGAGGTTGCAAATGAATTCCTATAATGGAGGTGTCTCTCTCCTGTAATGACATAAAAGATCACATCATTCTTAAAGTTCAACAAGGTAAAATAATTCCCCTATTTTCAAGTAGTTTAAGAATATGGTAGTTTAGCCTAGGCCTTCCTTGGTGACCAGTTTGAAACCAAGGAAGTGGCCATGTATTCCCAGTATTCCGTACGATTTTTACATAAACCAGGGTATAAATAAGAAGGGAGAAGAGGCCTTCACTCTCTTCCCTTCTGATGAGGTTTGAAGACAGTGGATCCCCACAGTCGGTCCCATTTCTGTGGGGGAGCTGAGGCCTGGCTAGGCCTGCTGTTTTCTGCTGATCTGGAGTTTGGTGGCGTGATTGTGCTATCTCAAGGCAAGTATTAAGGCTTTCCTTTGGCTAGTCCTTTATTGAATGTGTATACCTGTTATCGAGTTTGGGTTTTTTTGTTGTATCCCTTTTCCCTTTCCCCTTTTCTGTTATTCAGGTGTTGGGTTTTGGTTTTTTTTATGTGTACAAAGTTTTTTTAAATTGTATATAAATGTAATAAAAGTGTAAAAAAAAATTATATATATATATATATATTGCTTTAGCTCTCTCTCTCTTATTTCGGTTCTCTTGTGTTTTTTTTCTTTTCTCTTGGTTTGGTTTTGGGGGGGGGAGCCCTTGAGGTGGGGTTTGGGGACTTGGCAGGGAGCCAGCTCCAAGCCACCACAATTAGACAAACATTCCCAAATGTGCATAATTAATAATAAACAGAAAATACAAAGATCAGAAAAGAAATATGGCTGAGTTTTATGGCGTACTCTGAAGTCTCATTAGAAACGCAAATTTAGGTAAGCTCTCCTTTTTAAAAAATAAATACATTTTGAATATGGTTATGCATTGCGAAACCAGGCATATAAAATGCACACCGCCTTTTTATGGTCTCTAGATGTAAAATACTTGAAGTATTACTACTTGAGGAGGTATTTCTCGTTCCGTTTGTACAGACTGTGACACAGTGGTCCTTGACCTCTACCTGGCCCATGAAAAAAAGCAATACTCCTTTTCCATAGTGTTTTTTTGTTTGTTTGTTTTATTTTCCTCTTCTTTTTTTTTTTTTTTTAATTTTTTTTCTTAGTTCTGCAGTTCCCCTGGAAAGTCTCGAAGATAGGATGCTGTCTGGAAATAACAGGTGAGGGAACAAACTGGGGACCTTGATTATTCTTCACTTTTGACAAAGACCTCAGGTTTATTATTTTACTTTTCGATAGAAAAAACTGTCTGATCAAGATAATAGCACTTCTTTCATTATTAAAACAAAGTTAGCTAAGTAATAGCTGTAAAAGTTTGTACATTTAAAAAATTGGTTTATTTCTTTTCTTTTTTTTTAACTTCAGTCATTCTGATACTGCAAGGAAAATTTCTCAGTTTTGTTGGATCTCTCCTGTTTTTTTATTTTGGTGTTGAGAGCTGTAGGGAATTCCTGTTTGAGAAATGTATTTCAAGACTGCATTTAGTTCCTGTTCCTTTCTCCTAAATAACTTTTATTTCCCACACTCAAATTTTATTCATAGGGTGAAATTAATGAATTTTAAGCAAAAACTCAGCTGGCTATAAGTGAAGTCACTAAACTGATTACTTTTTTTGGTCTCAAGGAAATGATTCCTTCTTAGCATCTATGAATTAGGTGTCATAAGGTAAACTGAAGAACTTTAAAACATCAGGTTGTGACCCACATGAGATAGAAACAAGGGGTAAGGGAATATGACGGGCAAGAGTCTGTGAGGAAAAATTACTGGATAGGAGACCTACCTAACTATAAGCATAAGACAGGAATAAGCAGAAAGCTAGAGGGAAAGTATGCATTATGCAGCTGATTAACCTTTCTGATTAGGAAAGGAATCCTTAAGGGGTGGAATGGCAGATCCTCACAGCTTGGGAGATAGCAGAGAGTATCTAAAATTGCAACCAAGCAGCAGAGAGAAGCCTACAGTTTTGTGCAGGTATTTTATTTTTGACTTGAGATGACAACAACAAAAAATACAAGAGAAAGAGCTCAGAGAGCAGCTGGCTTCCCAGCAAAAGTGAAAAAAAAATCAGCAGGCAAGTAAAGGCAACAAGAGCTGGAGTGGAGAACTCATTTTAAACTCCAGATCCCAATTAAAGCTTAGAAGATTTTCAGGTCCCTTAAGGGAAGGTGGCTGAGGAGATGTCATTTGGAGTTGCAGAAATCATGCAGACAATGAGACAAAAGAGCAGATTCAAATTGTGGTGAGATAGAATAAACCTCAGTGCCAACTTATAAAGTGGCAGTAGAATGAGAGAATTAGCAGTCATTATAACAACAAAAAAAAGATATCTTCCAATAAAAAAAGAAACAACTTTCTTATAAAAAATAAGACATATTGATTGTATCTATATGGCATATAATTCTTATCCTCATATTGACATTTTTTCAAGCTTCAGTAGGACTATTAATAATTTCTGAAATACCTGGATTTAGTTTGAAATAATCAAATTAGAATGGGTTTTAAAACTGAAAAAAAAAAAAGTTCTCTGCTTATCAGGGAGGAACTAGCCTAAATTAAACATAATTCTGGAGGAGAAAACAGCAATAAAAAACCTATCATAAATGGAAATGCCCATGTAGAGTAAAGGAAAATGCTGAAACTACCACTGCTATCAATAACATAAAACAAGCAAAAATGTTTGTTCTAGAGATTACAAAACATAATCTATTGGTGCTGCCATTTGTATCAATTCAAGAATTGGACTGAGAGAAATTGATATGGATAGTGGAATATGTGTGTATGAGCTGAAGTGAATGTTTCCTCACTTTGACTCATGTTTACATTTTTGTGAAGTAAATATTAAATTTCATTTTTTTTGTTAGCTATTTAGTAACACAGTAGTGTACATATGGCAAAACTAGTGCCACTGGCCAAGAATACGGAGAAACATTGCCTTCCAAGAAACATGGTGTGTGTGAGGAGAGGAGGGAGAATCCATGCAAATAGAAGACAATTTTGTTTAGCTTTAGGGGTAAAATGTTTTATACAGCTTACTGTGCTAAAACTAGGTTTCAATATATCATCTTCAGTACTGTGTATAATCAGCATTTAGGGCTTTTTATTTTCTCAAATAGCTCCATTTGCTCATTCAGACAGAGCTTGTACCGCTTCAGCAAATCTCCTGCTGTCAGGAATTATACACACTGAAGTAAACTGTAGATTAACCATCTATGGATTGCATGGAAGAAAGTTTACCACATGGAAAATCTGCTAGAGAAACATTACTATTTCTGATTCTACTAGTACGTTAAAATAATTCAGATGTCCTTTATTTTCAACATTAAATTCTCATAAACACTTGCAAATGCTGAGCTTGTCAACTTTTATTCCTTGATGAACCCTAAGGCTCACTCTTTCACTTCCTAAAAAAATGAGCTCCCTTCTGAAAATTTGCTAATGGAAGTGAAGGAAGTTTAGAAAAAAACAGGAAAGGAATAACATCTGACAAAATATTTTACTTTCTGCTGCCTGTCACTCTGTTCTTGCTGTCTTGGGAGGAATGTTATCCTGGGAGGAGTTATATGTTTATGGCTTATTAAAGCAAATTTGCTGAAGTTACATACCTCATAAGTTGAAGAATAAGGACAGAAAGAACATTTTTAAGAAGAAGGTTTTCCAGTAGTCATAGGTGGTCATTGGCAGTGCTACAGAGAGGAACAAGTGTACAAATTATCTCAGCCACAGAAAGCTGGGAAATATTATAATAGGCAATTTGGGCTATGTTTTGAAAGGTATCTGTCAAACATAATATCACAACAATGAAGTAGCCAAATATACCAGATAAAGAAATCCAAAGTTGTCTGATAACAGTGTATTTAAATACTATGTGACCTGCTATGAATTAAAAAAAAAAAAAAAGAAAGTATGGAAGGTTAATCTGATTTTAGTACAGTGTGGAAGTACATCAGCTATTCCCTTCACCTGAGGGAGCCAGAGATCCTTGTTCTGCAACAGGGCATGGTGCATTGCGTTCTCCCATGAAATAAAGTGATTATGGCTTTCAAGCAGCTGACAATTATTGATCCTTTGTTTTTGGTAACATTCATTGTTTCAAAGGGTATAATTTTCATAATGCCACTATCCATTTATCTTTGATATCATGGTTTTGTCATTCTCTTTCATGACCATCTGGATTTTTAAGATGGAATGATCATTTTAATGGCTGAATATTCTAACAGTACTCTTATCACATTTGTTTGCCAATTTATCTTATGCTCAGCCCCTACAATAGGTCTCAATACAAGGAGAATCCATTCTATATAGAGAAAAGGGAGGAAAGAAAACTGAACCAAATATCAAACTGACTTATTGCAGGCTACATTTAAACAATCATTATTTTATAAAGAGTTTCTGTAAAATAGAAAACATTTAGAGACTTAGTTTCAAAATTGTTTTCATTATTGCAGCACTTGAAAGTCCTTGAATGGAATCCCATTGTGTAAAGCACTGTGCAAACAAAGAGATGGCCTCTTCTCCACAGAATTTAAAATCTAGGGGTATGATAACAGGAAATAAATACAGGCAAAAAGGAAAGGAAACTTTGAGTCAATACCAGAAACTGTGAGTCAAGTGAGTAAAAAGTGGTTTCAATGTAGCTTATAATTATGTAATTTTCATCAAAAAGGCATTTCTGAGAGTATCAGAGGAATATCCTCATGTAAGTTCATAGGAATGCTTGTTAAATATTTAACAAATTGACAATAGTAACTGGAAGAAGAGAGGTTAGAGTCAATAGAAGCAGGAAAAAAATGGTAGATTATTATAGAAAAGATGAGCAGCTTACACTGAGGTATGGAACTGCATCAATTTCCAGATGAATATGCACAGGGTGAGTTTGGCAAAGTCAGGGAAAAGTGTGTTACTTGACCTAGATGGGGAATTATTAGTGCTCAGATCAGAGTTTTATCCTTGTGGATTAGTAAATGAGACTATGTATTAGTTTACAGTAAAAACTAGGTTTACAGTAAACATAAGCAGAAGCTGGACGTAGTCTGAAGTGTCTCCAAGTCAGGCCAACTGAAAGATGATGCCAGATGGTAGGCCTGCATGGTAGAAAGGACAAGGATTTAAACAGGCAGTGAAGGAATGTTGGTGTGGACAGACACTGGATGGAAGTCGAGGAGCTCTGTTTAGCTGCTTCAACTGACTGCTGAAAAGACAGACCAATATTTTATGAGAGCAGCTGTGAGATCTAAATAAGAAGTGAACTTGAACTGGTCCAGAAAAACACACTCTGCTGCAGTCCCACACTCCCACAGGTGGTGAAGGATGTGGTGTCTATCAGCTGTGTCTGTAGGAGACCCAAGAGCCTGAGTCTGCTGCAGGTGATGACCTCAGGAAGGAAGGTACAAGATAGATGTTCAGGAGAGATTGCCAGCATTTAATTTGTGCCTGGTTACAGACAGCAGTACTGAGCAGAAAAAGCTGATCATGACCATGTATTAATTCATGCAAGACTTTTTCTTTCAAAAAATTATTGCAATTAAAATTAAAAATAGAGTGGTGTGTGCTTCTAAGTTATCTAAATACCAATGCAAAAGCTTTTTTTAGATGTTAACACCCCCAGAGCAGGTCATCTCCTGGGTGCTTTGAAGGTTTCCTAATGATAAAATGAAGGAAAAAAAAAAGAGGTCTGGGAGCATGAGAGACAATGTCCACGGTTTAATGGTGCTCACATATGCCATTTATTTTAGATGTGTTACGGGAGAAATGGAAATGGACACCCTCTTTTTGGAAATATATGTTAATATGCATGTAAATCATACCTCTGTCACTTGACAGACTGTCAGTTAAGCTCTTGCAACACCACTGACAGTAGCTGGCCTTTCAAGAATGTTAGGGTTTTAAAGCTCTTGGATGGAGACACACTTAAGCTGACTGAGATATAAAGTAGGTGATATATGATAGACTCCTCCAGGGCATCCACCCAAGGAGTTGTGTCAGTGTCAGAGGCAGGTCCATGCATTGCACCTTGCAGGTACAGGAGCAAGGAGTTGGACCCAATGATCTTTATGGGTCCTTTTCATCTCAAGGTCTTCTTTGATTCTATGATTGTATGTCCTCACTGAGGCTGTCTCTTGGCAGACTGAATTTGGCAGCATGCCAAAACAACTCACATATTCCAAAGCATGAGTTCATGTTATTACTATTTAGAAACCACCACTGTAAGGAGAAGAGTTGAGCTGGTATATCCCAGCTTACTTGCCTCACTACTGTATGCTTACTTGCTAGTTCTTGTGTCCTTTTATATGCACAAAATTTCTACTACCAGCTGCTTCAGGAGGACTATAGCCTCACATCTATAAAACAGCTCTTCTAAAAGATTAATAGTAGAAGATTTTCCAGATGAAACAATTTTCAAACTTATATGACAACTGAACAATCAATGAGAAGTTCCCACTTATAAGAAACAGGCACTTGCAAATTCTCCAAGACTTTCTGGACCAAACCATGACAAACTGAACATCAATCCCAGGATAAGTATACTATGCATTGCAGTGATTTAGCTACTGTTTCTAGGAATAAACTCAAGATACTATTATGACTTCTAAATTTAGATGCTGAAATATACAGATTTCAAAAGTTCTAGACAAGAGGAGTTTCAGATAAAGTTGTTGGAAATGATAGATATTTGAATGCTAAAAATTAAGTGTCAAATAAATATTTTCTTGAAATGTAAGGTTATATATAAGTTGAGGTTCTGAACAGAATTACTAATATTTCTTTAAGCCCACTAGCACTTCTGGCTACTATTATCAAAAGAATGTTATATTAGACAGCTATGTCAGTAAAACTCAGGTAAAAAAAATTAAAGATATAAAATAAGGTATTGGTTAAGAATAAATATTTTAAAATATGTATATCTTACACATAGTAATCAAGATATTCAGATTTAAGGCTGAGGTTGCATGCTAAATTCCGTGGGTTTGTTGAGCATTATACTTTAGAATGTTTCCCTCTCATCTCACATGACACAATTATCTCATATGGTAATTAGCTCAAAATATATCAATATAATATATATATTATAATATTATATAAGAAAGTATGTCAGTTTTAGCCAAACTACTGAGGCTATTAGAATCACTTATGAAGGAGACACAGAGAGAGACACTTCCCGTAACGCTCCCGCAACTCATCTGTTAAGGGATGGATTTTCGAGCTCATGGTATAGGCTAGCATAATCTAAGGACTGCTTTAACTTCTAAAGATATTTTAATATGTAATATTAACACCTAAAAGGCTGCAAGAATTGCAATACTTTGACCTGTTACCTGTGTGACCCATGCACTTTTTTCTGGGATTCTCTGTGAACTATTATGGTGTTTTCTGAATCAATTGTCTGTATGTTGGGACTATCTGTACGTGCAAAGAATAATTTTTTGGAGTAGTCATGTTATATCACAGTTTCTACTTGAGGGATCTGAGACAGAGGAGCTATGGAAAACTGATTTGCCGTTCCTAACATATTCATAACAGAGTAGAATATGCTGATGTATATCCATTCAATGCTCCCTCTGCCTGTTCGTTGCTCAGATGATGTGACAAACAACATAAAATTCAAACCCTACAAAACAGCACCTTAAATCCCATGAGAAAAATCCAAATATTTCCTTCTGGAATAATTTTGCGTGAGCCACCTCTCTATGTTTAGGAGTTCTGGCTTTGTAAGATTTTATAGTGTTTGCAGCTGACCAAGTAAAAAGCATATTGATACAGCGCATTCTTTAATGAGATTTATGGGAATCGCAGTTAGTTAACTCAAAATCAGTCTGTTGCACAGTGCTTACACATCAAATAAAGAGATTTCTGTGAAGTAGATATAATTTCCCTGTTGCAGGATAACACATTTTTGACAAAAAGCTTTTGTGATAAAAAGCAGGGTTGGGAATAGAGAAGACATATATTCTTCATGCAGCCTTCTCTGTACTATATGGATATGTGCACAAAACTAAAGAAATCTATTGCAGGGTCTAAGATGAAATAAAAGGTTATATAAAGTAGTGATGTATGTCTGGAATTTTTTTCCCCTCAAGAGGAAATCAAAAGAGAAAATAAGGGCATAAACATTAGTTATAGAGTCTTCTTTCTTTAAATACACCTTTTATCAATTGTATTGCATACTAGTGACATTCTATCATAGGAAAAACAGACCTGAATTTAGATGGTTCTGACCAGGTTTTTCTCTGGGTTGTGGCTATATGGGTTTTTGGTTGCAAACCCATTAAAAATAAATTTGGCCAGTACTTCAGGTGCATTTAAGCTAAAATCATATTATTTGGAATTTTTATGTGCACCACAATAGTCCTACTGTCTTGGAACTTTACTTTGTGCTGTCATTTTTTTGACACTCAATTTGGGAACTTGTATTACTTGCTGGTCCTAAGTTAGATATCGGCATTGGGCATGTCCCTTTAATTATCAGTACCACATCTTGATATAAAATGCAGAAGTTAATTTCCCTCCAATGTCTATAATTTAGTTTAGAGTATGACTTTAGCTTCAATGTATATGACTTTAGCTTCCATATAAAATTCAAGGGAGTTACTGCTTGGTACACAAGAAAGGACTGACCTATGTTCTTACACTGGAAAATAAATACTTAAGATCAAGTGGTGCAAAATCCAAGTGATTATTTAGTTAAATAATGACTAAATTATTTAAGGCTGAGGATGAGATGATTTATACTGTTATACATCTAATGACCCACTTTAGAAACACACAAGCATGTACATATTTATACTTAGAAAATGCTTTCAGTAAAGTTTAATGTGAGGGGTGTTTAGTATCCTTGTAGTGAGGGGTCCAGAGCTGGACACAGCACTCAAGGTGCAGCCTCACCAGTGTCAAACACAGAGGGACAGTCACTTTCCTGGTCCTGCTGGCCAAACTATTGCTGATACAGGCCAAGATGCCATTGGCCTTCTTGGCCAGTTGGGCACACTGCTAGATCATGTTCAGCCAGCTGTTGACCAGCACTCCTAAGTCCTTTTCTGCTGGGCTGCTTTCCAGCCAGATTTGACACATCATGTTTTACAAAACATCCAGACAAAATTGCATAATTATATAAGACTGTATTTTAAATATTGTACAGGCATTATAATGAAATGAAAGCCATTTGGTGCTTTCTGGTAAAGTATCTGACTTTTTTTCACTGTTAAACTTGTCTGTGCCTCTGAGACCTAAGTGGAGATTGACTCACAATGGTATAAATTGCAGTTATAAATTAAACAGTCATAAATTACATCTGAGATTAATATTCTTTCACTTCTTGCCATTATTTTGCTTCCTCTCCCTCTGTTGTTTTTTTCTTCATTCTGTGTTCTCTTGTGCCCCTTCATGATACTATAGACTGAATGTCTTTTGCTTTAACAGAATGACAGAATATGAAAGTTGGAAGGAAAACACAAGGATCATCGAGCCCAACTCCTGGCCCTACACAGGACCATCCCTGAGTCACACCATATGCCTGAGAGCATTGTTCAAATGCTTCTTGAACTCTGTCAGGCTTGGGGCTGTGACCACTTCCCTGGGAAGCCTGTACCAGCACCCAACCACACTATGGGTGAAGAACTTTTTTCTATTATCCAGCCAAACTTTCCCTTGACACAACTTCAGGCCATTCCCTTGGGTCCTGTCACTGGTCACCACAGAGTGACCAGATCAGTGTCTGCCCCTCCTCTTCCCCTCATGAGGAGGTTGAAGACTGCAATGAGGTGTCCCCTCAGTCTCCTCTTCTCCAGGCTGAACAGACCAAGTGCCCTCAGCCACTCCTCATACGGCTTCCTCTCAAGACCCTTCACCATCTTCACTGTCCTCCTT
The DNA here is from genome assembly GCA_035041135.1 of Platyrinchus mystaceus. Classification (NCBI taxonomy): domain Eukaryota; kingdom Metazoa; phylum Chordata; class Aves; order Passeriformes; family Tyrannidae; genus Platyrinchus; species Platyrinchus mystaceus. The sequence continues at coordinate 60,436,654 of JAWWLV010000121.1, read as the reverse complement.
TGGACACTCTCTAAGAGCTTAGTGTCTTACTTATATTGCAGTGATCAAAACTGCACACAATATTGAAGGTGAAGCTGCACCTGGCAGAGCACAGTGGGACAGTCACCTCCCTGCACCAGCTGGTGATGCTTTTCCTGATGCCCCCCCAGGACATGGT
>JAWWLV010000121.1:60403473-60419034 GCA_035041135.1 Platyrinchus mystaceus | reverse complement strand
CAGAAATGGCTCCAATCATGGGATCAGATCCAGAACTACTGGTGCGCCCCCAAACCGTGGGGGCAGAGATCCAGAGTCTGGCCTAGTAGACACCTATCACTGATCTGCATAGAAAGCTGAACCTCCTGTTTAGACATAAGGGATGTTTCTGACATTTTTTCACAATCCTCAATGGAGCTGTCTTCTGCCTTGGAAACCTGTATTTCTTCAACCTGTCCCTTTCTCTGCCAAGTTGAGGACTTCCTTGGTGTGCTGTGTAAGAGTGTCAGACCATCCCAGAAAGCACCCAAAAGAAAATGCAGAGGACCAAGGAACTGAATTCCTCAGGCCTTCAGTCACCAGAGGTAATTCACTATAAAATGACAGCCAGAAATCTTTCCAGCATTGTTACTCTGCTAATACACATTAAGGACAAAAGCCGACAGTCTGAAACTGGGTTTTCAAGCAAGTAAATATTCGATTACATTGGTGGGCCCCTAAGAGACAGTGAAGGATCACTGTTGCATCTTGGGTTGCTGTCCTTTCTTCCAAATCATATGACTAGATTAGTATGGAAAGTGACTGGTTCTTCTCAGGGGACAAGCTGTAATAGAGCAAGGAATTCTGTTCTGTGTTTACGCAAAAGGTGCTCTATGAAACATTACTTGGGGAGGAGAGGGAAAGAGAACATAAGCCTGTTCCTGAAGTGTTGATGCCTCAAAGCCCATTTCTCTGTCTGTCCCTCCTTGTAGTCCTTGCAAGAGGAGAGAAGTGTTCTGCAGCTTTCTGCACATCTAGTAGTTTTTAGTCTAGAAGTAGAGACCTCACAGAAGATGATAAAAGAATAAAAGGTAGGGTAATATGTCCTGACTCTAGACTCCAGGTTCAGGATGGTATCAGGGGAGTAAGGGAAGATTAAGAAATATGTGGGAAGCATCCTGCAGACAGATTTTTGTACTTGTTGCATGTGTGGGCAGCCACCCACTATGCCTTATGTTAGGCACTGAATAGAATGATGTTTTTCATTCAGCTTTCACAGGACCTGGGCTTCTCTAAAAGGACTGGACATGCACAACAGCAGGATGTTACATACAGATGTGAGAGGGGCTTTGGACTTGATGCTGTGAAACTTATTTTACAAGTGAGAGTAAAGCAGCAAGTTACCATTTGGGGTACAAGATGTGTTCTTTCCCTACTCTAGCCAGCTAAGTCAATCTGCTGCCTGTTATAGGGGGAAGAAAAAAAGAAATCTAGTGCCTTCAGGAAATGACTGATAAAGGACAGGAGGAGGGATAGGAATCACAGAATCTCTGAATATGCTGAGTGGGAAGGGAACCACAAGGATCATCAAGTCCAACTCTTAGGCTTGCACAGGACAACCCCAAAAGTCACGCCATGCACCTGAGAATGTACCAAAGTTCAAATGCTTCTTGAACTCTGTCAGGCTTGGTGCTGTGACCACTTCCCTGGGAAGCCTGTTCCAGCACCCAAATATCCTCTGGGTGAAGAATCTTCTTCTACCATCTGACCTAAACCTCTCCTGACACAACTTCAGGCCATTCCCATGGGTCTTATCACTGGTTTCTACAGAGAAAAGACTAGTGCCTGCCCCTCTTCTTCCTCTCACGAGAAAGTTGTAGACTGCAATGAGGTGCCCTCTCAGTCTCCTCTTCTCTAGGCTGAACAGACCAGTGGAAAAGATATTAAGAGGAGGACTCTGGAATAAGTCAGGAAAAGTGGGATCAGTATAACTGCAGATGATGTAAGAGATAATATTTTCCTCCTGGAACCAGATCCACAAGGCTATTCATTTGGCACCAGGTTGTTAAAGGTCTGGGAAATATTCATTCTTATTGGAACTATTTAAGTGAGAAAGGTTCCTCATCTGCTTTCTGTAGGTTGTAAAGGGCACATGTCATCAAATCAATATCACATGCAGCCCTGGTGGACTTTAATACTTTAAACATTCAAGAATGGCAAATATGTATCAATGCTGGCAATGGAGGTAAGAACTGTCATGCAATGAATATCAATACAGAAGGGTAGTCTGTTTGGCATTTCGAAAATAGTGGGCATCATAAACATGGTTGATGTGTCTAATGCTGATGGGGTGTGACTGAGAGACCCTAAAATGTAGTGAGCAGCTGTGTCATCTTTCAGTTACTTATATGTCAGGGATTCTTTCCCAGGGATGTTGGAAGGAATGTGCATCTGCTCTAAAGCTGAGAACAGCTGGGCATGTTTCCCCATTGGAACATGAGAATGTTGTCTTAGGTTTCAAATGGACCATAAATATCCACACCTATGTTAAGTCCCGGAAAAGAAACTTTGATATATTGAAATTGATAGCTTACTATTGATCATCCCAGAATTCAGAAGATGAAATTGTACTACCAGTAAACATTAATACTTGAGTTCCTCTCAACCAGGACTGTGAAGTCACATGAGGTATGATATTCAGAGATGCCCCAGAAATTTAGAGTATGGTTGTGATTGAAGCTATGAGTTCCCAAAAAATATTTTTGTTAGGGCAGCCATTGGAACAGATCCAGGAGAACACTGCAAATGTAGGTATGGATCTCTGTGTTGCAGTTGTTCAAGTGCCACAATCTAGTTATAAAGTACAACACTCTGACAAGAACTATGGGGAAGCACCAGTAGCAGGCTGTGTCACAATGGAAGGGGAGGTAGGAGTTCACTGTGACACAAACTGAGGTGAAATACATCCAAAAAATGAGGGAACTCATGTTGCTTGGAAACACAGCTGAGACTGTGCAGACTAATACCTTGTAGCAGAGCTGAAGCAATTTTTGCTCAGACCAGTACTGCAACACATTTCCTAAATAAACCACTATAGCTCAGATGACATACTTAAAATTATATAATTCCACATTTAATACATTAACTAGAATTAAGAAAAGAGCATTTAAAAGTTTGGAACTACTTGGCTGGAACAAGAATGATCAGTTATTAAGCATATTAATTTTTCTTCATGAGCAGTTAATCTTGAAAACCACAGTAGTTTGTCAAAATAATTAAATTCCATTTGCTTTTCAGATATAAATGCCTACACATCTTGCTGAAGTAATCTTTGCCTGTTACTCAGAAGCTGAAACTTTCATAAATGTTCTTTCTAAACCACATTTTTTTTTTCATTTATGAGGTAAGGCAAAAAAAAAATCATTTTACTCTTTCTGATTATAATCTTTAATGTTGTTCATGCTAATCCCACTAAAAGAATTCATTTTTCAGAATCAGTTTTACATGTAACACAGGGATAAAAAAGACCTATTTTCTCTATTGTTGACAGTGCTAATTTCACTTTCATTTGCTTTCATCTTTTTTATCAGCAATTCAAGCTACTGGATCCCATGATTGTAGAATGAAAAAGGCCTGATTTTTCAGGTGACAGCAATATCAGACTGATTTTGTAATTTCAGTTTTCTCAATTTAATGAGACACAAGCGTTTTGCTGAGGATTAATTATGAGGAAGACCCAAACTCCTCCTTCTAAGTAATTGTAAATCCAAAATTAAGAGGCTCCAATTGAGATAGTGTGGAAAAAGGAAAAAAAAACCAACAGCCCTTTATTAAAAGATATATGTGTATTGGCAGAACAATGAAAGAACACAAATAAAACAACCAAACAATAATCCTATACCCAAAAATAATCCCCTTAAAAACAAACAAACAAAAAAGGGAAACAGTTGAGTTTGCACTCTTTGGAGCAATTCTAACCACAGTCAGCAGGGGGTGATGCTGGGTCACTGGAGGTCGCCACGTGGGGGGCCCTCGGGTGTGCTGGAGAAGCTGAAAATGGAGGTCTTCCCTCCCCCTCTCTGGGAAAGAGGGAAAAGGAAGGAAAGAAAAAAAGTTCTTCCCAATGGGAACTCACTCTTTCTCCAGCTGGACCGTGTGGCTTCCCCTCTCCTTTGACGCACACAAGAAACACTGCCAATAAAACCCACGGGAACAGAGGAGAGGAAGAAGGTGACTCTCCTCCTGAACAGTTCCTCTCCCAATGAAAATCCAAACAGGTTCCAGGCTGGGTAGAAAAAGGTCACAGGCGAACCAGGGCCAGGAAAGGAAGAAAAAAACAAAAACAAAACCTGTGGGCAGCCAGGCCGAGAACAAAGCCACCTTGGAGCTCCTGCCACCCAGACCCTGTCCCAGCTCAAGCAACAAAGAAGTCCGTGCTGTTTCCCAGGAGAGGAGGAAAAAAAAAAGTAAAGAGAACTCCTCACCCCTCCCCACAGACTCTTGAGGGCCATTAACTTGGTATGTGGCTCTGCCAGCCACTTCTTTTGTGTTAGTCAATTGCCCAAGGCACAGCCAACCTGCCCATTCAACATTCCTTTAACACAGTGGGCAGGGAGAAGGGAAAATTCCTGCTTAGTTTCCCAGAACAAGCAAAAGTATGACACCAGTATATCTGTGGAATAGATAGATAGGTGTAAAAGATATCTACATTTCCTTTATTGACAATAACAGTGGCAGTTACTTAAAAAGTGTTTTTCTGCTACCCTTTGCAAAACCTCTGTGATTTCTTCTGTGACAATTCAGTACAGACCAAGAGCATTTATTCAGTACTGTAGCAGCCCTACACATAAAGCTCCCCCAAAAATCTCAACATTAGATCACAGCAAAGAAAGCCCCAAAACGGTTAATTGCACTGACACACAGGTAGACTATGCTTATCCCATAGAAAAAGGCACTATCTTTTCTCAGTCCTTGTCAAGGCTCTGAGTGTAACCTGCCGCACACATTCCTACACAGTAGGCTGCCTGTGCCCAGGTCTGGCTCTGATATGATGCAGTCAGGTATCCTTAGGTTGGAGGGTGGTGATAGTCCTGTGAGAGCTGGAAGAAGCTCTTCTGGTTACTGAACAAGGGAGAATGAAGTTCCTTCAAATTTAATCCTAGTTCCCAATCCTAACCAAATACATTTTGGCTGAAAAAAAGGCTCAGCTTGGTACTGACAATTACATGCACCCAGCATTCACCATAAATTTTGAATTTATAAGAATCCAATATTTTTAACATCTGTTATTTTAGTTACTTTTTTTTTTTTTAATTCTTTCACTTAGATCAGGTTTTCCTCTGCAATCGCTATACCTATAAATTAACATTTTGTTTTAAAATGAAGTTGATACTCACAGAAAATCACTTGCCTCCAGGAAGTGGACCTTCAAAGAAAAAAAATAGTATCTTGAGACTTTGAATAATGGTTAGGCTGCCTGAAGAACTCTTGTTGAGAGTTAAAGCTAGCATAGGCTGCACTAATTGAATGCAGTACTGGATATTGACAGTATTTGGAAAACACATGCAATGTATTTTGGAAGAAATTACTGAGGTAGAAAACACATATATTTAAAAATACTTCTAAAATTTCAGCTGTCAATCTGATTTACCAAAATTCCAGTCTTTTATTTCTTTCCTTTTGCCTTCTGCTTATCTTAGCCCTGCTGATCTTACACTTCTTTGTTCTAAGGTCTACAAAGTAAAGGCTGTCTCTCATTAAAGCTTTATTTTTCATTGCACTGTCTTCAGTCATCACGCTGGAAAACACTGTCTATGCCAAGTAACGTAAATGGGTTTGTATCTATATTGTTTATGATTCAAGTGCTTTGAGTCAAGCGTCCACATCCATTCCAGCAGGACGCAATGGCAGGAGAGCACTGTGATTCAATGACTGCCTCATCATTCCCTGCACCTCAAGAATATGGGCCTTCCATCCATGGAAGAGTGTTATGACATGCTCTTAATCCCTAAAGTGGTTGTACAAGGCTTCCTGGGACATCCTTGGACAACCACAGTGGGCTGAGCCTACTCAGGTCACTTTCCTGCTGTGTGCAGCACTGGAATCCTTATGCACACTTTCCTGTCAGTGTTTGGGAGGAGCATGACGGGTGTTGCTCTGCAAGGAGAGGCAAACCTGAAGCTGAAGACAACACCAAGGCAGGGCAGGTAGCAGCACCACTGACAAGAACCTAAGTACGTGAATGAGGAAAGCAGATCACGTCCGGTGACTGTAATCATGGTTGGATGTAATCCAGGGATTTGCAATCTAGTCTTTAGCGCCCAGACAGGTCAAGGACCAGGTCAGAAAGCCAAGTGTGCAGGTCAGAATCAGAATCAGGGAGGTATGCACAACCAGACCTGCAGCACGACTCAGGCACAGAACCAGGATGACAGCCTGAGCTTACATCCTGGTCCCAAGAGAAGAGAGGTAAAGGCTTTCCAAAGCAGCTTCTCATATATTGACTTCTCCAACAGATTAATCTTGACAAGTCACTATTGAGATTTTGTTAAGTTTATAGTAGAATAAAATCAAAATATGGAGCTAGGAGACAGCTGCCTTTACTAATTTATTAGTTCCCTAAAGTCTGAAATTACAAGTAATTTTCAAACAACTTCAAGCTTTTTTTCCAATTTCACTTAGGTAGACTTTATATTAATGGTATTCTAACAACTTGATAGTATGCAGAGTGTTTATGAGAGATGTGTGTCATTCATTTACATAGAGTAATGGATGTGTCTTTCATTAAAAAGTAGTACTAAACTTCCAGCAAGTGGGTATGTATATATATACATATATCAACAGAAAATTAAAACCATATATAGCAACTTTTAAAAGCATGTTTATATGTACACATTTAATATTGTTATTTTAGTGTTATATTTAATGTTATTAAAGCATAATGCATGGCTTTAATATCCATTTCATATGTATTTTAAGATTTTATTGAGTTTAATATTTCTAACACAGCAAACACTTTACGCCAAATACCTCATTATCCATTTGTATAATGTATCTTATAAATGCAGTAATTGGATAAGAAGATGTAAAATACAAGTTTTAAAACTAGTTACAAAGGGAATGGTTTGCAATACATTAGCCGTAATCCACCAAGGAAAAGTGTTTTTTTCTACCTCTTTCAATTTACGAGAATCTAATTATTTTCTTATAAGATATTCACACTTTATAAAGGAAAGAATCATATTCTTTGAGCAACATTAAACATGCTATACAAATGTCACAAAAATCACAGGCAGAAATGTTGGATGAGCTGTTCAGAGGTCCTTTGTCCAGCCTCCTGCCTGATGCAGCCCCTCTGCCAATGTCAGCTCAGCCAGGGCTCTGCACCTTTCATTAGTCCTTGAGTTTGTCCAACTCCCTCTGAACTGTACAACCAGCTGTTGTGGTAGACACTTCAACTAGACTGATGTCAGCTGCAAATCTGTTTTGATGAATGAATTGAGCATTATGTGCCACATTTATAGACCCTTGGTTATTTTGCTATTGGATGCCATTTGGCTGTCAAGCCATTAATTATGACATTTGGAGCCTGGCAGTCCAGCTAATTCTCAGCCGATCTAATAGTAGATTAATCCAGCTCATATGTCTTCAGGTTCCCAGTGAGAAAGAACCCTCTGTAGGAGATGATGTCAAAAGGAAGGTATATTACATCCAACAACAAATAACAGCAAAGAGTAGTAAAAAGTCCTTCAGTTGCCCAGTGCATATATTGCAACCATATTTTTTTATTGTGTTCCTCTGATCTGTGTCAAGCCATTCCTAACTATTTGTAAATAAATAAGGGCAGTGCCTAAAAGTGAAATAAATGCGTGAGCAAATGAACTCTCCATAAGCCAACTGTTCATAGGAGAGAAATCAAATAATGCTATCTCAACATCTTTGGGCTAATAACCCAAAAAGACAATAAAAAACATGTCTGATATAAAATATACAGAACTCTATTTTCTAGATCAAATGCAAAACACATTTCTTCTCGGTTTTTTTTCTTATTTCTTTAATGAAGAAGCAGATTTTGGAGCCAGTTCTAAAAGTCTACAACCTTGGACCGAGAAGGAGAAACAGAATGAAGAGCCTTCTTTTCTTTTGAACATCCAGGCACCAGCTTCATATAAAACAAACCTAGGAATATATCTTGTTTATTGCAGTGAAGCTGTCAAGCTAAAGCTTGATGAGAGATATCTGAAAGATATTCTGTTTCTTGCCTATAAAGATAGAACAAGATCAACTGTTTAATTAACAAAGTTACTTTCCATATGACTGTTTCTTCCCATGCTTCATTGCTTCTGTGCAGAAGTGGTATTATTTTGTATGTGTAGAACAGGTAGGATATACTTTTGTGCTGTGTGCCTAGTTCTGCAGGATAACAGATGGGCAGGTATATCATGAATGAAAGCATTTAGAGTTCATGCCAGAGACTAATTTTATTTGACTAAAATAATTGTCCAGCCAACAGTAATGCAGTGTACCTATCAATAAAGATTGTGTAATTGGCTATTTATTTAAATAAAGATGTTTGTTTAATCTGGCCATTTTAAATATTTCAAAAATATTATAATCTCATAGAAAAAGCAATTTACTGGTGGCACCAAGTCCCAATTTCTCTTTGCGGGTCTACATGCACATTACAAGCATACCTTAATTTTACATTTTAAGATTGCTAAAAGTAATTTGTTCTACCAGTATAAAAGCTGACCCTTTGACAGATGTTTTTGTAGATGTACACAGGCATTTGCTTTTAAATAGTACACGATATTCTATTCTCTTGAAGAGGGCATTGCATTCAAAACCCTTCCTTTTCTATATTTACAGTTTCTAGATTTTCACTTTTTTTTTTTCCTCCAGAAACAGGAACTAAGATTCACATGAGTCAAAAAAAATCTACTCTGCAACTACATCTAAAATCCCAGTTTTAAAGATGCGTTTCAGATCTGGAAGCTTCTTTATTGGTTGGAAACTTATGCTACAGCTTAAATGAAGCAGTTGACTTTTGGTCATGTATACAAATATGTAAATTGACAAAAGTATGATCCTCACTGCTCTTTTGCAATATTCTCCAGGTTTTCCTAATGAACAAAGTGTACGAACTGACTTTTCCTCAAAATATGTCAGAATACACTAAGTATCTGTCACTTTGTAGAGTAGCTGAATGGAAGAACTGTTTAATGAAGATCTCTTGCTTAATCCTTTCTGTTTTGGAGTACATCACCTGAGAAAAACTCATTAGTAGTTTAAGAATTCAAAACTGAGTTTCCTTCCTTCCTTTCTTCCTTCCTTCCTCCTGCCTTCCTTCTTGCCTTCCTTTTCCTTCCCTTTCTTTCTTAAAATTTTCTTTCTAGTTACTTACAAGCTTCTCTATTCTAAAACAAAATTGTCTTCAGCTTCAACTACACTATGATACAGATTTCTAAAATCCTTGATCCAGAAACATGTCAAAGATTTTTCCTTAGAGAATCAAACCACAATACAGCCAGCTCAGTAAGATGTAATCATGTGTGTAACTATAACCACACAGCTAATTTAATTGATTCTAACACCTCATACTCATTTCAGTAGTCTCCAGGAATATTCAGGGGTTGATAGACATAACTTCTTTTCTAGATCAACTGCCCTTTTGCATCCTTGAAGTCAGTGGGAGGAGGCTAGACTGTGTTGCCTTTTGGACAGACTGGTGTGGTTATTCTCCTTAGGGCCATGATGCTTCCCAGCTAATGAATTCTTGTTTTGTAAAATGCAGCAATATTCATGACAAATTTTTCTTTCCTAAATTAAGGCATAGGGAGTCTCAGAGAGAAAAAAATAAACTTTGTTTAGAAATGTATCAGGAAGTGAAGAAAAGACAGTAAAACCTAAGCAGAGAAGCTAAAAATTTAGATTTTATCAGATAAATATGACCTTCAAATCTACATGACATGAACAGGAACTCTTCACATCTTAACTGACAATGACCTAATGTCTCCAATGTACTTATAAGTACATGCCTGTTACTATCCTTGTGAAGCAATGTTTTCTGTACATTTTCATTTTTTTTTTCCAATTTTACTCACCTTACTATTTCTAGAAAACAATTTTAAAAACAAGCCAAAGAATTTATCAAACAATTTCATGAAGATAAAATTTTTCCATTATAAAGGAGGGAAATTTAATGTCTGTACATTGAGAATATAAATTCTTAACAATTCAGTGAGCTGATCCTTGCTCTCAGGTTACTGCATCAACCTGCTTTTGCTAGAGTCTGAGTGTTACATCATTGCAAAGATGAATATCACCTAAGCAACCTTATAAAGCTAAAAAGCTTATAGCTGAAATGTGTAGAGGGAAACAGATGGGGCAGTATCTGGAAATTTTGTTTGTCAGATATCGCCCATCTGTTTCTCTCTCTATCTGCATGTTTTGCAGTAATATCCATTTTTAGGAAGGCAAGTCAATCTAATTCTACAGAATTGGTTTAATATTCTGGTTTATTATTATTATTATTATATTTTTATTTTTACAATTCATTAATGGCTAGCAGGGAAACATAAAACCCACACTGGTGATTCAGCCAAGCAATCTTCATTTCTATTCCATGAAAGGCAAAGTTATACTTCAGGGCAAAATTAGTAGATGTAACTTTTCTTATTAATCAAATCTAACAATTTTGGCAGTTTCTCACATGCAACAGACCTCCTAAATAAATGAATGGTAGTAACTATTTTTAAATATATTCTAAAACTGAAATGATTATGTGTCATTTCGGAGTAAGTTCTAGTTTCTTTGTAGTGAGTAGCTGTTAAAATCAGTCATTTTTGGCAGCTGATTCTCTGAAAATAGAGCCACAAAAGGCTTTGCAACAGGTATATTATTTATGAGTACATAAAGGCTTTGGTTGTAAAAATTAATTATGGGCCAAGAAATTCTATTTGCTTCCTGCTTCATATTCTTAGCTAAACACAAGCCAACATAATGGCACAGCCACCGCTCTCCAAACTGTTTATTTCTCACAGGATCAAAATTAAAACAAAAGCCACTTAAAATAGAAACATAGGCAGAAAGGAAGTTATTAGAAGTCAAGACCAGAAATGAGTGGTGCTTACAAATGGCACACAGAATCCAGTATTAGGCAAGACCATGATTCTTGTCTGTTCCTTATGCAGAAGTACTAATATCAAGGTACTAATAGATGAGCATTTAGCTCATCTGTAAGAGTTAATGAAAAATAATGACAATAAGTGGCTTAGGGCACTAATTAGTCTAATTAGAGATGTGGTGAGCAAGGCAAAATGGAAGGGTTGAAACAAAATGAGCTCTATTCCAAAATGATCTCCATCCTGATGTCATTTGTAGCTCATCAAACTTTAACAACTCTGCTCTTGACTCTAGTCGCCTCAGCATGCAGTGAATGCTATTGCTGTCATCCTTCTCTTCACAGCCTTTCCTGCCCAATTATCAGTTACTCTCTCTTTACCACTCTGGCCCAGGTTTATCCTATTCTCTCCTGTTCTTTTGATTATTTTTCCTTTCTTTCCCCCCTTAATTTTACAGGATTACTTTCTGACCTGCAGTTATCTGCATCAGCTTTTAAACTGACAGTACTCGGTGACCATGGCTACAGAGGGTCTCACAAGAATGGTTTTCTATCACTGTTAGATTCATTCTTTTCTTCATGTCTCCTTTGTCTACTTTGATCTTGAATTGTGTTCCCCACTTTGATACTGATTCCTAGTCACGGATCTCATTTCTTTATCTGCTGTCTGTCTTTATTTTGTCTTTTGCCAGGTCCTTCCCTAACATCTTCTTTGGGTGACCACAACCTTGGCATGAGGACACATCTGGTTCCTCCTGACTTGGGTCCAAATCATGTCTCACCTTGCCCCTAAAACGGGTTAATTCTTTGATTCTTGTGGTTCACATATTTCAACTCATCCTAAGTGCTCTATCTGATTCTTCCCTCTATTCTTTAAACCTCATTTTTCATGTTTATTTTCCTTATCCTTTGATTACAGACCATTTAAGAACATAGGACAGGGTCGCACAGGTTATCAAATCCATTCCTCCTGCCTTCTGCGGGCAACTTTGTCATGGAATTACTTCCATAAAACTACCAAATTCTACTTTTAAATCAATTATTTTTTTCCCTCTTCTGTCCTAACAGAAGGCTGTTTCCATACTTAATGATTAGAAATCATCTTCCATTTTTCCAGTCTATACTGATTTGTATCTTGCTTATGCTCTTCTCCTTTTGTGACAATTCCATCCATTAAGATCCCTGTTATGCTTAGAACTGTCTCACATCTTATTTTCATAGGTTCAACAAATCAAACCCTTCTAATCTATGTGTCTCAGATAAGCTCTTCATTCCCCAGAGGCCTCTGTTCTGTTTAAGTCTGAAAAATTCTTCTTGAACAGGCATGATCATAATTCCCTATGATATCCTAGGTGAGATGCAACAGTATTAATTTTCATATCTTCACTGGAAATATTTTCCCTGATTCTAGGCTTTATGTATCCTAGGCTCTACTTACTTATCTCTCTGGTGACTCAAAAATGCCTTGTGACTCACTGACTTCCACCCAGGAGTTTGAGGTTATATTCTTTATTGTTAATTCTCATAAGAAACTGTTACTGTTAGCCCATACTGGCATGACCCGGGATCTTGTAATACTTAGGAACTTCTAATTTTCTATATTTGAGTCATTGAGAATAAAAATTGTATAAATTCACATTGAATATTGGTATACATAAATGTATAAATTTATAAAATATACACTGGTCCTCCCCAATCTTATTTTATCACCAAAAATAATTTAAAAACACCTCTCTTTTATGCAAAGGTCTTGAAAATATTAAGTCATATTGGTTCCCAGATGAGTCCTTGTTTGATTTTACTCACATCCTTCTTTCAGCCCAGCACACACTATCATTGCTGTTCCTTTAGCCACTGCTATAGCTGAAAAGCTTATTATCTGGTTTGCCATGACCCTGAGTGCAGCTACAGGCTCTGCAGCCTAGTCTCCTCACCTAAGGGTTTGCACTGCCTTTGCTCAAGGCCACCTCTGACCTGGCACGGCCATGTAACCTTGTGTCAGGCAGTGGTTACACATTTGATGTGTGAGAAAGAGCTTGGAGAAACCTTGCTGGTTTCCCCCTTCATTTAAGGAGTAGCTGCTGCATTTAAGCTCAAGCCCTTGCCCTCAGTCTCAGACTGTTTTACATTGCAGTTACATCTATGCCTGAGTTTGCACCTTAATGATCCTGACCTTGATTTGCAGACTCGACTTCCTGGCTTGACCTCATATTTGTCTTCTCCCTATGAACCTGCCTGGTGATCTGTAACTTTGTTTGGTCCTGGTTATCGCCCGTAGGTCTGCTCCTTCTGCATTTGGGTACTGTGGGATCAAGCCCTGGTGTTAAGGTCACTGCCCTGCCTGCCTCAGTGGTGTCACTTCAGCTTCCAACTTGATTCTCCTTTCGAGGTAGCCCCGTATTGTTGCTTCTTGACACAGTTTAGCATTTTATAGTATGAAATTATTTCCTGTGGATGAGAGGTGAAAAATCATTGAATAAGTCAGTAGGTCTTCCTGGCATATCTTGCCTCTTGGTGTCCCCAAACTATAAAAGTTTATAGCTCTGGTGCACAGTGAGTCAGTATTGGCTCTGATGGGTGCTGAACTGAAACAAGGCTTTCTTACAACACCTTCTCACAGTTAAAGACTACACAGGCTCAACAGTAGGAAAAGCTGGTTCAAATAAAAGCTCAGGTAAATAACATGTTGAATGCATTGTATTTAATATGGTGTAATACCAACATTTTGAGAACTAGAGACCCCTACAGCCAACGATCTGCTGTTGATCTTAAATTTACAACTCATGGAGATATTTTGCAGATACCTCAGATCTAATGAGACTTTTACACAAAGCAGTGAATTTTCTGCTTTCAGGTCTCACTTTCAGTTTCTACAATCTGCCTCTGGAGTATTACCTTAAACTCACGCGCAGCACTTTGCACCTTTTGGAGCCCTGGAAAGAATTTCTTCAGTTGGAGGAGTATGTAACTCATGCTGATATGGCTTTTATTCACTGGCTGTCACCATGCTTGATCAAATTCAACCAATAATTGTGCTTTTAGGATCAAACCAACACCGATGTACTCAGATCCCTACCTATGAAACTGGCACTGAATTCTCCAAGTTACTGACACACACTTGGGTTGAAGTGTTTTTACCTTATTTGTTGTACTTAACAATTCCCTAGCTTACTCCATATATGCACAATTCCTTGCAGTCAAAATTTTTGCATGAAGGAAATTGCAGAGGGAGAAGCAGTCAGAAAAAAGTAGCATCTGTTACTGCTTGTAGCGAAACACTTTATGGCCTAAATAGTGATAGTGATAAAACTGTGGAGAGAGTCATAAACACCATCTCCCTCTCTGTCCCTCCCAGCTCCCTGACTATGTATACTTCCACAACAAAGCAAATAGTTGACAAGATGGAAACCATTGAGATGAACCTTGATCTTGGGTTTTCCAGTAAAAAGTGCAGAAGACCACACACACATCATCTCTTGGCAGGAGGACTGGAGTATTTTCCATTGACTTACAAGTGACAAATGGCAGAGTCATACAAGAGCATTATTGTTGCTGCCCTGTGCTGGGAAAGCAGGGCTGTGGAAGCAATGAGTGTCCAATAACAGGACTCCCAGAAGCAGAGCCCAGGCTGTTCGGGGTGAAACCTCAGAAGTGAGCAGTCACTGTGAAGAGAAAGAACAAATTAGCTCAGAGTGGGATGACAGGGACAGAAACAAATAGGCTTCGTGGCTGGAAGCAACAGTCTATTATTCGCAAAACGCTGCGTTCCTCGAACTTGGGGTTTGAAGCGACAGACAAATTTACCAACAGAAAATGCTGTGGTTTGAGAGCTAAATAGACAATTTACCAAACTCAGGCTTACACACACTTACCCCAGCCTCACTCAGTGTTGATTCCAGCAAGTAAAGCTGTGTATGAGCGCATAGATACTGAAGTATTTATGTCAGTAAATAAATATAATTGCTTAATCTCTATGCGAAATACAAGGAATGCTCATTTTTTGAAGTGCAGTGTTACAAGACTTGTGAAGATCCAGGGCTTACCATGCAAGTCAGAAACAGGCTGCGAGCACAATTCTGGTTTTGTGCCACAGATATGCTGTGAGTTCAGCCCAGCTGATTCTTTCCAACAGCCTATGATGTTCTTAGTGTGCTCTCACGCAAAGTTTGGAAGCCTTTCTGCTCCACAATGAAATCTGGTTTTTAATAGTGTGGGGGTTCTTTTTAAAGCATTATTTATTTCAGGAAAACTATGCAATAGATTTTAATCAACTCGTTATTTTAATGCAACGCTAATTTTTCCTCTGTGCAGTGATATAGATCTTTTTCTCGTCATACGGCTAGCAATGACATACTACTCCCAGGCACAGCAGGAAAAATGTGTTTTGACTCATTTGCAATCTTCATTTCCTGAATGCCTTCCAGAAAGCTCCCCGACCCCCCTCAGCACAGGTATTTTTTTCCCTCCCTCAGATAACCCGATAAATACTTGAAATGGCGAGGACACTTCCAGGCGCTAATTAATACTTCCCACCTGGCGGGAGCGGCCGTCGGGCGGGCACGTGCTGCCCTCCTCGCGCGGCGCCTCGTGCCCGCCCGGCGCTCCAGCCACGTGTTCCCTCATCCCGGCGCTCCAGCCACGTGTTCCCTCATCCCGGCGCTCCAGCCACGTGTTCCCTCATCCCGGCGCTCCAGCCACGT
>JAWWLV010000121.1:60379117-60403373 GCA_035041135.1 Platyrinchus mystaceus | reverse complement strand
GCGGCGCCTCGTGCCCGCCCGGCGCTCCAACCACGTGTTCCCCCATCCCGGCGCTCCAGCCACGTGTTCCCTCATCCCGGCGCCTCCACGGCGCTCCCGACTCGCGGGGCTCGCGGCCCTTTCCCGCTGCACGCCCCCTCCCGCGGGGGCAGCGCTCGGCCCTCCGGCCCCTCGGTGCCTACCGGCCCCTCTCGCTCCCCGGCTGCCCTGGGAGCCGCGGCCCGGCGGCGGGGCGGGGTGTGTGTGTGTGTGGGTGGGGGGGGACAGGGGTGTGTCCTGCTCCCTGCCCGGGACACCGGGGTCTCCTCTCCCGGGCGGCCGCGGCTCACTCGCTTGGCTGTCCCGCCGCGGGACGGGACGGCAGCTCGGCTGCCCGGGAGCGATGGCACCGGAAAGTTTGCCGCTCCTTCTGCTCTTGGCGGTGCTCGGCAGCCGAGGCCAGTCGCCGTCGCCGCCGCCGCCGCCGCAGAGAGGTACAGGGGAGCGGGGAGCCCGTCCGTGCCTCACCCGCCCGGCCGGGGCCGCGGCGGACGAGGAGGGGGAGGCGACCTTGCCACCAGCTCGGGAGCCCTTGTGGTGAGGGGAGGGCCGAGGGGACGGAGACCGAGCGTGAGGAATAGCCCCCAGCCTGCAGAGGGGACTCGGCACCGCCGCCGGTACCTCGGTGGCCGGGCCGAGGAGGGGCTGTCGCGGGCGCTGCTGCCGCGATCCCGCGGGGCGGCCGGCGGGAGCAGCGCTGCAGCCCCGGCACATCCCGCATCCCGCTGCGCTTCCCGGTACCGCTCACACGCGCTTGATGTCCCGGCTTGGAGCAGCGCAGCTGGGCTGCGAAGGGGGGCCAAATCGCTATAGTTTAGGGGCGGCTGGAGGATGTGTCCTTGTTCCCGAAGAGTCGCACGGTCTTTACGGGCTGGTCTGCTGGCAACCCTCCTCCACCTGGGATGTACCCGTCTTTTGACATCTCTGTGGTGGGGGAAGCGTAGCAGTCTGCGTTGAAAGCCCGGGCTGCTCTTACTTCAGTTGACAATTTGATGCTCTTATCCCGGTGTTAAAAACTAACCACGACTGGAATAGGGACAGAATCAGTTGTATCCTGCATGGGTAGTCAATGTCTTACACATGCCATCATCTTCCATTATACAGGGTTTAGGTGTGTTGACACTATTTGGGTTTTGTTTGTTTGTTTTTTTAAGTTGGTGTTCTATGGATGGATCAAAAAGGGTGTTGCACAGGTATGGGAGAAATAAACTTTATTCAATTTCTCAGGTTTCATAGAAATCCTTAAAAACATTGTTCAGCTCACAGTATTCCTTCTAGTGCTTGCATTTGCTGCTCTTTACATTTTTAGCCTTGATGAAATGAATTCAGTGAGGAGATACTGTGGGTGTGTCAAAATAAAACTAATTAAAGCCACTGTATTAACAGCTAGCTTCCCTTTGACCCTGATGTCACATTGTAGGCTGAACACTGTGGGTTAGGAATTTTTACAGTTTAGGGTTTACTTTGGAAAACATGGTGCACTGACGTTTCATGAGAAAACATATCTCAAACAGCTGACTCCTTAACATGAATTTTACCATGTGAGGATAAACGATAGTTGATCAAGTATCTGTGCAGGTAAAAACGCATCCACAATTAGACTGTGTTTAGATGATGACTTATTGGGAAAGATTGAAGACTGAGATTTTAAAAGTAGAGAATTTAAAATATAGTACATTTCCTCTTGCTGTTTTTTTTTTTTTGGTTTGGTTTGTTTTTTTTTTGTTTTGGTTTGGGGGTTTTTTGCCTGCCAGCTAATTCATTTTTCAGCTAGAAAAATAGTGATTTGACATTTTTTTTTTAGTATTCTCTTATACACACAGAGATACTTTTGGAGAAAATCCTTTTCTTTATGCAGTACCTTTTTTCAACCTCTGCAGTGAAGGGATATGTTCATTATTTTCCTTTTAAATTAGAAGTGGGTGTCTTTGGCATTCATCTGCTGCATCACTGATATTATGTTGTAACTGAATTCTAGTAATCCAGTGGGGAACACTACAACTTTTAATTAAATGTTAATGTGGTGATGAGACCTTCTAAACTTCACAGTTGAATTCAAGTGCTGGCCTGTCAAATTTTTATGCCATTCACTGTCTTCAAAATTTCTAAGATCTGTTACAGCTGCTAGGAGGTGCTAGCACTATGTAGATGTCACTGTGTTGCTCAGGCAAAGAGGTAATGAACTCCTCTCTAATGCAAAAATTTTGAAAAGTCTGACTTCACTGGAGTCTCAAGGGATTTTTAGCAAGTACAAGAATGTTACTGGATCCATGGTTTATATATTTAGACTTACAACTTTTGTTTTTCCACTTAATAGTTATTTGGTAATAACCATAACATTGGATGGTAAGTATTGCTCAGTAATTGTTAGCATCAGTCGGATGTCTGCGGAGAAAATTATGTAACAGAGCTGCAATGCTTTGAAAAACAGTATTTGAGACATGACAATGAATTCCCATGTTGTTTTTTAGAACAGAACAGTTAAAGAACATTTTGCACCTCAAAGATGAGAACAGTCTGTATTTCTTTTCTTGTTGCTGTTCTTGTTGTTGTTACAATTTTTTTTCCCCATTTTTAAATTGTTAAAAGATTTACTGTGGTCAGAAACCTGGAGTTAATTTTAAGTTTTTTGGTTTGGGTTTGGTTTATTTTTTCAGCTACACATGTTATTAGTTCTTTTGTTGTTTGAACACTAAGTAGTCGTTTCTGTCATGGTTGAACCCCAGCCACTGACCAAGCACCACACAGCCCCTTACTCACTCCCTCAACAGTGGGATCAGGGAGAAAATCAGAAAGGCTAAAGCTATAAAACTTGTGGGTTGAGATAAAGACAGGAAATGCAAAAGCCATGCATGCAAACAAAGCAAAATGAGGAATTAATTCACTGCTTCCCATGGGCAGGCAGGTGTTCAGCCATCTCCAGGAGAGCAGGGCCTCATCATGCGTAACTATTACTTGGGAAGACAAATGTCCCAACCTTCCTCTTTCTTCCCCCTCACTTTATATATGATCAGTTTGAGTTACCTGTCCTGGCTGTGTCTTCTCCCGACCTCCCATGCACCCCCAGTCTCCTCACCACCATGGCAGTATGAAAAGCAGAAAAGGCCTTGGCTCTGTGTAAGCACTGCTCAGCAATAACAAAAACATCTCTATATGATCATTGCTGTGTTCAGCACAAATCCAAAACACAGTCCTATACCAGTCACTGTGAAGAAAATTAACTCTACCCCAGCCAAAACAAGCACAATTTCTCAGAAAATAGAAGAATCAGAACCAGAAAGGCGTGTCCATTCTGTGACAGTGTTTCTTAATGGTATACATAACTTGAAGTCTTACTGAAGTGCTATATAATGTTCCTTTGAATCTTGAACCTTGGTTCGTCCTCTTCCCTGTGGAATATGAGAAAATCAAAATAGTAGTTTAGAAAGTAATGAACAACTTGCTTTTGATCTTGAACTCATGGTTTTATCGAGAGGTCTAAGTGTCTGTCATTAGATAAAATGAAAGCTATTTGTCTGTGAAAGGTGTGAAGAGTAGGGACAGGGCTAAGGAACATACACTGCACAGTAACTTGATCTGTGGTGCCAGCTGCTGACATCAGTGGAGATAATTCATGGAGTACAGGTGCTTTTAGCATGCGGGGAAGGAAGTGTGAGTTGACTCCGAGAGGTGATGTATATAAGATGCTTATAATGTCAAAGTGAAATTTCTCACTCAGAAATGAGGAGTGAAATCAGCCCAGTGTTAACAGAGTATGACTAGTGTCAGTCTGTTAGGCAATGGATGGTGGCAAGTTGGTCAATATTTTTATGTCTGTCTGTAGATGTGGGTTTTTTTAAGCAAGTTTCCAGGGAGTTTAGTTCAAAACTGCCTTCTCCGTGTTATCTCATGGAAATGAGGAGTTACAAGATTCCTTCCCACCTACAAGCATGTGTGCATATTGTATCCTGTACTCTGAAAAGTCAAGAGATAAGGCTAATTGAACATAATTTTAATGTTTCATATACTAAGAATGAAGAATGTCCAGATGCTTTGTTAATGAAATATGGTAAAGCAGAAGTCAAGTTTCCTATTTCTTCATAGGGACCTCTTTGAAGTAAGGTCAATTTAAAAAAAAAAAAAATGACCAAGACTAGCCAGCTGTAATCTTGAAATGGAGAGCATTTCTATAATGGATAATGGCATTTAAACATTCAAAACATTCTGCTGACTTTATCTGGAGAATAGAACTTCTAAAAGATTTAGTTGGTAAATTTGCATTCTACTTTCCTGAGAAAACAAGGCTTAGATGACTGTTTATCAGCTTGTTCTCAACCTAAATAAATTTTGAATCTGTTGTCCAGTATCAACAAATATGAAAACAATGTTAAAATCTTTAAGAGGCAATTACTGAAAACCTATGGCTCTTTGAGAGAAAGAGTCACAAAGTACTTTATCTTCTGCGAGCAGAAAGGGAGAGTTTAGTGATTATCTAGTCCATTCAGTCTGTGTAAGTCAACATGTGTGGCACTCTGGGTTCAAGAATATGAAAGAGAATACATCCATTGTGGAGGACAGGCATCTTCAATGTGTAAAATTCTGCGTATTTTTTTTTTTTTTATTTTTAAAAAGGAGCTCTTTAATCAAGTTTCCGGATTTTATGACAGGTAACAAGCCTTGGTCACTGAAGGCATACTGCAGTATAGTACATTCAGTGTGTCCTCTTTTTACAGTCATTCTATATGCAACTAAATGTTTTGCCAGATAAATTTTTGGTGACCTGAAAATTATGATTTCTGTTTCTTTTTTATTATTATTTATTTAAATGTATGTGTAAAAGACTATGATCAGTTCTAGCAACTGTTTTAGCAGTATTTAGTGCTGCCTGATTAATAGGGATTAACCAGCCCCAAAATTTTGGCAGATGCTGCTCTCAAATATATTGTGATTACATGTAACTTTTTGCTTCAAAGCTGTTGTCCATATGACTTTCTGGTAGTTTAATCACTGGCTGAGAAAATGAAGGCAGAGGGAATTAATATATGTTTCAGGTTTAGAATGTGAGAAAGGAAAATGTAGTAGTTAAGGGACAGCCTAAGGTATTAGAAATAGGTAGAATTGCCCAGACTGACTGGAGACATGAGTATGTGAGTTTTTTGTGTACATGCTTTAAGTAGAAATAACCACAGCCAAACTGAATGAGGCAGGCCTTGTACAAGAATGTGTGAATTTTTCCAAGCAACAATTAAGAACATAAGATGATAAGATGCACTATATGTTTAATCCCCTTATTACTAATTTTTCCTCAAAGTTTTTTACATGAGTCATTCTTATTAGTCTTGAAATACTAAAGTCGGAACAGGAGTTCTTTAACCTGTTCCAGAAATCCGCTTTAAAATAATACAGCAAACAATCATTTTTAATTAATTCAGTCTGGAGGAAGGAATCCACCCACACATGTTCTAATTTCTTATCCAGCTACTTGGACTGACAGTTTTTTGAGGTTATAATATTTTGGAATAAGAGGCAGCGTGTATGCCTGGTGCAGGGTTGCTTTTTGTTCTCTTCTCTTTTTTTTTTTTTTTTTTTTTCCCTCTAGAAGTCCAGACTCCTTATATTTATAGGTCAGGAATGGTGATAGGACACAGATACATGCAAATGTGAACTGGCGTGCATACCTGATTATCTCCTTTCCTCTCCAAACTTTTTTCATTACTCCTTAATTACTGGATATTTTTCTTTTGAGTAAGGGTTCTGTCTAGAGTATGAGAGGTCATTATGTCACACACTTGGGCTACAGTAACAATAATACAAACCAAATCTTCCTTACATATGTAAAATGCAGGCCAATATGTTTGTTAAACTTTATATTTATTCCATCCATGTGTTTGAAATGGGAAAGTGAATGCTTTATATTTGCTGGTGAAGCTATTTCATGAGCTGGCTCCTGCTGGTGTTATTTATTCTCTTCTGTCATCTACTGTTGATAGCCAACTCCTAGTTCCTGATTTTCTGCAGTTTCCATGTTTTCCTCAATCCAAAAATGTAGATAAAAGAGCTACTGAAGTAAATGGCAATGATTTTGGACCACTTCTGTACCATGGATAAGGTTGAGATTAGACTTTTTTTGTTGTTTTGTTTTATGATTTATTTCTATTAGAAAAATTGTAGGATTTCCAGAAAAAATAACTTGGATTTGAGTGATTTTTGTACTGTCAAATAACAAAGATCCCTCAGGATCCTTGCAACACTCAAAACAAATAGTGGTTACTACCCACAGTTTTTGCAGCAGTTCAGTGTCCATTAGTTACACCTTAGCGTCACAAGGATTTTTGTAGGACTCTTGCTCCCTGCCAGATTCCTCTAGCAGACATTATCTTTGAATCAGACCTTGTAATAACATTAGACTGTAAAGCAGCTGTAGCAGTATTATGCCAGGGAACTCTTGTGAAACCTCAGGAAGAATAATGAACATTCCTGCAGAGTGGATTATCCAAATACCATTACAATGCCTTGTTCTGTCCCAACTGACGTGTGTACCTACTACTTTCATAATTCATGGATTTGAGATGTAATAAAAAAGAAAATTACCTAAAAGTGAACAAAATAGTATTAAAAATTATTTTTAAAGCTATATACATTTTTTTTTTTTTTTAATGGCAAATGACTATCTCGTCATTCTTCACCTACCCCAATGAGTGGGGGTGTTCTTTGAGGGCAATTAGAAAGAATCAGAATGATGAATTCCTCTACACGTAATGTAGTGTATTTCCCACTGCTACAGGAAAATGGAGCAAAGCTGGGGGTTGGCAAAGAGGAGGTTAGAGGTGCAAGAAAAAGAAGTCAAAAGCGCTGTTCTTCTGCACACTTCCAGTGGTTGTAAGAGTTTATTCAGGATTCAGTTTGGTTTTCTGCATATATCCCAGCTTCTCAGATGAACCCTGAGAGTTTTCGGTGCCACTTTCACTCAGGCTGCTTTTAGGTTTGGATGGCAGATGCTGAATGAGACAATTTGTTACTCTCTTTATGCTACCTGCTCAACAGCCTGCAATCCCATTCCACAGAAATGTCTGGGTAATCTCTATTGCAAAGAAGTACATTATATATTAACTTTCCTGGAGAATGTCCTGCACTGGGAGTGCAGAACTATTGCTATACATTTGTTGCTGAGTAACTTTTAGACTGGGATAAGGAATAAATAAATAGCATTATTTTTACATATTGCTATGTTTTTGAATATGTGTGATAAAATACTGTGCTGCAGTGATAACTATTTTGTGATTAGTGATATTTGTGAATAGTGATAGCTATTTTGTGCATTTTCTAAACCTGTCTGCAATGGTGGGAACATGAATAGTCTGGATTCCTCTGAAAGCTACAGAGTCCTACCTAACAAGAAAAAGTTTAAAGTAATAAAGTAACATAATAAATTGTACAGGGCTTTTGTATTTGATACATGAAACCACCGGGAACAGAACGTGTATGTTTGTACAAATCACAGAGCTGCTGATTTGGAAGTAGTGAAGTTGCACATTTCGTTTAGCTGTGTGAATTACGCATGCGTTTTTTGTAGTGTCAACAAAAGGATGATTGCAGACCATCAAAAGTACATTTTTGTGTGTTAAACCTTGATCCGTCATTGACAATACTGAATTAATTAATGTTACATGAAAACAAAAATACTTGATTCCTTTTCATCCCTGTGGATAACTTTTTAGTCACCTTTTATGACAATTGTGGAAAAATTCCAGTTGTGAATATACGAATTCCCATATATGGTGCATGGCATAAAACAGAGTATGCTTCTCATTGACTTTTGATTTTGGTACAGTTGGAGAATATCTTCTATTAATTATTCTTTTTTAAAGATGATTGAGCCCTTACACAAAAAGGCTTTCTTTACCTTTGGAAAAACCCCCACACCTTTAATTGAAAAATATATGTGCAATATGCACACTGAGTTATTCACTTAAGCACAGTGTCTTTCTACAGCTGGGCACAACCTTCTAAATTAGTTCCATTATATTAAGGTTATGTGTTCTGTGGGTTTAGGGTCTGTGCAAGTGTCACTTTTGGTATGCTTACATAGTAAATATGGCAAATATTTGCTAAATTCAGAGTAGGCGGGAAGCTTTTACATGCATACCCTATAATCATTGATTATGCATGCAGCTTCACCTTCTTCCCCCCTCTGCAGCTTTGACATAGTGAACAAGACAGTCATTTGCCAGAAAAATTAACAGTTAAATACTTGTATCAACTCCATAACTTGTAAACTAGAGGGTAAAATGCAATGAACCTGCTTGCCATATTAGTAGTAGTTATTTAAAACTGACTTTGAAGCTCACAGTTTAATTGGTGAAAGAACTTTTGTGGCATATAAAAGTGATGGGGAAAGCAACAATAAGAAATCATCATCATCTTCATCGGGAGCTTGAGTCAGTTCTTGGGGAAATGAGACACTGTTCCAGAAGGATGAAGTGGAACTCAAGTTGTTAGACTGGATCATTTGTGTATTCATTAAAGGTAGACCTTATCTTTGGTCAGGGTTGTTAGTCTGATTTCACTTTGGGCTGTCGTTCTTAGATGGTAATATTTAAAGGAATCAATGGATACAGCTGTGCTCTAATGTATTGGTTCTTCGTGATGCTAACACATCTGTGGTTGTTTGTGCAGTACTTTGCTTCCACTTACAATATCAATTTGTTAAAAAATATCTATTAAAATGTTTAGTGACTCAGAGGTTCTTATGTAACTACTTGTTCTGCTGGTCTGCTTTTTGCCTTCACCTTGATGAAGTCCCATAATATCACTCAAAATAATAAAATTGCATGTGTGCCACTAGTAAGAGAGAGATCAGGACAGAGTGTAAAACTGTATGTATAATTTTTGTGCAGTGTTTCTATGTTTTCTATTATCTATAAAATTTGGGTTTTTTTATTTTAGTAATTCGTGCCTTTTGAGCTCATAGCTTGGAGATACACAAGTTTCCACAGTTTGTCAGTGGTCATCTTAAAAAAACTTTGCTTGAGGATCATAAGGTACTTTTTGAGGGAAAAGTCTGTGAGAATGAAAATAAAAATAGTTAAAAATTCTGTAAAATGACTGCTAAGAAATGAAGCTTTTTTGCTTCAAGAATTACCTTTGCTGATATGAAACCTTGTCTTTATATTCCAGGCTCTTTAGGACTAAAATAGTAGTGCCATATAGGCAGAAATAAAGTAGTTGAAGAGAAAAATTGTGGTGATGAGCAAACTAGTGAAACGTACACAGTAATTTCTGATTGTGTTTAGCATTATAGATGTCACAGACAGCTAATGTGCTCAGGTTTTGATCTAAACAGCAGATACAGGAGGAAAGAAATGCTTATTTATTAAATTATCAACTCTGGATCTAGGATTTGTTGTTAGCATGAAAATATTTGAGGACCCAGCTTTGATATAGATTATTTAAGGCTAATGAGTGGTATCAGCTCAGTAGCTCTAGGAGAAATAGGTATTTGAATCTGAGATTTATGGAAGGTTGTAAAGAACTTGGTGGGAAAGTGCTGATGAAGTAATATCAGTATATAACTGATTGTTGAACAGGTTATATTAACAGCCTCATTAGAGGGGAAATGGAAGCCTGCAGATATGATGCTAATATTTAAAAATGCCTCACACAGTAAACTTGTCACTATAGTCTTAGAAATTAATATAGTTGTAGACATAGTAAAGCATAGAATTAGTAAATACATGGATAAATATGTTGTATTGGCAAGACCCAGAGCAAGTTTTTTTAATTATATAGACAAGCTGTCAAAGAATTTGTATTAGACATATTAATAAGGGCTATTGTAGTAGACCTGGGTTTTCAGAAGAGCATTTGAGAATATGCTTGAGTATCTGAAACTACAATATCACAGAAAAAGAGGAAAGGACTCAATTTATGGAAAAATTCATAAAGGCTTTGACAAGGTATATGCCTGTCTGGGATGGAAATAGTCTTAAATTGAATTGGTAGATATTAGTTATATTGGAAGCTATTCAGTAACTTGTTGTAATCCTAGTAGTGGTCTGCAGAACTGCTCTCCTTCACTTAACATGAGAAAATGCAACATTCAGTTAAACATTCAGGGTGCACTCAATTTCTTCTGATTCGGTTATTAAAGATCCAGTAACCAGTAAGTGTTCTGCCATATTGAACTGTAAGCTATCAGTCATCAGGAATTCCAGTCCTACAGACCATCACTTTTCGTGTGGATCTCACCATCTCTGTGGAAAATGGGACAATTTGTAGGCAGTCTGCTTCAAAAATAGTAAAATCTGTTGTAGCTTGAATGTAGATTGAGCTTTTATTTGTTCACCTCAGTTCTGTGCATTTGTGAAACAAAGTGCTTGCACATTTCTCATGCAAGAAATTCTCAGTCTCACTTTTCCTTAATTTTATTTGTACATATTTTCGTGGTAAGATTTATGCCTGGAAACATAAAGAAGCACAGCACAGAAAATGTCACTGAACAGGCAGTTTGAACAAGTTAGAAAATGTTGTTGCAAAGTCAAAACAACTCCTATTGTAACACAATCTTTAACTGCTACCTCTCTTCCTCTGCTATTATGAGTCTTCATTTCATAGAATCACAGAATGATTTGGATTGGAAGGGACCTTAGAGATCATCTAGTTTCAATGCCTTTGCAATGGGCAGGGATATCTCACAGAGGACCATGTTCCTTGATGCTCCATCCAAACTGACCTTGAACACTGCTGGGGATGGGGCATCCACCACTTCTCTGGGCAAGCTGTTCCAGTATCTTACCACCTTCACAGTAAACAATTTCTTCTGTATATTTAACCTAAATTTCACCTCTTTCAGTTTGAACCCATTAATTCTTGTCCTATCAATACAGTTCCTGATGAAGAGTCCCCCTGGCTTCCCTGTAGGCCTTCTTCAGACACTGTATAAGGCTGCTGTGTGGTCTCCACACAACCTTCTGTTCTTCAGGCTGAGCAGGCCTGATGTCGCTGTTATGACAACAGAGAGTTTTCTTCCAGTAACTGTTGCATGGGCTGTCAGTTTTTGCTAAAGAAGCTGAGTGGCTGAGCAGTGTGTGCCTAAAATTACTTGACATGCCTCTAGGGTCAAATGTGACTGTGGGAGCCTTTATACTGCTCAGGTGCATCACTTCAAACATGGTTCATGAAGGGCACTCTTATACTCTTCTTGTCCCATAGAATAGAGTTGTTTCCAGAAATTAGAAGGAATTTTGGCTGAAAGGTATGAAAATAAAGACTTCCAATTAACTGAAAATCCTCTGATGAATTAATCCATTAATTGATCCAACTATTTTTGTAATATAACATTTGGTTTCAAAGTGAGTCAACATTATTAGGACAATCTAGAACGAGATGAAATTAGTTTCCTCAGTCTATTTCATAAACTCAAGTAATTATTAAATTTCATGTTAAAAAGCCATTATTCTGCACTTCAGACCTTTAAATCACTTCTGGAATTAGTTTAAAAATGTAGCATCTGTCTACAGTATGACAGTTCCTGTACAATTATTTTCTAGAAGTGAAACTGAACTTATGTATTCCCTGTTAAACCAAATCCACAGAGAGTCCAACAAAATAATTTTCTTTCATTCACTACCTGATTTTTCTTTCTCTGACAAAAATTGTGTGATATGTATTCATTTAAGTGTGAAAGTTAGGTTTGTTTGAAGTTACAATGAAATTTTTCCTGGCTTCCTCGTGGCAAGACTTGAATTCCAAGTCATTATAGAGGGAGTATACAATGCAGAACATAACATTTTGTTCTGTCTTAATGTTCTGCTTAACATATTTGTGTGTAAGCTGTTTATTTCTACAATGTCTGGAAGAACATGAGGGGCCAGAGGATCCCAGGGGTGTCAGAATGAATTGTTAAACTGAAGTATTATCTATAGTTGAAAATTAGGGAGTGAGTGGCTACAGAGAGCTATTAAGAAGCATTTAGTGTTGTTTCCTGTTTAAATGAGGCTTTGTTTCTGTATTTGTATCGGCTCCCTCGACTCTATAAAGGTACCTTAGGAGTAAACAAAACCAACTAGCTTTTAAGATAAACTAATTGTGGAAATGGTATGCAAGGGGAAGCTCTTTAAAATTCCATATACATATCCATAGTAGTCTCTTTTGTTAGGAATAAAACTTTTCTGTGTTGAAGTTAAGATGTTTTCACTGTATCAGCTGGGATGAAGAAACAGCTGTTCGAAGTCTGTGAGGATCAAAATATTGACATGTCGTCAGATGGTACTCCTGGAATCCCACTGTTCTGTTTCATAAACATTAATCACTCCTACATATGCACTTATGAGTGTATCTATGTTTTTTGAAAAACCTGATGAGGGGTAATTCCAAATATATATATAATTCTTTATGTACAAATAATTATTGTAATTTTTACCTGTGCAAAGAAACTTCAGCAAAAGATTCAGCCTTTCTTGGATAAAGTATCTTAAGCAGTAAGCCCAAGGTTTTAGAGGCTTATTCTACAAGAATTTAGATTAATTGTTATTAGCAAAGCTAATTGTATCTGACATCTTATTTTAGATTTTAAGGTGGATTTAATGTGTAAGAGTGTATTTGGTGTTATTGGACCTAAAGAGATTTTAAGTTGTGATACTTGTCAGCCTTAGTTTCCACTAGAAAATATAATTAGCCTGGAAGTGAGTGAGTGTATTTGCTTTAATTTTTTTTTTTTTAAATTGGCAAGCACACACAAGCTGTTTTCCTCCTAAATATCTTTTCAGCTTTGTTCTAAAACAAATCCTGAAATTTTAACCTATTTTAACTCTAGTTATTGTTTTTAGTGGATATTTTCTTACTAAAATCTTAAATCAATTTTTGTCCCCGGTGGGCTGTATTATACATTGGAGGACTTTGGTTTCATCACAATATATATTGCTCTATCCAAGATGCAACATATATAATGTTTAGAATTACTGCATGTTACTGAGCTGCGTTAAAATTCCAACTGAATTAATTAGCTAGGACTTTCAGAATCTGGGAACAATGTTGAGTGAATCTGTGTTTTTGGTATTAGACTATGGGCATAGGACTGAGATAAAGACCATGTAGTTTAAAGCAGACAGATGGCCCTAGACATGACCTAACTGTGTCAATACAGACTGTAAGGAGAAACAAATGAGAATTTGTAGCTATTCTGAGGTGCTTTGCTTTTTTAAATAGTATTCTTAGGAACATTCTTGAATAGAGACAGATCATATTTCCCACCCTTGTAAGAAGTCTTTTTGTGTTCATTCTCTGTGGAATGTTTCTGCATAACTTCCATTAAATTGAAATCACTTATGTCTATCTAAAATAGATGTGCACATGGAAGGTGAGCTAAGCTGTTCTTTCCACATTCATAAATGAGGCTTGTACAATGCTATTTAGATAAGTGCATTGTGCTTTTGATATAGTGGATGTATAATGGAATACTGAATTAATTTTATTATTCTATTAACATTATTCAACCTAGTAGGTTCATGTCTTCTGTCCACAGGTGAACTTACCCTTGGATCTGACAGTTTACTCGATACAAGACCTGAAAGGGAAAGATGAGGTGCACACACCTTGAAAAATTTTTTTGTGGTTCAGTCTTCAACCTGATAAAAAAGGCTCAACAGTATTATTTTAATAGGCCTGGAAACAGAAGTAGTGCTTCTCTTGAAAATATGTTGTTGTTTGAGAAAAACATTAATTTTGCACCAACCTGTATCTTTGTCGGAAGTGAAAGTTTTTATGGGTTTTTTTTGCAAAGGAAAAGGCTCTTTTGTCAGAATGTACTTTTGAAAAATAGAAACATTTCTGAAGTCAGGTGCTCTATGGTCTATTGTTGTATTGAATAAATTGAAATGCATGATGCAGGATTATTTCTTTTCCTTAAAATTTGTAATTGATCTGCTTGAATCATCTGACCCAAAAAGAGAGAGTTTGTGGTCAGGTTTCCTTCCCAGATATGAGTGTTCCACCACAGTATTCCAGAAAACTCTTCTGGCTGATGTTTTTTAAGCAATGCATGTCATCATGCACAGATATGTATACTTCACATATATTCTGTTATTGCAGTCTTTGAGAATATGGATTATTACCTCCACATGTATCAGTTGAATAGAAAAATAGCAACAAGGCAAGTATGTGGCTATAAAATATGATAGTTGTATTAAAGGCAGTCCTTGGTGCTGTGGAGAGAGTGGTGAAGCTGGTCACAGAAAGAGTTGTATAAATAGTTAGAGATACTGTTCTTTATTTAAGACTACAACACTTCCCGTGTTCTTGTTCTACAAATTCTTGTGTGCTCAGTATGGGATTTTTAAAAAGTTATTGTTAGAGGAATGCTTGGTGTTTGCAGAGTCAGACCCTAGAAGGACAAGTAATGCATGAAGGATGTAGAAGTTTAGTGGCCTTCTAAATCAGGTCACAGCCTACTTTTTTGTCTTTGATAACAAACTCTTGCAAACTTGATATTTGAACAACATAAATAGGAAGTTATAAATTTAAATAAAGGTTAAAAAATAATGCCCTACATTTGCATCTGGATTTTGTTACCAGTCTTAAAATGCTGCCCAGAGCAGTAGCATGCCGCATGGGAAATCTGATAACATTGTGAATCTTTCAACTTTCTGCATTCTAATCTGAGTGTGGTTTCCTGTAGTATTGCTGATATGCCAGATAAAACAAGCTTGGATCCAAAATCAACCTCTGTTATAAATGGATGCTCTCTGTTATCCCTATTTGTCCTGTAATCTGTGATTAACTGTTCCCTATCAAAAAGGGAAAAACATTATTGTGTTCAATTTTGTGTGTAGACTCGCTTCCAAATGGTAAGCAATTGCTGTTTACGTGACTGTTTAGTTCAAGTGCAGTTATGTATTATTTATGATACATTTAAGTATAGAAATACTTTTATTCAAAGCAACATCTTCTGGGTTACTAATCTCTTTCATTTTTCTTCAATGGCCATAAAAATTCACTGTGGTGATGAAATTACTGTAATTTGGCTTCCTCTGAGTGAGTTTTTTTTTAATTTAGTTGAAATGATATGCAATAGATTACATATGGAGAATTAAACTATAGCAGCAAAATTTAGTATGAACAAATAAAATTAATTATTCTGATGTCTTTCAGTGCTAAATAGCATTTGTGAAAAAAATACCAAGATCTGGTCTTTTCCATTCCTTTTTTTTTTCTGTCTGAGCAGACTTCCATCAGACGTTTAGATATTAACTCCAAAATCTACATTTCTTTATTAATTGGGTGTTTTTCTGCTTTAAAATACATAGAGTTACACAGTAGAAATCTACCACAGAAACCCAAGCTACTGAGACATGAGCTGCTGGGGCAAGTACCTATACTAGTTAATATCAGGCATGTAGCTTGATTAGGGAGATGTTCTATTGATCATAAACATAGTTATTTTGTTTCATATGGAACTTCGGAGTACCAGTTTGAGGCACTCTGATTTGTCTTCTGAAGGAGATTTGCTCTTGTCTAAATAGGGATATTAACTGCTCCCAATTTAGGTGCTTTACTTTCTTGCCTAGTACCCTGATACTATTAGAAAAAAGGCAGGTCATGAGGAAAGAACTAATACAATTGAATAGTGGATTATATAATTATTGATTGTGACCAATACCGTTTAGATAGAAGGGCAGAGAAAGAATAGCAATGAGAAAAAATCTTGGTGAAGTTACAATATACTTCTCATGTTGAAAGACTAGACTAGACTAGTCTCCATGGCTGAAAAATCATGCTTCTTTTTGTTCTCTGGACCAAATTAGTATTCAAGAATTCACAGGAGAACAGGTTGAGTAAGAAATGTAAAAATGCCTCCTCCCTCCCTCTCCTCAAGTCATGTGGAATTTGAACCAGTTCCTAAGAGATGAAAAGCATGTATTTAAATCCTTTTGGGCAAATATGGATCGATACTCTGTACTGAAGCTATTTGGTTTGTTTCAGCAATGTATTTCTGAAGCCTTATTAGATGTGGAAGAGAGAAAAAAAAAATCACAATTCATGTACTACTTGCTGGAGTTGACAATTACTGAAATCTTAGAAAGTAATTTTTGAGTACTACAGGTTGGACATGTTTTGTCTCTAACTGGCTACAAGTACTGCAGGCATACGAAGTTTATACAACATACAAAGACATAGAACTAAAGTTTTCAGTGGCAAAACTAGTGATAGAAACTAACTCCCAATGTCTTCTGTAGTCACTTTATTACACAGCTGTATTCACTGAGAGTTAGAGAGACATGGTTTTAATTTGCTTTATAGCTCAGCTTTTCACTGAAGAAATTGCATCAGTAAAATATTACTTGCAGCTGTAGTTATGGTTTAGGGACATTAGTTAAAGGTTGCTATTATGAAAGGACAAGGAAGCATATTTCTAGTTCTCATTTTGAAATGCATTCAAGAAGTAAGTATGGTTGTGACTTTTGTAAACCCAAGGGGAGATAAGAGCAGGAAACACTTGTTCTTCTCATAGTGGAACAGTGTCAAAATGATAGTCTTCTTCCTGTAATAATTTAATTTCATCTGTCTAGACAGTGCAGAAAATTCTGCATGCATGTCAGGAAACTGAGGTCTGTAAAATATACTATAATTGTAGAGTTACAGTGTCAGGGAAGAGAGGATGAGAACATGGCAGCTTTGATGTAGTGAGAACAACATGCCTGGGAACTCACAATGGCAGAAAGAGAAGATTTTCCAGTGTTGCTGTGTGAAGTTTACTGATTAGTTTTTTTCCAACTAATTTAATTTCTATCTTTCTGAAAACCAAATTAGCCCTAGAAATCAGAATCATATCTGGAACTTGGCTTCTGTATTTATAAGGCAAAGATAGTACTTAATGTCAAGCAATGATGTCTTAAAATTGAAATTTTCTGTATTGTAAATACAAGACCAGCCATAAGACATCCAAATTTGTAAGAACTGGAACATAAACCAAATCTGCTAGACCACACATTACCAGTAGATAGTTTTTCATGGCTATTCCCATATTTTTCTTTTTTCATCCTTTCCCACTAGACTCTTCCCTTCATAGTTTTTTTTAGGGTAGGAAGGGTATTTAAAATCTTTTATGTTCCTTGTAAACACTCTGATTTTTAACAAGGGGTATGTTGCCACACACCATGAAGCTTTCTGAGGAAAAATGGGAAAGTTTCTTCAGTCTCTTCAGTTCTTTTCTCTAATTTCCAAGGGCACAGGATATGACCAGAATTTTTGGAAACCTGATTTTATGTTGTAAAATGGAAATGTTGTGTTTCATTTGTGTAGCATGACAAAAACCAAATCTTGTTCTGGAGCAGCTGTGTGTCATCTCCATTACCTTCAGAGAATAGGCGTGGTTCATGCTTACTACCTCACTAGATTTGTGTAGTTTTATTTGAAAAGAACTTGGCAATCTTGTTACTGAACTTCAATGAACAAAGTATAATGTAGCTGTTTTCCTTTGAGATTTTCTTGTACGTTGTGATCTAAAACTGAGCCAACAGAAGATTCTTGGCCCAATAGCATCAGACATGACAAACAACTGTTGGAAAGTCCTCTTATCCTTTGGACTATATGAATTGCAATTATGCATGACCCGGAGGTTAGTGTTGAGGTTTTGTTTACTGTGGAGGGTTCTTTTGGTACATGTGGCAAGTGGGCTAGCACAGTTCAAATGACTTTTCAGCATACTTAAATTTTCGATTTGTAGAGGCTTGATAAAAGGGTTGAAAATTGAGAGAGGCAGTGTTTGTGGAGCTTTTCCATAAACTCTCTGCAGCATATGGAACATATATAATGTTACTTGATGAGCAGAGGACTCTGTGGACATTTTTAAGGAATGTCATTAAGATCAAATGAACCCCAGCTACTTGCTTTTTTAAAGCCTTTTATTAGAATTTAATCCTTTTTAATTAGGTGAAAGCACCACAGCTCTATTTTAAAAAAATATTTAAGTCCTAATGGCTATAGTGAGGAGTTGTGGACACTTGATTTACTATTTGCACTCCCAAAACCTTGGATGCTGTTTCAAGATTTTGGAAGCCTGCCGAGTTTCTGGATCTGACCACGTGATGTGCTCTCTTCATGAATGGGAGAAGCCCTTAGCTTACAGACAAATTTAGTTAGGCTTAGAATTTTGAAAAAGGTGTAGTTTTCTTTTACAGAGAAGAAAGATTCAGGCTTAAATGCAACAGTAGTGGTCTTGGAGTCCTCCAGGCACTGCTCTACTACGGTGTTTTGGTGTTTGGCATGGAGATAACAGGTGAAGACAATCTGTGGGTCTGTTATGCTTGCACTGGAAGTCAAACTCAAGAGGATATTACCCTTCATGCTTTGACTTCTGTTGTAATTACTAAAAAGCTATTAGATTTTGGGCTTGCAACTTATTTTCTTACACTAATGCATGAAAAGCTAATGCCAGACACAGTGAAACACGGAGACAGCAGAAGGAACTAGGATGTTGCACTGGCTTCCCTGCAGATTAGGTAGTGAACTAGAAATTTGTCAACATGATGCTATAAGGCAAATCCTTTTAACTATGGGCCTAGTTTCAAGCTTTCTATTCTGCTGGACTCTGTCAGATATAGGGCACTTTTGTCAAGGTTTTGTCAAGGTACTGTTATGCAAGTTTAAGAGCTTCTTTAAATGTTAATATCAACAGGGAATGAGGAGGAGAAAGTAAGTTACACAACTCTGAATTCAATTTTCTCATGAAGCTTCCAATTTGGAACATCTGTTGTTCTCCTGGCTGAGACAATTTTGATCATCTGTGTTACTAACACCCTCAAATGTGAAAATTGACCATATACTTGGAGCTAAGTACTTTTTCCAAGATCGGGGCATTCCCACCCCTGTTTACAAGGACAAAGGTCTCTTCTCTTGCCTTCTCTTGCCTTCTTTTTGCCTTTCTCTCCCTGTCACTCACCCCCACTTCTCTCTCTCTCTCTCTATTCCTTGCTCTCTGCCTCTCTTTTTCCTCTTCCTCTTTCCTCTTTCTCATGTGTTTTGCATTGAAGCTTGTCAGCCAAGGGTGGATCCTTTGTTATGTAACAGTCAAAATAATGGTTGGTCATTGCTTAATAGAAATATAAAATTTTACTGTTCAATTTTAAGTGAAAATACAACATAAACAAATATAGCTGATAAAAATATTTAATCTTCCACTCTAACACCTCAGATTCTGAATGTAATTTTTCCTCAGCGGGTCACCTTGCTTTAAGGTATCATCCAGAGTCTTCTTGAGGAGTTCAGTAAGTCTGTATTACTAATCCTTGAAGTTTTGGGAACTTGAATTATGATTCAGCTCATTGTTCCACATCCATTTAAATGAATGTCATTCATGGAAGCTCCCCATATCCAAAACCGAAGCAGTTTGGTCAAAGTTAGTCTTTGATACTGTAGTACATCAGTACTTAAGGTTGAGCAATATGAGGGCAATAGGAGGGGACGAGATCATGTATTAGACCAACTAGTTTACTAGTTTAGGGTAAAATGAATGAGCTTTAAGGGTGCACAAGTCTTTGTTTAGATACTGAAACAAGGTACCTTACTAATACCTTTATCTCATAGAAAGATTCAGGAAAAGAAATTTTAAGTTTCTGCAGCCTCTAACAAGAGAAAGTGTTTGAAACCTCAGTAAATTCTCATAAAGTGACTTTTGAGATCTGCTAACAGCCACATTCCCTTGGTACAGAACTTGATTCAGGAAACCATGAGAAATGACTTGCAGGTTTGGGGTGGTGAGGCTTATAGGGGAGGAAAGATCTTTAAAGAGATGAATGGCTGTAGTTTGGTGGAGAAATAAAAATTTCAGGAACATGAACTTAGAAATCTTCTTAAAGGCTTGTGAATAATGACACAAGTCTATTATGGACAGAAGTTACCTCTACTGCATGCTGTAGATCTGTCTAGGCATTTAAGGAGCAAGTATATGTGATTATTTTCCCTCTGGGTGCTATTGCTATATGTGCTATCTGGGATGTCCCATATATTTTTTTCTGTGTCTAAGGTACGCTCACAAGCTTTTTTTAAAACATAAGACACTCAACTCCATATTAAAAAAGCAAGATTGTTTGTCTGTGTTATCTGCCAAGGCATATATATTCATAAAGTAAAAAAATACTCAGGCTTTAAAACTCACATAATAATTTAGATTAAAATGGCTAGACTTTGTCACGGAGAACATTCTGCTACCTGTGATGTTACATAAACTGCCTTTTTGGGAGCATGGAATGACTGCAATTACAGTCAATAAAGTATTGAACATTATAGCTGAACTACACTGAAGTTAAGCTGCATTTGACAAAGTCAACAAGTCAATAGAGTACAGGTAACTCCTTCCTTCCCTGCTATATTTGAGTAGTGATAAGTGCAGACATGTTGTGAAAGTGCAGATAAAGTGTATTTCTCTGCAGGTGGTTGCAGTGGTACTCCTATAGGGAAGATACCTTGGCTGTAGTTCTGATATATGGCAGCTCTGGCCTAAACTAGGCATGTTCATGTGTAACATGATGGATACACAGGGAGTCTTCCTGGCAGTGGATTCAGTGTTCAATATATTGCCTTAAAAGTTGCAGTGTCTTATTAAAATTTTTTTTTTTTTTTAGTAAATATGTAAATGCATATATGTTTATTTATACAATTATGTAAAAATCTATATATAGACTATCTGCTTGAGTATAACATATCTATTAAATACTGTATTCAAGGAATAGTGGAGATATTTTATATATTAAGCAAACTAAATTAAAACAGAAAATGTATTAGTTAAAGTTTAACCTATTTCTTGAGCTATTCCTGTTAGTGTCAAGTACTCAGAGAATTACTGTAGTTTATATTAAGTAATAGTGACATTAGAATATTCTGAAGACTGACAATTACTTGCCAGTATTACATAGATTGTGGAGGTGTAGAGGAAAAAAAAAAGCATGAGCATTTAAAAGTCTGAAATCCAAGACCTTTGATTTTGTGCTTGTCTTGTTATAAAGTGCATTGAGGCTATGTTAGTCAATATCTAGCAGCCAGGTAACTAGTCCAAAGCAAGTATGCTTAAAATATAATACATTTTTCAGTTCTGTTTATGTGCAGTTTGGAATGCTGATTGCTTTGACCAGCAACTGAGAGCTTTCAGTCCACCGTCAAGCTGCCATTTTGATGCTTTGAAGTATCAAAATCGATCATTTGACTAACTAAATTCCCTTTAGGACTGCACAATACAAAATAGTTGGAGGAACTTACGTATCAGCATATGGTCCTTCCTTAGTATGCTAGAACATTTTTATCTAGGCAAAAAAAGTGAAATCTGACCTGTTGAATATTGTGTACTTGTTGGAATGAAAATGGAGTTAGCAAAAGGGGCCTGCCATTCAGTCATGAGAGACAAATGTTGGGTGGCTTGTCTCAGTGTTAGCTCTTCACCAAATAAATGAGCAAGTAAGAACATTCGTGTTCAAAATTTTGGGAACTCCTAGAAAAGGAGGGACTTGGATTTATTTTGGTGCCTGTGGCAGAAGGCGATGATGGGCACATACAGAGTTGAAAAGCAGTTGTTCTCTTCTGAGAAGTAGGGACAAGATGAATGGAAGGACTCAAGCAACCTTTGCACCGCCCAGTTCACCAACATATAAATTCCCTTTCTGCCATCTTATAATGTGTTTCGAGTGCAGAACATAATTACAGTTTATTTGGAAGATCTTTTGAACAACACCTAGTTTTCACAGACAGATGCGTCCTTAACTTTCCTGTTCAGTTTTTAAAATATGTTTATATTTTAGTCTTGATTTTTAATAGCTTTAATCAAAAGAATGTAATTTTGAAATTTGGGATTTGAACCTGGGTTTTATTAAAATCCTATTGCCTTGCAGTACATGCTTCACACTTTGGAATAACATTAATTGTATCTTAATATTATTATTTTGTTATGATGTATTATATTTAATGTTTTGCTATGATGTGTTATACTTAATGTTTATGTGTGAAGTACAGAAATTCTTGAAACTTCAGTGTGTATGATCACTGCCAAATTGTGCCTTTGGAGTAAGGATTATAATCAGGAGGTACAGTTACTCTGAAATACAATTTGATTGAAGAAGTATAGGCATATTTTGAAGTAATTGTCAATTTATCAAGGCTGGTAGTCCATGTTACCATCTGCCTGCCATCCAATCTATAATTTCATGCCCTTTATATTAAAATATGATCTGTGTAGTTTTTTAATTTCATGTGTTATAAGTAATATAATTTTTCCATAAGTTTATACAAGAATTTCATTGTGTCACTTCTTTTAATGAATTCTGTAAATACAGGAGGATATTTGCTGTTGGAAGGAAAAGGTTTCTAACAGTCTTTCAGTGTTATATAAAGTAGGTTGGACATGTCTTGCTCTTCTGCACTTGCAGAGTTTGTCACATCTTGTAGAGAGTGTAACTTGCTTAAATGTGCAAGTGGAAGGATTGAAACTTTGCAGCAAACAAGCTAAATGTTTTACTAAGGACCTAATGTCTGCATTTCCCTTTCCTCACCTTCTGACTTCACCTTGACTCAAAACATGACTACCGTACTTATGCTAGCAGCTAGAGGATTGATGTATCGTTCATTTTAACTCCCATTTTTCATTCTGTCTTCAGCAACCTCATGGAAGCTGCTGTGCATTATGGAATGTATGTGTAAGAATTGTGCCATATCTGTGTAGATGAGATATTACAGGCTGTGGTTTTTCTTATCCGGTATAACTTAAAGGCACAACTGAAGCATTAAAAGCATCAAATCATGTTGTGGTATCTGTATCTCAATCAAATGGCACCAGAGTAAAACATTTAGTTTACTGTTTGGAAGCATTTGCCTATCACAGTCAGTGGCCTTGCTGTGAAAAAGTTTTCTAGTTTGAAGCATTTTGAAATGTTAATTGTTTGGCTTTGTGCAATTATTGAGGGATCTGCTGGTGTTTAGAAATGTTACACAGAGAAAATCATTATTATATAGGTGATGAAATATTTAAGGGAAGAGGTAGAAAATTACAGAAGGGTAGAAAACAAAATAATTCTAATTTTTCATGAAGTCCTGCACATATTGCAACCTTGAGAAAACTAGCTGACAAATATAATTTAAATCTTCAAACTATCCCACTGTGTTCAATATTGTGACAAAAAAACACCCAGCCTTTAGGTAACTAGAACACACATACAAAGTATTCACCAAATACCTTAAGCACTTTAACACTATCAAGAATAAGACTGGTTTAAGTTTAACCTAGGTTAAAACATAGTGGCTGATAGAGACTTCTCTTAAAGATGGATAGAGGAGTGTAATCATTCTCCATCCTCTGGTACAGTCCAGTGGTCTTTCCCACCACTACCTTGAAAGGTGACTTCTTTGTAGTACAGGAAATGATACAGGGAAAAAATGTGAGAGTGGAAGAGAGAATCCTGGATGAATATGATAAGGCACAGTGATGAAAAATGCTGAAATTCAATACCTTTTCCATATGTAGATGCTGATTGGCAGTCCAGGTCTATATGGCATCAAGATTCCTGGCCTAATGCTTGATCTGTGTGTTTGTATTGTTCTTTAGGATGCAGTTGGCATCTTCAGCTGTTCTTCCAAACAGAAGTTAGAGCAGGTGTCTGACAGTGTCTGTTTTTTATGAAATAGGTCTCTTGCTTCTGATGTGAGGACTGAGCTTCTACCTCTGTTCAGTCAGATGTTTTGTCTTCAAAGAGGATGTTCTATGCATCAGTATACAGACAAAGCTAGTGGGGGTTAAGTAATGCTTTTCCTGTTAAAGCCAGATCACCAGCCAGTTGAAGAATACAAGCGTTTTTGGGAAAATTGGATGATGTTCTCTAGTGGTAAGGCAACTCATCTGGCAAACAGACTAGATCTCATATCTATTCCTTGCTCCCTGTGCTTTTAAAATACAGTTATACATTTTATATATATTATTTACTGATTCTGTAATGAAAAATATAGTGGTGCTCACTTAAATGAGAACAGGATCTTATAATTCCCTTTGGACTGCCTTTGCCTTCTGCTGTTACGTTCTGTAGCACTCCATGTGCATTTGCAGAGTCAGACTGCAGAATTAACTCAGATCATCCTGTTAGGCCTGATACATAGTTCAAGAGGAAAGGTATGGTTTCCCTCTCCCCTTTTCCCCTTTTCCCCTTTTCCCCTTTTCCCCTTTTCCCCTTTTCCCCTTTTCCCCTTTTCCCCTTTTCCCCTTTTCCCC
>JAWWLV010000121.1:60353436-60369933 GCA_035041135.1 Platyrinchus mystaceus | reverse complement strand
GGTTGCTCTTCTCTGGACCTGCTCCAGCACCTCAATATCCTTCCTGAACTGAGGGGCCCAGAACTGGACACAGTACTGCACGTGTGGCCTCACCAGTGCTGAGTACAGGGGAAGGATCACTTCCCTGGCCCTGCTGACCACACTGTTCCTGGTATAGGCCAGGATGCCATTGACATTGGATCAAAGTGTAAGAGGCAGTTTGGTACTTTGGTTCCTTTTCCAGTACTTTTTAGGAAAATTCTTGACTTCTTACTTCACAGAAACTTTCCTACCATATATTGCTGCATTAAAAAAACCCAAACAAAGCAGCAAACACCCACATTTCTTTTCTTCTTTACATTATGTGCTTTAGATAATTATATGTCTAAGCAGTTAAAAATGTTTTCCCTTGCTCTAATAGAATTTGGAGGAAATATGAAGAACTTTAGTTTTAGTTCAGGCAGATACTGCTATATTGGGCTTGTTGAGCTGACGATACATCTTGATACATGATGATGTCTTTTGAAATACACTGTTTGAAACAGTGACTGAGTTCATTCAGCTGAGTACAACCACACTTGTCTTTCAGAGGAGAGGATGCAGGCACTTCCAAACTATTTTTCATGAAGAAGTTTTTGAACTGTAATTATGAGGCTATCCAGAATACATTATCTAAATATGGGGCAGATCATTGCTTCTCTAGCTGCTTACTCTCAAACATGAGTTTTCCATTGGCTAATGAGAGCCCTCACAAAGAGAACAAATAATAAGTGAGTAGGCAGCACTTTCAGATACTTTACCTTTTTCATTTCAGTTTTAGGGTAGGAATCTACCCTATTCTGAATTGCCATCGTCATGGTTACACTTTTGTGGCTGATATTCAGAGATGCCATTTTGCCCGTGAACTTGCAGGTGGCAGGGTAAGGTGAGCACCACAGAGTGGCTGGGAATGCCTTTTGTGGCTAGTTGACTCCAAGTATTAGCTCCATTCAGAAAGAACTACATGCTTTATGATTAATTTACACAAGTTATTTCACAGGACCACTTCAGAGCATGACATTAGGTTTTTGATTATATTTGGTTTTGTTTTAAAAGGTATAGCAAAGTTTTGACATGATACGTAAAATAATGGGGAAGATGACTATTAGGCTAAGTAATGTGAGAGAAAATGTTTAGTAAATGAGACTTCAGAATATTTGTCTCTGCCTTGTTTTCACTTCTCAGATTTCCCTTTCTAACAGCAGTGTTGTGTCCTTCTCACATTTTCCTGTTATATATTTATTTTTCCCTGGATTCAGAATGCAGTTAAAACAAAATCCCAAACGCATATTTTCATGAAGAGGTCGTCTGTGTTTGCCTTCAGTGTAGTGATGCCAGAGTCACATCCCTGTTATCTTAGTAACAGTTTGAAAAAAGTATCACCTGCCGGATTTGTCTAGTGATACTTTATAAAGATGTACTACACTATCAACATTTATAATAGAAAAATACACATTTCTCATGACTAGTGTCACAACTGTGAAATAAGTCATTCTGATACATTCAAATACATTAATGACAATAGGCAGTATAGAATATCATTGGCTCATTGCAGGATGAGATGGTCACCTCACAAATGGGGACAGAGACAAGGCAGAGGTGTTTAACACTTTCTTTGCCTCAGTCTTCAACACTAATGATGGACCAAGGGGGTCTCAATGGAGGAGCATGACTCTGAGAATGATCAACTCCCAGTCAACCCAGAAATTGTGTGGGATCTGCTGCTCCAGCTGGATCCCTACAAATCTGTAGGGCCTGATGGATTCATCCCAGAATCCTCAAAGAGCTAACCAATATAACTGCAGAACTTCTCTCGATGATTTTTGAGCAGTCTTGGGAATCCAGAGAGGTCCCAGGTAACTGGAAGCTGGTGAATGTTGTCCTGATTTTCAAGAGGGGCAAGAAGGAGGACCCTGGAAACAGGCCTGTCAGGCTCACTTCAGTGCCTGGTAAAGTTATGGAGAAGATTATTCTGGGAGGTATTGAATATCACCCGAAAGCCAACGCTGTCATTGGTTAAGCCAACAAAGCTTCATGAGAGGAAAGTCCTGACTATCCATCCTGGATTCCTTTTATGACAAGGTAACCCACCTAGCTGATCAAGAGAAGCCAGTTGATTTTTGGATTTCAGTAAAGCTTTCAATACTGTCTCTCACAGGATCCTTATGGACAGAATGTCCAGCACACAGCTGGATAAACACATCATGTGGTGGGTGAGCAATCGGCTCACGGGTCGAGCACAGAGGGTAACAGTGCCCAAGGGAATGGCCTGAAATTGTGTCAGGAGAGGTTTAGGATGGATATTAGAAAAAGGTTCTTCACTGAGTGGGTGATTGGGTGCTAGTACAGGCGTCCCAGGGAAGTGGTCACAGCACCAACCCTGACAGAGTTCAAAAAGTGTTCAGACAGTACTCTCGGGCACATGGTGTGACTCTTGGACATCGGGCACATGGTGTGACTCTTGGACATCGTCCTGTGCAGGGCTAAGGATTGGACTTGATGATCCTTGTGGGTCCCTTCTAACTCAGCATATACTGTGATTCAAATTTTACCCTTGTGAAATTATATGGGAAGAAAACGTTCAAAAAACACCACTGCAAATAACCACTGGGTGTTATTTGAAAGAAAACCTCACTAGATACTTGAAAAGGCATGGTTCTCCAAATAGAAAAGTTAATTTCAAAGTTTTAAAAAAGCCTAGTTAAGAGAAATAAAAATGGCAATATAAACAAAAGAATACACAATAAAGAAAAAGATAACTGTTAGGAATTAACATTAATGAGTAGATATCTGAAAGCTAAATAAATCTGCAGACAAAAGAATAATTATTTGGTATTTTGGATAAGGAAAATAAGAATTCTTTGAGAAAGTAAAACATCCACAAAACTGTTGGATAAGAACTGCTGAAATGATTTTTAGAACATTGTAATACTAGACAAACTTGAAAGTCTTTTAAAGGAAAGAAGTTATAGCAGCATTTGAAAAGTGGAAGCAAGATATCTCAGATATTGGTAGGCAGATTAGCATTACACTAATCCAAAGAAAAATCCTGGAGAAGAGTGATAACTGGAGGTAATCAAGGTACATGATACTTTTGGGATTAGTTAACAAGAAATCAGCCTACAAGAAATCCAATGCTGGAAAACAGATTCATGAAACAACTGTAAGAAAATGTTTGTTAGTTTATGCATTTTAACAGAGTTGACATATTTAGTGTTTTAAATTATTTAGCTTACTTTGATCAGTCTAACCTCATTAAAACTAGTATTCTGCAAAGACCAGTGTATCACAGATTTAATGATAATGGATACCCCAAAGAAATGGTAAACAGAAAATCAGGTAATGAGATTATAGCCAGGTCCAGAAGATCTTTTCTTGTTCTGAGGCTGTTTATCATCATTATAACAGATCTGCAAGAAAACCTGAATTTGTTGCTAGTAAACATTACAGATGTCATAAACATCAGCTAAGCAATCATTAAAATAATCAAAATCAGACAGAGCTTTACAGCACAGTACAGGTTGCATGGTAGCATAATCTCACTTAATAGGGGATATACATTTCTGACTAAATGGTATGAATCATCCATGCATACATTTGTACTATGAGAGAGAACAATTCAGAGAACTGAATTCATGCAGCAAAATAATTTAAGTTCTGTGTATGGCCAACTGTCCATAATGTGCACTGGTTGCTCTTAGAGCAGCAATGTTTCTATGGTACTTAGGGGAAAAAACAAAGGAAGAGTAGGCAGCTGTTACTTCACTGGCATTAGCACAGTTTTTGGAAAAAAAATATTGCCTTAATTCTAGTAATGACATCTTCAAATGGTTTTTGACTAAAATTGTGTGAATAATTGATAATTTGCCTTTTTTTCTATGAACTGATTTTTCTTTTTTCTTCTTTTTTTCCACATTAAAAGATCATCCTTATATCTTTGGCTAAAATATTTTTTTCTTTTTTTAAAAAAAAGGTTTTTGATTTTTTTGCATACTTTCAAGACTT
Organism: Platyrinchus mystaceus; assembly: GCA_035041135.1. Taxonomy (NCBI): domain Eukaryota; kingdom Metazoa; phylum Chordata; class Aves; order Passeriformes; family Tyrannidae; genus Platyrinchus; species Platyrinchus mystaceus. The sequence goes on along the minus strand of JAWWLV010000121.1, from coordinate 60,365,910 downwards.
ACAGCATTTTGAAGTAAAAGAATAAATAAAATGATAAGAATTAGCTAAGCAGACATAAGGTCATAATTTTGAAATGTTTTAGGACAAGGCAAGAGATTAGTCATGACTGTAGATTTCTGCTGGAAAAAAGTTTTTAGCACACAAGGTAATGTAATACAGGAAAGGAATCTCTTTGTTGAAATCTATAGCTTAGGCACTGCATGTGACCAGACTAGATGAAAATGGGTTTTCTCTGCTGTAAAGTCAAGGACTCTGCATTAGTCTATCATCTAATTTTGGCATTGTCTAGAGCAATTCATGGAAATTACAATGGTTCTGAGGAAAGAACAAAGAGATAATTCTGAAAGGCTTTCCCGCCCCCCCAACTTAAATATTAATTTCCTTGTCTGCCTTTATGGTATCTTTAATCTTCTTAAGTGTTTTTTACTCTGTATTTATATATGTATTTGATTTACTTATGAAGGCAGTCTCACTGCCCTTTCTGAGTTTTTGGTTAAAATATTTTAAAGAATACTGTATAATAATCTGTATCATCAGCACAGAATTTGCAAGGAATGTTCAACTCTGCAAAGGTTTCCCAATATTCTTAAGAAAAAAAGAGTACTGAATAAATTTCAAGTCATAAAAAATTCAGCCAGACTGTTTTTGTTCATGAAATTCAGATAGGAATTTAGGATTTGTTTTTCTAAGTCAAGCATATATGAATTTGAGAATGTTATCTTTAGAAAAACCTTAGAGCTTTTGAAAAATCTGTGATGTTTTGCTTTGTTTTCAAGCAAGCTGTCAGAATAATTTAAAATTCGTTGGAATCTCTTCCCATGAAATTTGTACAACACAGAATTCCAGTGAGAGAGATGATCATGATTGGTGAATAATATGGGCTGTTATGGGATTGACCTACTGCTTGTCTTCCTGTAAAATAATCCTATAGTGCCAAAAGAAGTTCTTGGAATCAGGAGCCTAAGCTGAATTGACTCAAACTTAAAGCTTTTATACAAATACTAGTTATTTGTATTGCAGCTGAAAGATGGTGAATCTGTCATTCAGCTGTTGTTTAGCAATTTACTATGAATTATTTATTATTCTGACATCTCTGTTCTTTTTCTGATATACAGGAAAATTGCTGGTGAAATGCTAGTGTATTTATGCAAATAGAAACTTGAGTTAGATTAACTCAGTGGGGTATGTATTTTATAACAATAGCATGTTGTGTGTTTTTGCTTTTTTTTTGTAAGTCAGAATTAAATAGATCTTTTTTCCCCTGAATTCCCTTGTTTATGTTCAGTAAGGCAGATAGATGGTTGCACAGGCTATCTGTGGTCTTCTATGAAATACATAGTACGGTAAACTCGACAAAGAGTTTTCTGTGATCTTTCTATATTCTTAAGTATTTTTTTTCCCCCAACTCTAGAGAAAAATGCTGTGTTTTTCAGTCTGGCTTCTTCATTTATCCCAATTCATTTTTTGAACCAGTTACACAAGCTCAAGTGAGGCATATGCAGCTTAATTAAAATCCTTGCAAAACTACCAATGGCTTTGAGGTGCGGGTACTCATTTGGTGTAAGGATGAGTGGAACTGCCTTCTCTCTTAAAAGTACCCTGGAAATTGCCCATTCTTTTGGTTAGGATGCAAGGGAATGGCTTAGAGCGTAAGGAAATGGCTTTAAGCTGTGACAGGGGAAGTTCAGATGTGTATTAGGAGAGTTCTTCACTGAGAGGATGGTCAAACACTGGAACAAGCTCCCTAGGAAGTGGTCATTCTCTGAAGTCTCAGGATTCAAGAAGTGTTTTGAAAATGCTCTTAGATATGTGGTTTAATTTTTAGGTTGTTCCTGGAATCAGGACCTTGACCTGATGATCCTTCTGGGTTCCTTCCAATTTATGATATTCTCTGATTCTCTGATATAGTTATAGGTCAGAATACTTTGAGCTTTTTAATTGGACTCTTCCCAACATATTTTCCTTTCAGTTGTTTTCTGTGGTTTTACAGGTATCACTGAAACTGTATACAGCCTCTCTCCCTCCTGTATTCTAATCTTCCTACTTAATTGATGAAGTAGTGTATTGTTAACTAGTTTTTGATTGATTGCATAATTTGACTGTTGGTTGTTTCTTATTTAAAATGTGGAAGAGAAGTGTCATTCACATAATTACTTTTTAAAGTTACTCCCCTGTCTGGCTCACACTTCTTCGGTTGTTTGTTTTGTTAGTTAGAATTTTACTATATTTCATAAGAGGCAACTAAAGGAAAAATAATCATGTATGCATCTGCTAATGTTACAATGCTGCAGAAGTCACCTCATCCCCAGTGACTGCTTAAATCCAAAACCAATGCATAAATACCATTAGGAGCAAAATTAGGGATTTATATGTGCATAAAATGGCCATGGTTAATTGCAATATGAAATTTGGACAATGTGGTGCAGAGCACCACATTCAGAATAACTACTGATTTTTTCAGACTAGGCCTGGAGTGGAAAAATAAGGATCTTCCAAAGAAAAAAAAGAGAGGTGTGGGGAGAAGAGGCTCTGGTTTAAGCTTGATCATGCAGTACAAAGAATATAGGGCAGATAAGTTGCACAAAATGATCTGACACTCTTACACAAACAAAGTTTTCACATTCATGTCACTGTGGCTCCTGCTGAAGTGAAGCCAAACTTGCACCACTTAAAATTACGTTAAACTGGGAGAGCTGGTAATTGTAATTTAGGAGTCTGAAGAAATCTTATATTGAACTCTTTGGCTTAGTATCTGAACTCTTAAAAAGTGATCTTATGTTATAACTGTTATATTAAATTATCTTTTTTTCAAATGTATTTTACAGAAAGCCTAGACAAAGAGATGCCCAGAATGTGTAAGTACACCCAGCTTCTCTTTGCAAAGTCTCAAAATGTCGTACATATTTTGGATTTTGCGTAATCCATATGGATTATGAAATTATTGTCTATAGATGAGATAGCTAAAGTCTGCAAGAGAAGTTAAATTATTTAGTCAATTCTGAAGATCATATTTTTTCAGTTGTTCGGCCGTTCAATGAATCACTGAAGATTAAAGGCTAAAACTGCTTAATCTTGAGTGTTTGTTGCTCACTCTGTCACCTGGATAGGATTTTCAAGGAGGTACTGATAGAAATATTTTAACCTGTTCATAGAACATATTAAGTAAATCAAATTATGGTGATGACAACAAAATTATCTCTCTTTAAAGCATTCGTAAAGGAGCAACTGGTATCTCACTTCAGCAGTTCAGTAGGGTCATAATGCTTGCCTGTTTAATCCAGGTGCAGTTTCAGTGTTGCTGAGAAGTCTGCAAATTATTAATAGCCATTGGCTTAAAGGCAAGAATAAAAATAACAGTTAAATGATTATATTTTGATTTATGAAACATGCATTGAAGTGCTATCAGTCTAAAGATTTGGAAAGTTCATTATTAGAATGTTAAATATATTGAGGTATAGAGCAGACAGACCACCACCTACTGGAGTGGTTTAAGTTCAACATCCTATTAGCTTAATTTGGTTAAAAACCAGGTATTTTTAATTTTCAGATGGGTGTCAGAAATAGGAAAGGATAAAGAAGTGACATATTCTTCAGTTAACTTTTTCGCGTGTGTGAGGATTTCAGATCACAAATAGCTCAATTCAGAGTGGTTCAGTTCACAGCTGGTTTTAATATTTTTTGTTTTGTTCAGAATTTCGGTTAATTGACAGCTAGTACAGGAACTAATTGTATGCAGATTAGTATTTTCCTCTAATATAAATAAATCCCCTTTCAAAATTACTTCCCATCTAAAGGGGATGCCAAATCCAAGTTTTTACTAGAGTCAATAAATTGTATGTATGTGTTCTTACAGTAAACAAGCAAAAGGAAGTATAAATATGAATCTTCAGAATACTTGCATCAGCCTAAAGTGGTAAAGGCTTGCTGTGAGTTCCTCTTAAGTATTTTAGAAGTATTCAAGTTGAGTTTTCATGTACAGTGTGTCACAAGACACTTGTATAACAACTCTGTAGTATTTATTTTAGTTTCTCCATTTTTGCCAGTATAGCTTCTTCCATCAACACCACTGCCTCTCTCCCCCCACAACGTATAGAATGTGTAGCACTGCAAATGAGCATTTGAAAGCTGGGAACTTGAGAGTTTAGATCCTCAGAAAAGGGCTATGCATTAACTTCATTCATCTGTTTGCAATACAATCTTCGGTTTCTTGCTCACATCCGGTTTGGTTTTTATTACTGGGTGTTACAAAAGTGTAAGATTTTTCCAGGCTTCTTTTAATCCTCAGATGTGGTCTTTTGTCTTACTTATTGCTTTCCATTTGTACCCTGTCTTGAACACAAAAGTGACTGTTTTCCTTCTTCATGTTTTTGTGTTCACTTGATAGTATTTTCTGCAAATGTATTTAATAGTAAAGCATTACATAACCAAAGGAAGTGAGAATCCAACTAAGTCAGACTTTGACTATTACTCTAGTCAGTAAATGAAGTTGCAAAGGGGTTATAGGCAAAAATTTTCCATTAACTTTTAGTGCCCATGAGACATTTGGAGTACAATCTTTTCTCCAAATACAGGAAACCACAGCTGGAATCTCCAGAAATTTTTGCTGCCAAACTGTAACTACTCTCTTTTCTGCTTGTTAAGACATGCACAGATAAAGAGAAGTACACATGAACAAGGTGATATCTGGTCATCTTTTCAATAGGGCATTAAAGGCACGTCCTTTATAGCATTTTATAGCTTTAAGTTAGAGCAATCCTTTGGGAAAGTTATCATTAACACTGACAAAACAATTTATCTTTTCCAAACTTGTTTTCAGTATCCACAGAAGTGTTCTGACATGCAGAAATTTTGACTAAAATTTTAATCCAAAGCATAAAGGTCTTTGTTTCAGATTTTAGTTTTATTTGCTAAACATTTTCTTAAGTGATATAATAAGGAACTTTGTGAAATACTATCTCTTAGCTAGCTTCTTATTTGTGTGTGTTTACTTTTGTTATTTTATATTTTTTTTTTGTTCTTTTATAGATTTTCTCAAGTCATTGTCCTAACTGAATGGATAACATAAAAAAGTATTGCAAAATTCTCTTCTTTTTGTAGTACCTTTGCAGGCATCTGGAGTCCTTTTGGTCTGAACAGAACATCTTGAGTTCTACTTAGTGTTATCTGGACTTCTAATAATTTTGCTTGTCTTCTGAAACTCAGATCTTTTTTTAAAGTGCAGTGTCAAAATTAAACTGTTGCTCAGGTCTCATATTGAACAATCTTTCACAGTCTTTCAAGTTTTTACTGCTGTTTCTAACCTGCAGCTACTAATAAAACTTCTTATTTGATGACTTGAGACCTAAAAGCTGGACATGCTATACCTCTGATTAGATGCCATGGAATGATAATCATCCTCTTGGTAACTACATTGCATGGGAACTCATGATCTGAGAATTTCTGGTCAGTAATTGCTCCTGTTCCTATGTTTGTGCAGCTGATTACTCCTAGTGTAAATATTGAATTTTCAGGATTTCAAGATTGTGCTTTTCAGACTCTAAACCTCTTTTCCAGACTGTGTTGCTGTAATAATTTTATTTCTATAATTAATAAACAATTTAATATTAAATAGTATTGAATGTGGAACAGAATTCAAAAAATATTGCATTTTGTATCCTTCTGTTCCCATGATGAATACTGATAATTGATGTGCAAGTTTCACATTTAGAAACATTACAGTTGGTAATCTAACTTTTGCTTTATGTATGTAAAAGTAAGGAATGTGTCTAATTTATCATTTAATCTAAGAAGTGATTGGTGTTTCACTTACCTTCTTACCTTTTCTCTTTGCACTGAGATAAATAACAGGCTTGGCATAGAAAACATCTTGCTTTGGCTGTGGCACTCTGTAGGATATATTAATGGAATAGATGCCATACAGCTCTTTCACTGCCATTTGAGACTTCTCTTTGGATAAATTACAGCTCTGAGTAAGCTTTATGTTAGCTCCTCTATCTGTAAGACCCCAAGTCTCGTAGCTAAAAGCTCACCAAGGGAGTTTTATTTCAAAAATAAACAAGGCTCCAAATTTTTGCCCACCAAATTATTAGAAGAGCCCTTGGTCCTCTGAACACCTTAAGAGAAAGTGAAAAGGAGAACATGCAGCACACATTTTCTCAGGAGGTACTTTACTGGTAAACTTTAGGAAATAAGAGATCTTGGCAAAAGTTTAAAGGGTAACATTCAACCAAAACAAAGCATTCCACAAGGCATTGATTTAGCACATGCTAACCCATAAAATTTAGCAAAATCCAAGCCAAAATATTAAGAGAGGAGATTAAGAGAAGAAGAAGGTGTAAAGAAAGAGCGAGAAAAGAGATTAAGATAAGGTCGTAGCTACCACCAGAGAGTCCTGTGCAAGTTTAGCTTTCATGTGGTCAGGTGGCAGGTCTCAAGCAAAGATGGAGATCACATGTTGCTGCTTTTGTCTGCTTTGGCCCTCTGTGGCCACCCCTCCCAGGTGTGACTTCTGACCCGCTGGCCACTCTGGGGCTCCAGGGCAGGATGAGGGCTGGTGCTACCACTGTGTGAGCCAATCTAAGGCTGGCTTAGGGGTTCCAGAGAGCGTGGTGTGCTCCTGGGCTGCCTTTGACTGACAGCTGATCTGGAGTTGACCAGTGAGACCAGCAGGGGCTGGCATGTGGGACAAGGCACAACCACACCTCCCTGAGATTTGACCTCTCCCTCCCCACCCCACCCTCACACACACGCGCACTTGAGTTGTCCGAGCCAATATAATAATCCAGTGTCCCACACTCTCTCTTTAAAGATAATTACGACTTAGAGCCATCTTTTCCTTTCTGTTCAACCTCCCTAGATGTACTGTATAATGAGAAGAGTCTTCAGGCTGTTTTGTCATCTGTTGAGATTGGAAACAAGACAAGAACAAAAGTATCACAAGTACACATTGTTCATATTCTCTGGTTTAAAGGATTTGTATGAGAGAATATGACAATCTTACGATAAAAAAAAAAAAGTAAAAATGAGTAGTGGAGTTCTCGCTATGGTAGAAATCCATAAATTCCTTGAGGGAACAAGATTGTGATTATTGTTTTGTCATTGCTTGTATCACAGCAAAACAGAGATTTTACGTATTATAGTAAATTCAGCTTATTGTAACAGTTTTACTGATACTACTTTGGTGATGTGTGCTATGTTCTTGCTATAGAAGCAAAATAGTTTACTTGGCAAAATGCACAGGGAATGCATGAATGTAAAACTGGGAAAAGTAGGAAAATATACTTTTTTCTTCTCAGAATGATGATTAACTTCTCTTATCTTAAAAGATGTGTAATAATCACCTTTTCAAATTGTTGTCTGTCTTACTTCTTTCTGGTTCCACTTTGAGTGAAAGTAATAGAGTTGTTGAAAACACCAAACTGGAGTTAATTTAAAAGTCAATAAAACCAGATAAGACACTTGACACTATACAAAGTGAATATTTGATTAGCAGAAACAATCAACATTTTCAAAAAAATGAGCAATTGATTCAGTCAGTCTCTTTTAGAATTTAGCCATATATAAAGTAATTTGAGCCCTTTTTGTGCCATCATGATTTTTCTCTGAAATTAATTTTCTGCATTTATTAAGAAATACATACAAACAGACAGCGCTTCTAAATTTCATACATCTTGCTTCTTCCCTCATGGCATTATGGTGACTTTTAAATAGAAGACAGTCAATTACTGTTCTAAGGGGAGGAAGGATAAAAACATCTAAATCTGTCCAGTGTAAGAAAAGGATGAGACTGTATGCCAACATGGAAGAACACTTCCCAAAAAGCTGTAGGGGTATTTGACTTTTGGGATATTACAGAGATTATTTATAATCTTGGGTGTGAGAAATTGAGAACCTTAGATCTTGATGAAAGGCAAGAAGATTCTTTTCCTGAGAAGAATATAATGCTTGTTAACATTAAACATGACTAAAAAAAGAATTCTGTTCTAACTTCCTTATATTTTTATAGCCTGTACTAAAGTCAACAAGGGTGCATTTAGTTAACATGGATATTGTTTGAAAAAATAAACGTTTGCAAAAATTACTCTATGCTATTGATAATTTAAGATGTTCTTACCTACCAGGCATAAAAAAAATTTTGTTTCCAAATTAAATGTTATGATCCCTAATCTGTGACTCTTATGCCAAGTGATGTCAGCATACTTCCTTTGATTGGTTTTTTTAATGTATTTGCAGAATTTGAAGGTCTGTTGTCCTAGTAACATTTTTAAGTACCCCAACAAGTTGGAGCAAGAAACTTCTATTCAAATTAATATTCCTATATTAGAGTTCAAGTGATCCTCATGTCAAATGAGTATGCCAAATAATTAAATTCAATATAAAAGTAACACTTAGCTTTTTTTTAAATTAGTCCTAGATAATAACAGCTGTTTTATTGGACGAAAATATTTGAGTTGGTTTGTTTTGATTTTTTAAATAGCATTTTTAGTAGCCAGTTTGAATTTATCCAAGTGAACAAATCAGTAAATATATATGTCTAAAAGCAGATGTGAAAGATCAGTGGTGACAATCAAATCCTGTTACCACATTACTTACTTTGTCTGTACTTACAAAGGATCCTCAAAACTGATGTTTTTATTCATAGATGCAATTTGAGGCCCAGCATGAAATGGCAAGGAAGCAACTCTGGAACTGTTTTGGGCTTGTTTTTTTTATTATTTTTTTTTTTTTTTAATTTATTTTATTTTATTTTTTTTGTGGCTGCTGTATTTGATGCTATCTTGTCACTGGAGGAACTGCAAGCATAACAGATCAGATTTTATACAATTACTTGGATGCTCCCCTATCCTGCTTATACCTCATACACATGCCATTTTTTAATCCTTAAATTTTTACTTTTCTTCATGCTCTAAAGTCCATTAATCTTGGTATTATAAACAGGCCACACTTACAGCTAAGATCCAGAAGTTGTCATTCTTGCTTTCCTTTAGACGCTTCACTGTCACCTGTGTGCACTCTCAGTAACTGTCTCAAGCCAAAATGCAGTGATGATTGCCATTTTATTTTTCACAGAGTACCTTACACAAAGGCTTTTCTGGAATAAAAGCCTCCAGCTGCTCTTACAAGTGTATAAGGAAATGACTTGTTAGGCTTTGAGGAAAGAAAAAACTGTAATCATAACTCAACATTATTTGAAGACTTTTCTGATACTGATCCAGTTACTGCAGTAACGTGATTTAGGCCATTTTTCATCATTGTGTATCCAAGTGTACACTTTAAACATAGGTCTGATTTCATTGCCTTCAGTGGAACTGAAGCAACTGAAGAAGTGTTCTTTGGATTTAAAGCATGCAAATGATTCCTGTATACTGCTGATAAAATACAGAAGTAAAAATCTAGCTGTGGCAGTGCAGTAAGCCAAATATTACTAGGTTGATATTAGTCGTGCTGCATCAGGAATTAATTTGGTTTTCAGTCTCACTTGCAACCACAGTTTTTTCTTATTATCATTGCATGTAGATGATAGATATTTCTGATTGAAGACAGTACTGAAATATCTTCAAGCTGTACCTGGGCCAGTGTTTGGCCATGTTCTTTCCTGTGTACAGGCTTCTCCCTCTCATTGAGCTCCAGAAACAAAAACATCTATAAGAAAGGAATTATCATTTTCAATTCCAGGTGAACTGATGAATTCTGGCAAAAGCTAGTCTTGTGAGTACTGTTACTGGTCTCTGGTACCTCTTTTTGTCTAGTAAATTTGATATAGGATCCTGTCATGCAGTGTTGGTCGAATTAGTAATTTTTAATTACTCATAAAAAAATACATTATAGGGTAAAACTGACACTGTAGTGGAATTTGTTTTCTCTAAGTCCCATAGAACAGTCACACCAAATTTATTTTTCCCACTTTTCATATCCGCAATTGCTTTTTCTCAAGATCAAATTCTACAGTGTCCAATTACACACAACTGTGTTTCTATAAGCAATAAAACAGGCTTATAGTAGTCTATTTCACTTTTACACTAGGATTTCCAATAGCATATCAGAGACAAGCATAGAAATTCATATCATGTTTCTTGTGATTTCCTTGTATAGTCTCAAATCTGAAATTTAGCTTAAAGGTGACACCTATCTTTTAAAAATCAATTCCAGTGTCAGTTTTATTGTTACTATTTTTTTTATTATTTTGTGATTCTTATGATACATCATATTGTTTAAATAAGATCTTGTTTATACAGGAAACACTTCATGTAATTGAAGGCCCATTTTTAGACATCCTCAGTTGAATACATCCTATGTTTATGTGTAGCATTACTGTATAGCTACTTACACTATATGTACCTTTTAGTAGTGTTTTGGTATATTTTATTTACAAAAGTTTTCTAAATGCTCATTTAAGGGCACAGTGGTACTAAAAATGTGAATGAGATATAGACCATTATGCCTGATGCCTGCACCAGAAGCAATAACTATCAAAGTTCTGCTGTAAGACTTCAGTCTGTTAGAAAATTTGGGAAGGCAATAACTATTTCTAAGACTTAATCATAGATTTCTACATGTTTCTTTTAGGTTCATTGCTGCATAAATAAATAAAAATGTGCCATTAATTATGTATTAATGTTTCCTGGTTTACATTTATAAAAAATGTAAGGAAATGCTGTTACTGAGATAAATTTCCCTTTCATTTGTGACAGAAACCTTACAGAGGAGAAGTATCAGAAATCCCTAATGGCAGTCCCCTCAGCCTTTGTAGGATTAACTTATTGTCTTTCCCACTTCCTACATTTTTTGTTTTCTTAGACTTTGTTTGATTCTGATGCTTCTAGTAGTCATTTGTAATCTAAATCCATCATCTCAATTTATTTGTTGGCAAATTCCAGTGACAAAGAAGTTAGTGTTTTGTTTACTTTTCAGCAGTGAGTTTCAGCCAAAGCCTCTGAGAAACAGAGGGATGTTTTCATTAGTTGTTATGGGCTTGGTATAGTTCTGTGTTGTTGAAACAACTAAATGGCTGTTTAACGTAGAGATAATCAACCAGCTCAGCTATTGGCACAGTGTTTCAAGATTATGAGACAACTCAGTACAACTGCACTAATACTGATAACTGAGATGGTTTAAGCAGGTCTAGCTTTGGTAGTCTTCTGTGGCCTTGAGCATGCAGGCATACCATAAATTACCTTACACTTTGTTTTCATTTCCCTTGGTTCAAATTCAACAAAAGAGATGCTGTTCCCTCATTACATAGGAAATCATAAGTTAAGGCCGTGAGCCTTACTGATATGTGCAAAGTGTTTCGTGACTTTGAGCATGTAAATTATATGAAAGGGCAAGCTGTTCATCCTAACAATTTCTTTTGGCCTTGGAGTATTTATAGAGGCTCCCTGTGGAGCTGCACTGTCAAGCATCCCCCAGCTGGGGAATAGCTTATAAAAGGTTCTCTGAGGACTATGTATGCACACTGAAAACGCATTAATAGTCATATGCGGTCCTACAAGGAAGATTATTCCTGTGGTCATTCTACATCTGGAAAAATCCTTGGGTTTATTTCTTTAATAATGGCGTCTCCTACTTTGGAGCATTTCTTTGTTAATGCTCAAAGTTGGCTTCAAAAGGGACTAAATGTCATAGACCTTGTTATTTTAATATCTAACAAAATTATTGTCTTAAAATAGGCATTTAGGGTCAGTTCTGTACTGGGTACTCAGCTGTTTGCAAGCCCTGCAGTATAGAATGTAAAACCTGAATGTGTGGAGAACAGAGTCATAAATAGGAAATGTGGATGACTGAAATTTGAAATTCTATGGCAGGGGAAAGATTTGGTGCACAGAGTAAATAATAGGCCAGAATAAAGATGCAGAATTGTTATGTAAAGTTGTAAAGGTCCCTGACTGGACTGGTTCCCCGCAGCTTCTGTGGGGCAGAATCTCCTGGTGTTTTTTTGAACCATGGTGCTGCAACAGTGCAAGCACCATGCTTGTCCTAGGGTCTTTGAATTCCTCTGTGGAGTCTTTGAGTTGTTCTGTTGAGTCAGAGCTGTAACCTCTTTGGGTCATCATTTTTCTTCAATATGCAGCATTTCACTTAGTGACCAATTAATGATAAGTATTTGCTCCTCTGTTTCTATTCCATATCCATTGCAAGTGTTTTTAAATCATAGCCAGCAATTCATAACTTAAGGTGTCATTCTGTGAAGTGTTTCATTGTCATTTCATGAGCTACAAATTTAAATTTTCATCTACCTCAGGATCTGTCACTGAATTCGTGATTCATCTGTGTTTGCATTTGAGATCCAATCAGGATTGAGTTTTGAGCGCATATCTTGATGGTGAATATAGTGGTGGTGCTAGGTTGACAGTTGATGATCTGAAAGGTCTTTTACAACTTTGGTATTCCATAGTAGGGGACCCCTGGTGGCCTAGCGGTTAAGACGCTGCGCTCTCAGCGCCAAGGTCGCAGGTTCGATTCTTGGTCCTGCTT
>JAWWLV010000121.1:60285421-60353336 GCA_035041135.1 Platyrinchus mystaceus | reverse complement strand
CAGCGCAGGCTGTGTCTCACCTAAAAAATCCATTGCGCAGGCTTGAAAGGTAAAAAGACCTTTCCCAGATCTTTGTTTGCGAAGACTGGCCATGTATTCCATAGTGCTTAAACTGGATTCCCTTTAGGTTTTTCTAAACCAAAGTTGTGATCTCGTGTCCAGTTCGTAGGATCTGACTGGATTGTTCCAAAAGAAATTTGAAGTACCTCTTACTTCCCAAAAATGTCTACATCATGGATACCTGGTCCACTGCACTGATGTTTTACTCCTCAGGTCCGTTTGTACTCCAGTGTGCTACTTGTTAGTGTAAATAAAACAGTCAGCTTGTTGTTGCAACTGCTGCATAGATGCTTCAGAATCATCAGCCTTTGCCACACCATAGCTGACATAGACACAGAAAAAAAGAGTAAATACTGATAGAAACAGAAATGAAACTTTGAGATAAAGTATTTGTAGGGCTTTTAAATCAAGCCTGGAGGCTTGTGTGGATCACTTAAACTGCAGTTTAAAAACTGCTGTTTGGAATGTGAAGCACTGTACAAGTGAAATTATTAGCAGTTTTGTGAGTTATACTTTAGCTAATCAAATTCACGTGAAGAACCACAGAAATATTGGAGGACTGAAGGAGTCCATTTCATCCTTCCCTCCGTCACAAATAGTTGACTTTATGAGAATAGTCAAAAAAGTGAGCAGAAGCTAAATGATAATTAAAAAGGAGGAAAGTTATTTCATAGTTTTATCATGAAAACTGTTTTCTGTAAAGAACATTGTATTCATTAATATTAATGGACATGGAGCATGTGCTAATGATTTTGCTTAAGTTATCTTAAATACCACCTGCTCCTGTTACTTTTTTGACACTTTTCACCATCTGAGAAGCCTGTCACAAGATCAATTTCTATGAGTTTCAAATACTAACTTCAAATTTTTCATGCTTCTCCTTTATGAATGTGGATCTTGTTAAGTCATTTAAAATACTAAAATGAGTTGCTTCTTATTCTCCTCTAATGTATGGATGATTGTGAAGCTTCTCCTTAAAAGATAAGAGATTCCACTCCTCAAAGAAGTACTGCAAATGTAAGGTCCTGATTATGGCTCTATTACAAGGGCCTGAGTTCCTTGTGTTTTGTGTTTGGGGAGTATCTTTGGTTTGGTGAGTTGGTTTTTCTTTTAACACATACTGGTGGAGTGCTCTATTATATATCTGCCAGTGATTATGCATTTAGAAAGATGCATTCAAGATCTCAAACAACTTCAAAAAAGTTAGTGAGACTGTTGTAAGTAATTCCTAACATCCTGGTTAGGATGATCTGTCCAAGTAGCAAGGTGAGGAAATAAGTTAGAGATTCATCTAGAATGGGGTCCTGGTTTTCACCTTCCATCTTGATGTTTTTTCATCTTCAGTCTCCTGTTTAATGCATAGAGACATACATGACACAGTACACGTGAGATGACTACTATCATGTATGCCTGAGATGAGTTCTATGATGCAGTAAGATGAAAAAAGGTGTCCCATTTTCATGCTAAATTTGCAATACTTTTGAAGCTGTTGCAATCTTCTGACTGTCCCAGTTAAATTCATTAATATCAGAGTGTTCTCAAAATTTTGACTGACAGCATACATTCATAAGCACCTTTTCATGTACTTAGAAACAAGTGAAGTTGGTGTGAAAGCAAGTGAGGTCCTTTCACTTCTTGCACAGCATAAAAAGAAATCTGCATAGCAGTCTGATGGGTCCTCCTGAAGGATTTTCCTGTGAGGTGAAATGAAATAATAGATCTGCAGATTACCAGGAGGTATGAGTACTAAAGCAACTACTAAGAAGATCCTTCTAAAGCCAGAGGTCCCATGAGAGGTGAACTTTTCCAAAGAAATCTTGTAAGAGGAAGTTGCATTAGAAGGTTGTTGTCAGCTAGCTTGATAGACAACATCTGGGCTCTCTGGTGGGTGGCAAAACGCATAAGTATTTTGCTCTGTTACTAGTCACAAATAGCCATGTGTTCTGTTCTGATGCAGCCTATGCTGTTGCAACCATAAGAGAAATAGTGACACAACAGAAAACTATTTTTATTTTTGTTTGGTTTTTATTGTTAGTGTCTTGTAATGCTGTCCAGGAACGTGCAATGTGTGCAAAACTGTCATTATACTGTTGTTCTGTCTCAGCACAGAATAACGAATATTATATCTCAGGAATCAGAGCCTCCCGCACAAATCTGGTCAAAGGTGAGATGCTCTAAGAAAGCTTTAACCATAGGTTTTAGCTTACAAACCCAGATGTTTAGGAGAAGTACTCTCTGTCACTGGAGTGAGCAAATTATTCCTGCTCTGCATGCTTCAAAAATGGGGAATGCTGATTTGAGTGTTTACACTTTCTCTTCTGCTACCTATGTGGTGGTGTTTCTTCTCAGGGCTCAACTTTTGACTGAGCTGTAGATTTTAGCAAAAAGTATTGTTCTTCAACTTTTTAATTACTTTCTATGCTTCTGGCTTTTGTTTCTCTGTGTGATTTTCTTTAGACCGAGACAGTTTTTCCATTTTCTGGTACAAACTTTAGAATATCAACGATAAACAAAAATAACAAAAATGAAAAGCAACCTTCCAGGTAATACTGTGTAATTTTCTTGAACAAAGTGTAAGCCTTACAAGAAATTATGAGCTCTAGTTATTATTACCAGTCTACTTGAATATATTATATAGTTCATAAAATAGTTATTTGAAGCAACTAATATGACTGTACATTTTATGTTCTCATATATATATTTTTTAACTAAAATAACTACTTACTGTCATACTCCATTTTCCAGAGGAGATAACAGAGAACAGTAACAGAGTAGTTAGTTTTACTACTGTGTATCATAAGGAATTGGTTTGGAAAAAAATGAGGAAAATAATTTCAAACATTTTAGTCGCAGCAAACATTTGTCCGGAAATGCTGTTCCAGCCGATGTTGTCCTAATAACCCTCATACTGTGCTGAATGCTTCTGTGGTTTCTTTCTGAAGCCCGCAGACTGAAGGAGCATTGTTACACTATTAACACCTGTATTTTGGATGAGTTTCTTCATTTGAATCTTTCTTGACTTTTGTTTCCTTATCTCATGGGACAGCGGGTTAAATTAGGTGAAGCATAGGAAGCATTTGTTTTTTGAGCTCTTCAGTGTATCTGGTAAAGGCATTACACATGTAGAGAAGAAAATAAGCTTCTTTATACACTGTGCCAAAAATCAGAGAAATAATCAGATTTCATGTAAACACTGTTACAACCATCTGCAGTATCACTCTCTGGTTATTGCACATGTGCTTTGTTTTAGACAGTCGCTTCAGTCTTCCTGTTAAAAAAAAACAAACGAAAACAAACTACATTTTCCTTGCGTCCCCAATTATCTCTAAGGATGTTAAAGTGAGTTACTGTACATCTACAAGACCACAACATTTCTGTTTTGAGGGCTGTAGGGGATGTTGTTTCTAGGGTTCCAAGGATGCAAACATGAAAGAGGAATTCGCTCTTAAACTATCTGTGAGGATTTTATTTTTTTTTTAAATTAACATGAATGTAATATTAGTGAAAGATTTTAAACTGACAGCTCTGATAATTAATTGCTGGTAACTAGGTCTGATCCAAAGACTGTCACTGATTTAAAAGACCTTTGGGATTAGGTATTATGACGCCCATTACAGTCATCCACTCCACTGATCTGATCTCAGTGCATTTTGGTTACAGTGATTATTTAAAAAAATTCTCATGGCATTTTTTTTGGTGCATTTTACTCATGTTTTCCAAGTAGATTTGGCAATACTTTGAGAGCTAAAATTCTGTGGATAAGAATTGAAATTCTGTAGTGATAAGGGGAAAAAATTTAAAGTATTGAAGAATGGATGAGATAACCTAGTTCCTTTGTCAACAGGAACGAATTGCTAAGTGATGGTTATTAGCTATGACTGAAATAACCAACAGGCTGCTCGCCAGACTGCATACTATAGGCATCTTGAACAGATACTGGATCAGGGACTGGTTTTGTCCACTGGCTCTAAAGAAAACTGGGACCTGAAAGCTGTGGATGGAATCACACATTAATTCTTTGACTTCAAAATGCATGGTATATTTCAATTATTAAGTTAATAATTAAGTAAGCAAGCAATGTGAATAAATCCTTGTATCAATAAAATAGGTTAGCCTAAGGTAAAAGGAGAAGTGATTAGGATAATGTATCTCTGAACTTCGGAAACTGTCCATATCCCTCATTTGTTCAATTTTCCTGTCCATTTGGGGCTCCTACTGCCTATTTGTAATCAAAGAACATCCTGTTTGGTTTTTTTTGTTTGTTTGTTTGTTTTTTCTGGATGTGTAATGTCCTCCAATCTCAACATGAAATCTTAAGTTTTTTTCATGTACTTTCTAAAAACAAAATAATGTTTTTAGTTTTCTATACTGATCACATTCTAATTCAGAGCATTTGATACTGGAGCATGTTGTGAATTTTCAGTTTGATTAGGAGCACAATAAACTATTGCAGGGGAGCTGGAAACTCCACATTTCTAGAGGTTACTCTGTCACTCAGTGTGAAATATTTTGCCTTTGACAAAGCTTTACCCTGTTCTTAATTTCAGTTCTTTTAATGCTCTTATTTTCAAGAAACATCTGTTTCAATAGCAAGATTTTGAATAACTGTCCTCTAGCAAGATTTAATGAAAACCACTTATTTTTTTTCTTCTTGACTTTAGCTGAAAAAAAATTTGTCTTGGTAAATTCACAGCATTTGTTTGAGTTGTTGATTTTGTAGGTTCTATATAATACTGAAAAATACAGAGAATTTTCTTTTATCATGTTTATTTATTTAATATTAGGTTAGTACAGTTCTGTTCTCACTTACATACTGAAACTCCTCTTCCTATTCAACAGATCAGTGCTAGTGCAATGCTAAGAACTTTTGAATATTGAAAGTCATTTTGAATTCAGTAAATAATGCTGTGACCAAATTCTAGACTTATAATTACTGGAGCTAAGAGTCACATTTGGATACTCATCGCTGTTTATTGAATAAATATATTAGAGCATATATTAGGTTGGCAATGTATGTCTGATTCTTTCAGGGTCATAATGTTCTCCTCTAGAAAGAAAATGAAGAGCTAAGTCTCAAAATGAGGAACTCAAGCGTTAAAATTAAGCAACCTTAACAAAATCCTCTTCAATTCCACCAGAAGACAACTGTGGTTTAGAGGGAATCGGACCATTCAAACTTCAGTTTCTTTATTCGTGTCCATGGTACATGAAAATATACAAGATGGAAATTAATGGTGCTCTGAGTTGGTTTTGACTCCAAAATTTCTACAGTTCTTACAGAAGGAAAGAAAAGGGAAGGTGTCTTGCATAAATCAGCTGCAAAGGGGAAGGATGTTGGATGCTCTTCTGTGTGCTAGACATCTGCAAATATACACATGAATTTCTAATTTCATCATTTCTGTAATCTGACGTAATTTCTACATTTCCCTGTTGTCTATGGAATTTTCCTCTTTCTCTTGTTCTGTAGAATCGTGAGGCTTAAGCCTTACAGTTTGCTTTTGGGGTCACCTGTTAAAAAAGTGAAGAATAATTTTCTGCAGTGCTCTCTCCTTTCTTATTTGCTCAGTAGAAAGGGTTGCTTGATAGACTGAAAATGGGTTTATTTCTTGTAACTTTTTATTTTACACTGTTTGTCCAAAGGGCACCTATTCTGACATGAGAGTCTTCCTCCAACCCTTGGGCGGTAAGCAGCAACTCTGTGAGGAAAGACCTGAACAGGTTTTTTTTGTTTCATGTCAATTAAAATGAAACAGACTGTGAGGTGGGGGCAAGATGTTTTAACCTCAAGCTATTGGATTCCATTTCCAAATTACACTGTAGTTTAATCACAAGAACCAGTTGCTTGCTGCAGACAGTCATGTTTTAGATGAGTTTTCTGTTGTGCTCTAGTTTTCTGCAGGGCTACCTAGGGGTGCCCATGTTACTGTTACTGAGCATAAATTGCTTTCCCGAACTTTGGGACTCGCTTTAGTACAGTTTGAAGCACTACAGGAGTTTAAATGTAAAAGTATTAATATTTCACTGTTGTTGAGAAACTGTCTCACTTGCTCATCTGTGTAGCATATTCTACAAATTAATTACTTGGCAGATCTGAAATACTTGTTTTTATTAGGCATTCAAAGACAGAATATCACATTTTATTCTTTTGAAGTAAATCACAGAGCACTACCTGTATCTCACTGCTCAATCCTCCCTCATCAACCCCATTTATTCATAACCTATTTCATTCTTTTTTGATTTATGTCTGTTACATGTGTATAGCCATGAATACAAAATCTATCCCTATGAATGTAAATCGGACAGTTGCTTGTGCAGATTTGGTAAAAAAAAAAATAAAAAATTGATATCTTTTTCGATTCTTGTTTGTAGAAATATAGATCAACCAATATAGATCAACCAAAACTGACCGTACTTCCACCAGGTGGAACGCCTAGAATGGCTCCGCAGCTTTTTTGGTTTCATGGTCAGGACTAAGTTCTTTCTCATGAGAGTTATCTTTTAAAGACATTAGTAATGGTGAGTAGATAATGCCTTTTTTTTTTTCTAACTACATTGGCACATATTCAATATTCTTATTTATAGGTGTTTTGAGCCTATGTAGATGTTACTTCCCTTAGCATTTCATAACATTTCCCTTTTAATTACTGAAACTGAAATAGCTTCCCTATAATTTCTTTGTATGCTATTAGTAAATGAATTTGTAGTTTCAGTTATGTCACTTGCAAAGTAATATTCTGGTATAACTCTGTTATCAAGCAACAGTAAAACCTAAAAATTACGCAAATAATAAAGTTTGAAATTGATATAATAGGAATTCAACTGAGAAACATCGTTATGTACTCTTAGGCAATCTTAAAAATACCTTGGATATGAGCAGTGGTGGAATCCTTCTTTTGGTGCAATCAAATAGCTCCAGTTAATTAGTCTCTGTGTTCAAGGCCTTAAGTGCTGTATCATTTGCATATATAGAGTTTGCTGTTCTTGAGCAATAGGGCTCAGAAATGTGATGCTTTGGTCTGTCACAGATCATGGATAATATTAAATAGCATTTTGAGAGACTGGGTTTTTGAAGGAGCCTTCCTCTGAAGAGGCAGCTGAAGTTAGGGAAGTCAAATTCATCTTTAGCTCAGGAGTCTGTTCTATGTTAGATATCTGCCCAGTAGTATTTGAAGGTTTGTAGGTTTCTGACATTAGGAGGTAATTTCAAGGAGACACACACACCATATAAAAGGTCCCAGAGTGGTTTATATCTGAGATGAATGGAAACTGTATGTTTTGTAAATAGATATTCTGGGGGGATTTTTGGTTTTTGTTGTGGAGGATTTCTTTGTGTATTTTGTTTGTTTGTTTGTTTGTTTAAATTGCGGTAATACAGAAGGTGGGATTCACACCTGTGATGAGGTGTGATAGTGTCTGTAAATGCATTGTGTAAACTTGCTGTAAGTACTGAATCTTCAAGTAACCCCTGTTCAGCTCCGGAGACAGGCTGATAAATTACCTTTCCAGGAGCTGGGTGACTATGCTTCTGTTGTGATAGTTCTTCACTAGCTGTTTTGTTTGGAGAAATTATGCTGTTTCAAAGTGCTCTCTCCACGCAGTTTTTCTAAACTTTAAGCTCTTCCCTAAATCTATTCCAGTCCCATTAAGGCCTAAATCAATGAATGGACAACGCTATTACAAGGTTTTCTAGCACATACATCTAATGTGTCTGTGCTAACAGAAGGCTCCTAAATTGTTCTGCAGTACACTGAAGCATATCTGTGTGCCTCAGTGCCATTCATACTTTTTACACTAATCAGCCTTCAACTTTTTGCAACTCCTGCTTATTCTTCATTCTTCCACTCTTCTGATTGGAAAATTCTTTTCTTCTTGGGTATCCTACCATACCTTCTGTTGTCATATTTTCTGATTTTGATTACTTTGATTTCAGCCTCTTACAAAATCAGGTGAAATGCAAACCAAGACCTCAAGGAAGTGACTGCTGATAAATATGTGCCTTTTCTCTAGTTGAAAAATAATCAGAACATTAGAATATTCTTAAACTTTTAAATGCCACTGTGTAAGAAAAGACTAGCAAACAATGCTGCACAAATTTCAAGGTGAAGAGGATAATTAAAAGTGGAGTGTCACACAGCAAACATAGACCAAGTAGGAAGAGTTTTAAGAGATCTTTGCATAGGAACACAACCATAAACTTGTTGCTTATTTGAAATAACACATAGTGGGTATTGTGTGAAAATACGGAAGTTTCTGGAGCTTTATGGTGCTGCTCTGTGGTCTGTAGCTGTAGCTCTCAGAGAAAACCACTGTGAGGGCATATTGTAAGATATATTTTTGGCCTGCTATCCTTCCTGGCAGGTCTCACCCTTTGCACCAGCATTCCCTGATTCCAGCTAGGCAAGCATATTGTTTCTCTGAATGTCTTTTAACTGGGAACAGTGCTGATGAATTAAGGCATTCAGCTACCAACTGTGAACTTAAACTGCAATCCTGGCCTAACTGCAGGATCTGTTTTTTTTCCTGTAGTGCTGTGAGCTGTGGAATATATCTTCCCCATAGTGACTAGCTACAACAAAACCTGTTTGGTCAGCTGAAGTGACTGAATGCTTAAGGCACCGATGACAATCCAGTCCTTCTAGACTTTATAATGACCTACTATGGACTCTTTTTAGTGCCTTTCATTTTAACATCCTGTGGGAATACTTTGGTAGAAAAGAATCTGTGTGTTTTGGGATACATTGATGTGAAGAAGCTGGTATGTCTGATAGTTGAGACTGCGTCCCGCTGCTTCTTTGAGTTGGAAGGGAAGCTCCCTTTTGGTACCAATCTGAGGAAGGGGCCTGATGGAAATGCTACAGACTAGTAATAGACCTTTCAGGAATGACTTAATTGAAGAGAAGAGTTCATCATTTCCTGCTGGTTTGCTGAACTCTGAGGCCATGTGAACAAGGACACTTGTATTTAAAATAATCCAACATTTCCTAAAATACACAGATTTCTTTTCCTCTCAGCAGGGCAACACTAGGCCCCTGATTTACTCCCAGAATTATTTCAGGAAATATTCTTTAACATACTATGTATGTTATGAAAGGCAAACGAATGGGAAAAAGTCCTGGCATCTATGAAGTTAGTGGGAAATTGATTTCAAAGGAGTCAAAGTTCATCACAGTTGCAATCCTAGGGTAACCAGGGAGGTGAGTTTCTCAGTTTACAATAATTTTTAATCTGAATTCATCAGTAGCAGTGGTTGTAAAACTCACTTACTTAGTTCACAACAGGTTGTAAAATCTTGAATTTCCAATATTTCACAAAATTATTTTGTCTCCAGAAAAAGTTATCATAGTGGAGAAAATATATTTTATCTAAGACCTACTAGTAATTCGAATATGAAAACTGATTAGTTATGATAAAGTTAAATACTTACTGCTGCAATGAAAGGGCAAAGTAAAGGACATGACATGAGATTTTTGCTTTTCCTCTAAAGTAAGAAGTAGGAAGATTTCTAGCATCTGTGATCTGCTTTGAATATCTAACATGTAACTGCACAAAGTGAACTTTTACATGTTTGTTAGAGAGCTCTGATGGGGGGGGGAGCAGTTCATATTGTTCTTGATTTAAGCAAGATGTTTTTTAGTGTCTTCCCTAATATGTTGTTTTATAAACAGATGAAATACAGACTATGTAAGTGGACAGTGAGATAGACTGAAAACAGGTTGAACTGCTGGACTCTAAGGACAGCCTGTAGGCAAGTTACTAGTGAAGGTTCAGTAGTGGGGCCAATATTGTTTAGCCTCTTTGCTTGTGGCCTGGATGATGGGACAGAGTTTACCCTCAGCAAGTTACAAAATCAGACAGAATGTAAGATACAATGGGTGGTTGTGCAGCCATTCAGAGGGACAGGCTGACCTTGACAGGCAAAACCCCATGAAGTTCAACAGAGGGAGGCCTTATGTGCCAGCCAAGTGCCCTGGTAACAAGGAAGGTCAGAAAGCATTTTGGGCTGTGTTAGTAAGAGCATGGCTAGAGGGTTAAAAGAAGTGGTTATTCTTCTCTGCTCAGCAGTGGTGAGGGCAAGCCTGGAGTATTGTTTCCATCTCTGTGTTCCCCAGTACAAGAGGGATATGGACATGGTGGGGCAAATCCAGAGATGATGGCTAATGGCTTGAAGTGTCTGACATGCAAGGAGAAACATGCAAAGAGAGCTGAGAGCCTTGAGAAGGGAAGATTCAGGGAGAATTTTGTCAATATGTATAAAATACCTAATGAGTAAAGAGGAAAAAGTCAGATTCTTCTCAGCAGTGCCTAGTAGAAGGACAAGGAATCATTTTCACAAACAGCAATAAGGAAATTGCATTTAAACAGAAGAAGCACCATTTTGACTGCAATAGTGATCAAGCACTGGAACAGTTTGCCCAGAGAGCTTTTGGATTCTCTACTGGACAAGGCCCTAGTGGTAGTTGACCCTGCTCTGTCAATGCTGAGGCCATGCAGGAGGAAAGGACTAGACAATCCTGAGAGGTCCCTTCCAACCTTAAAGGTTTAGTTATTCCGTGATTGACGAAACTTCAACAAAACTTTTGCCTGTCTAATTATTGAGCAAATATTAGTTTCATAAAGATTCTCAAATTCTTACTCAAAAATTACTGTATTTTGGGCTGCTTTATTGTTATCCTGTTAGTTTCCATACATCATCTTCCTTCCCAGCCATCAAACTAAATAATCTTTACACTGAATGTTCCATTAGTTCTGGATAACTATGTCCTGACTTTTAATTATTCTATAGCTTTTCACAATAATGCATCTTACATTCCAAATGACAAAACTGTTTCCTACATGCAGTTTTTCATTAGGAAACATATAATTTATTTAATTTACTCAGCATGAAAGAGATTCCATTCCAGTATGGTATCATGCCAACTTGTATGTAGAAGTGCTACTTTACCTTTCAGCTTCGGGTAGACTGCTCACCTAATCTCAGAATTTTTTTCAAAGTGAATCACACTTAACTAGTATTCTGGAAATTCTTAGACTTCTTGAAGTAATTTAATATTTAAAATAAATATTCAAGCAGCATTGGATAGAGACTGATTGTGTGTTTTGTTTCACCCACTCTGTTTTATTAGGATTAGCCATACCCTTGTACATTAATACTGCAAGATTTGTTAGTGCGATTACTGTTAAATCCCAGAAGGAGGGAATTCTTCTCTAAGTATTATGGTAGTATTTTTCTCATCTAACTGAGGCAAGACTTAGGCATCTCCATAGTATGATTCAGCCTGCTTGTATTAGCTACTTAGGAGGTATCTCTTGAGGGGCATAATTCAGTTCTGCCTATTGACAGAGCTTAACAAAAAAAGACCTAATGTTTTTGCAGATAACTCTACTTGTCTGTCTTCTTCCTTTCAAATTTAGTTTTGAAATGTTGATTTATGGAGAAAACAAAGAATAAAAATTTGAAAATTTTGTCCTCTTGGATCACTCTGCATCTGCAGACAGGATATTTTAATTAGATTTAGACAGAGATCACTTGAAAAATGGATATTCATCTATGATAATTATGCTATGACTGAGAAATATAAAAATATTTATCCACTTTTTTTTTTTGAATTTTTGGGGAGGTCAGTTCTGTGTTACTTTTTCTGTTGTGCAACTTTGTTTATGTGGTAGAAAGTATCCAATGCTTGAAAAATTACACTAATTGATAAGTAGTATTCGGGTTGTTGGAATATTGAAACAATTGTAAGATAAATATATATTTGATTTTGTGGATCTTAGTTCCAGTGAGAAAAGATAGATTCTATCAGTTGGAGAGATTTGTTTCTAGTCTCCTTGGACTGTGCCTTTCATCAAAATAATACTAGAGCTTTAGGGGGGAAAAAAAAAGGTGAAAATTTGTGTGGGTTGTTAGTTTGTTTAGATTTGCATATTTATAGTACTGTCTTGACTGACTTGTTTCTGGGTCCCCACTGAGTGCATGCCTGACAAGCTGAACAATAAAGTCTGATTGCTAACAAGGTTGAAGACCTTTGAGAGAATGCCTAGCTGGGAAGAGTGAAGGTATAACAAGGCTGTGTAACACTGCTTAATGACTCTGACCACATAATGTATTGCATATTAGCATTACAAATCAGGTCATTCTGTGAAAATCTTCAGAATTTTCTCTTAATCATAGTATTGCATTGTCAGGAATATAACAATTTCTGTTTTAATATGTTTAATTTGCAAGATCAAAGCAGCAGTTAAATAAATTAAGAGTTGTTTACATCTGAGTTTGGATTCAGGAGTATATCTAACTTTAAGAAATCATTTTTTTTCTCTCTTCTGTTATGGAAATTAGGCATGTCAGCCACTATAACAGGATTCTACTCTAGTTTTCCACATAAGCCAGAAGATAGATTCCTCTATGAAAGTACTTTTTTTTTAAATAGTATTACAGTTCCAAGTTGTGATTGCAACTTTTCTTATAAAATTAGAATAACTAGAACAATTTTTAAGTGAAGTTCAGAGAAGATTATTAGATACTTAATTTTGTAACCAATGGCTTTGTTAGATACAGAATCGATATACACATGGACTTTGATTTCTCGGTGTCTGTCAGTGCAGCTCAAGGAAAGCCTTGAAGGACAAAGGGTTAACTCAAAAAATAATTTGGATGGTAAGTTATGAGTCATTTTTAGCTGGCTTTGGATTGTAAGTAAACATGCTCTAAAACTTAATGAAACTCAAGACACCGCTTTCAAGAATGTTTTCTGTGTTCTGTGTTCATCTCATTGCCTATCAGTTGCATTCAGCTTTCAGAGGAAGACCTTTCCTTTAGCTTCCCTACAAATCTCATAAAATGTGCAGCTATAATGTAGCCATACAACTGTAATTATGGTAGGATGTGCTTTCTTAGTTTTACAGTAAGTTTTTGTCTCCCACCTAAGTTTCTGCAGGATATTAAAAGTAATGTTAAAAATGCTGCAGTTATTCTGCCTGCCTGATTGTAATGGTGAAGGAGACAAAATTGATTCCAGTTCATGGCTCAGTGTTCCAATGTTATTCAGCAGCACCTGTTGGCTGACAGCTGTTCAGGATTATTCCAGGTTTATTAGTCATGAACAAGATAGCAATAGCAGTAAATAAGTTTTAAACTAGCTCCTGAGGAAGTTTGGCTAAAAGATGTATTTTTGAA
This sequence comes from Platyrinchus mystaceus, assembly GCA_035041135.1. Lineage (NCBI taxonomy): Eukaryota > Metazoa > Chordata > Aves > Passeriformes > Tyrannidae > Platyrinchus > Platyrinchus mystaceus. Next base: position 60,340,102 of record JAWWLV010000121.1, on the reverse strand, counting down.
TCTGGATAATTTTTAATGTTAAATTAGAAAGAGCATACAGCCATGAACCAAGCTATTGAGGTAAATACATACAGTCTTCATACATGTAGTAAAATCTGTAAAATTGTTTTTCTAGGCTTTATCACTTGAAGGTGAGGAAAAATGAGCATTTACTAAGGCAGACATTTTTCTAACTTCTAAGTGCTCAGCCTAAATGAAGTGAAAAGCAATTATTTTGTGCAATTCCTTACCATATGTGTGCTTTGAATGTGCAAGGATTTTATTTATTCAAATAACCTATCAGACTTAGTCTTTGTGATGCAATTTCAGAGATTTTTCAGAAGCTTGGAGAGTAACTAGGGACCATATCTATCTTTTTTATTTTGAATATGAGTGTTACCTCTAGAAGGTCACAAATGAAGTCAGAACTTTCCTGGTTCTGTTGGAGTCTTTGTACATTTGCAGGAACTGAAAGACAAATGTTGTTAAGTAAGAGCTTGTTATGCTACTTTGTTTAAAAAAACAAAACCAAACCCCTTTGCCTGGAGGAAACTTCAAAGGCTGATCTCATGCTGTTCTTTTTGGAGTATCTTATGTTCATAAAATGTAGAAAAAGCCCCACATCTCATGACTTGATAAAATTGTATTAAGTTTTCTTTTTTATTTACTTTGTTTGGTAGGAAGGTGATATTTTTTTACTGGTATAGGTTAGGACATGCGTGTTTAGTTTTCTGTTCTTGCTCATTTTACATCCTTCTTGAATAGCTGTTCTTCTGCCACTAAATTGTTCTCTTATTAGCCAAGTCTAGAAATCCTAAGGCATGAAACATCTCTTCCTTAAGAATAACTTTAACTAACTACATTCATCATTTTAATGACAAGCTACTCACTGAATCTCTGTTACTTATTTAAAGGTCTTCACCCTTGTCACTTGCCCGTGGGAATGTTTGAAAAGACCTCAGATGTGAAAAATAATCTTTTAATTTTTTTATATTTCAGTGGCCTTCCATTCCCACGCCCCTTTTGTATGCCTCCAAAGTAATTTTATCTTTTTACACCCATGACTTAACCAGCTTTTATATAATTAGTCTTTATCTAGTGGCTATTCTATATGTAAATGAGCAAAAGTTCTTTTGTGCCATGTACATTTCACCATTCAAGTCTCTTAAAACATTTTGCTTTACTGCCTTTGAGCAATCAAAAACTCTCACTAGAAATCAAATAATGTTCTTCAGCTTTTAGACCTTCAGTTTTAACTGAATCCTTCATTGTGTGGTTGGGCATTATGAAGATTACCAGAGAACTGAGGAAGCTGGAGATGGAGATTTTTAAGTAGAGGGGTTACAGGCAGTCTATAGAAAGTACACTCACTCTGTTTGGAACCAGCAACTGTGTGTCAAACTAGAATTGCATTTTAAAGGCTGGTCTTTCCCTGCTCAGTTTTTGAAATATCCGTCACATAGTTTGAGGGCTGCAGTCAGGAAGGAAGAGGGAAGAGTGCAAGGCTACACTACTTGGGTGGTAGTGTCAGCAACCCACCTGATGTAAATGGCATGCCATTCCTGACAACAAATGTGTTTGCCTGTAAACTGCAAGGCTTCTGGCACAGATGAATTTCTGAAAGGGGTGTGCTTAAGCACAGATGAGAGTATGCCAGTGCTAACAGGCAGCTGAACTGTTGTCCTGCTGGAACTGTGCCTGAGGATAGCCAAATTTAATTCAGAAGTTTTTTAAGTTTTGGGCTTTAACCATCTAAAGATTTGGGGTGTTGCATTTTTTAGTTGTAAATGACCTATAGTGTGTCTGTGACTAAATGTATTCACAACTATATTAATAAATAAATGGAGGTGGAAAACACCTGTGGCTCCATATTTGGCCTGAACTGCCTGTATGAGTGTGCAGTTATAAAAAGGGGTGTACCTACCCCTTCTCTTGGACTTCCCACAAGACTTTGTCCCCATTTCTCTTGTGTGGTTGTTGCAGATGATGTGGTCAGTCATACTGTGAGCGGGTCACTATCCTTGTCAGATACTTGTTTTTCCTTCACGTGCATGTGCAATTCCAACTTACTGTGCACCAAATGATTACCAAAGTATGGTGGAAAAATGTGGATGAGGGAAGAAGGGGAATCGGCTATTTTCAGCAGCAGGACATGCTCAAGATTGATTTAAGGCAGCTGGGAAACTATGTGCTAACTTGAGTAGAAACATGAAGCGTGCAAAATAAAAGATCACTAAGAAAGAAAGCTGCCACTTTGCTTTTCTCAGTTAAGTGAAACATTACTGATCTTGACACAAAGCCAAACATTTTGTTTGTGATGGATATAGGTACATAATGAGGGAGACTCTTGAAAACCATAGAATGAAATAGTAATCCTAAAATAAAATCTTTCCAAGCAAGGAAATCCATTATTTGAAACAAGATATTTTGAAAAATCACTTCAACTTCAGTCAATAAGTAATTACTAAAGCTTCACATTCTGAGAAGGAACAGAAAGAAGAAGTTTCCCTCTTATTCTGTATCCTATCTGATGACCACAGAAGAACATCTGCTTAGGAGATATGCTGGTGATTTCTCAAAAAACCCCCAAACGAAACAGCAGGAGGATTTTAAGTCTAAATGTATGATCTGGATAAAAGAGTATGAACTGACAGATCCTCATGCATTTATTTTATGTCCTGTTTACTAAAAATAGGTCATTTAAAATATGCCATAAACTAAAAAATAGGTGAATCTGTAAGGGGTTTTCTGTTGGTTTTGGAATGGGTTTGGTTGTTTTTTTTTTTAATTTAATTTTTTTAAACTAGGTCTTTTTTGAATACCTCCTATTTATTTCTCTGTTTTCTCTCCCACTTGTTATTTGTAGAAGTATTGCTGGGAAGGGACCACTGGAGTCTAACCTTCTGAGATTCAAAACCATAGTATGACCTGCACATAGCTAGTTTCCCAGCCTCTCTAGAAACCTATTCTCATGCTATACTACTCATTAAGAGCAGTTTTTCTTGGTATCCAATTTGAACATTTCAAATTGAAATTTGTGGCCATTGCCCCTTCCTATGTTCTTGTGACTTAGGGTATTCACGACTTCTTGTTTACCTCAGACTCTTGTTTTCCTGATGTTTTCTGCTAATTACTTATTTTTTTCTGATTCAGAGAGGATCCTACTCTTCCAGTTTTAATGCGGATGTTTTTCTTTGACATCATTCAAATTGTAAAGAGTTCACGTTTAATTCAAGTCAATACCGCAGATGCTAATAAACTGTCATCTTGGGCTGGGTTTGAATCTGGAGTGTTCACCAGATATGCTGGTCTGTATTGTTAGCAACCATATTTTCAAATTAATACTGTAATTTATAATTACGTATATTTGAATATTACTACATCTATATTAACTACTGTCTATATAACTATATATTAACTAACTACAGTCTTTATTAACTATTAACTAACTACTACTAGTCTTTTATATAACAAACACTATGTTGTTTTCCATGAATGAACACAGCATAATATTCTAATTACATATTGATGAAGTTTTGGAAATTTTCACATATCTTGTCTGAAGTTCATTTCGAAAGGATTCTCTGTAGGTTCTGAAACCATTTACATCACAGTTTTTTTCTCAGTGCCTTTCTGTAACTCATTATCTACTCTAGTATATCTTCCATGCTTTGGCATTGATTTGAATTTTGTTTCCATTCTTTACGTGTCCATATACATGAAATAAAGCAGCATCAGATAAGTCTTTATGTAGAAGGTGGTGGGCCCAGTTAAGACACAGCACATAAATTCCAGCTTTTAAATTTAAATTTTGACCTAGTCCAATTTAAACGTACTTTTCATGAGACTTTACCAAAATGAAAAATCATCAAAATGCATTATTTTCTTTGCATTTCTGCTTGAGCTTGATTTTGTTTCAATTGCATGTCCTTCAGTTTCCTGGAGCAACAGTATGTCCCTATACACACAATTCCATGAGGAGTGTTTCTTTAACTCATGGTTAAAGTGACTTACACAAAGGTGTTTTCATATTTTAAGTTAGCTACTCACAGAGATCATTGTTTCTCTGTCATGTAAGAGATGTTTAGGAATGGACACCAGCACCTACACATTCTTGAGGGATTTATGTTAGAATGTAGAATTAAATAACAGTCTGTTACTATTGCTATTTTAACCGTGGCAAATAAACTTGGAGTCACCAGCATTGTGTTCTGCTGGTCTGTCAGCACTTTGCTTCTGTTGTCTGATACTTGGAGTTAATAAGTTTATTTGATTGACTGTTGTAAGTAGCTGATGCTTCCCCCAGCACACACAGAACATAAGTTATATCAAAATACATTGTGGAACTGTGTAGGTAGATTTAAGTTGGTTCTGTGATGGGTGGTGAAAAGACACATTGTATCCCTGGTACTTAACAGAAAAGAAGTTTGAAAGATTGCAGAACTCTGCAAAAGCCTCCTATCAGTTTTCTTGATGTCTTAATTTAACACAGCTTTTTGCCAAAATTTTCTAGTGATATTTTCTGCACTTATCACCATAATGTCTAAGTGTCTATTAAACATTAACTACTGGTGTGGGAATTACCCCACAAAGGAAACTCAAGACAATAGTAAAATATCTAATAAATCATTCTGTAGATCTCAAAGCTCTTTTAGAAAGGTAATCAGAATCAGTGTTATCATTTTTCAGTGATAATGCTTGAGACACAGAGAGAGGATATAGCACTGTAGAGGGACTATGCTTAGAAAGAAAATGAAGGACCTTTCCAGATTTAAACCATTAGGTTTAAACAAATGCTTCATGACAAGTGTCTTGGGGTGGCCTACCCTAATTTACTTATGTGTGAATGTATGTCTGTGCTTGCTCTCCCCTAACCAGTATATAGTGTGTTTCCAGAACAAAAGGTGCCCTTTAACCTCCCTAAATCTTCTGTGTCAAAAAAGAAAGGTACATTTTTGCTCTGTTTATTAGCAGTAATAAAAGATACATTTAGATGGTACCACCTCAGGATGAAAAAAATACATATGTAAATATATTTAATTTTTTTTTACCTCTAGACTTTTTCTTTTAACATAATTTCCATATCTTTCATAAAACAGGGCAAGTATTATCTCCATTTTACAGATGTGAAAAAAGAGGTTTAATGCGCATTTTCCAATAAACCGGTGGTAGGTTTTGAAGCAGAACTTTGATATTTTGCCTTCCAGACATTAATGTGTTTGATTCATATGTGTATACTTGTGGCAAGGAATTTTTAAAGGCTATTTCAGTTTCTTTTAACTTAAACCACAGAAGTGAGAGAAACAGAGGGAAGCAAATCCCATTGTTTATGGAATGCATCATGACAGAAATTCATGGGTTTTCTTTTGTCTTTGTTTATAACTACAATGCTCCAATGGAAAAAAATTGTTATGCACTTAAAAGCAAGCTTATGGAAATGAATAAAACAGTAACATATAAATTATGTAAGAAAAACATATTAATTTTTTGCAGTTACATTGCCAATACCTTGTATTATCTATGTCAGGTGGATATGAGTTCCTTCAATTAAAACCAATGGAGCTTCTTGACCTGAAGGAACACCCCTCAGCTTCCATACCTTCAAAACTTCTTTCTCTAGGTATTGGCAGATCAGAGGTTTATCTTACAGATTTTTGGTTCATATATATACTTTATATCTCTTCACAGTTGCATATTCACATTTTCCTAAATCCACTTGCAAAAATTTCCTTTCTGTTATATGCAGGGGCTTTGTTAAATGGATATTTTATTTTTTACTTTTATGCCTGTGTTATTTCAGTGTCTTGTCCATGAGAAGACCATCTAGTCATTCAAATGTGTCAGTTTTTAGAACAAAAAAGTGAGAGAGCATAGTAGTTTGTAGAATTAAAAAAAAAAAGGAGAGAAAGTGTAATTGCAGTGTTGAAAAAGATTCCCTTCTTGGTATACAGTCTGGTAAGAACTGAAAAAAAGCTTAGGGAAGTGGTTCTTCAGACCTTAATGGAGGAGGAAATTGTTCTTTAATACAGATTGTTCCAGTTTTACTTCCCATACTACTGCAAAGTGATTGTATCACGAGAAGCTGCCCTCAGCCACTGTAGGCCAGTAGGAATGGCAGCTGTGGGTAGTGGGGAAGAGGGCTTCTGTGGCCAGGATCTGAGTCTCATATGCACAGAATAGGATGTGGGTACAGTCAGGGACAGATTGTAATCCTTGTATTATGATTTTTACAACATACTGCTAGGAACTTGTATGGTTGTCATCTTCTTCTGTAACACTCTTTTGGAAATTACTTTATCCATAATCCCATCAGTTTAACAATCATCTAAAATCAGAGCATTTAAGATAAATTGTAAGGGTATGTACTGAACACAATCAGTGTCATGAATGTGTTTATAACATGCAAACTTCAATGCCCTTCCTTGTCTACTCCAAGGAGAATGTCCTAAATAAAAGCTTGAAGAGGTGCCTGAGGAGATGGAGCCATGCTTTGAAAAAAATTTAGCCTTGACTTTTTAATACCAACTCTCCTTTAAATTAGAGGTTCAGGTTCTTGTAGTACTGTCTTTGGAGTTTTGTCACTCTGTGGAAGCTACACTATTTATCCTGCAGATTATTCTGTTGGGTGTTTTTTCCGATGAGAGCATAAGGACTCAAGTCTACTCTGTGTATAGAGATTATAATTCAATACGGTACAGTATGATTGCTTACTTGAGATCAACTGTGTGATAAAACAATTAAATAATTAAAACAAAATAGGGAAGAAGGGTTAAAACAGATAGATTAAAAGAACATAAAACTCCTAGATGATAAAATAGTAACATATTACAAGTCAAGCCTTGGTGCAAGATGGATCAAGTATGAGCACCCTACAAGAATCAGCAGAAAATGAAATTGTGCTACATGACAGCAGGGGTACTTTTATTTGGTCTCCACTGCACTGACAGTAGAATTGAACCATTATTTAAGAAAGGGTAAAGACCAGCAATATAGTTTTACAGAGAGCAGCTAATACTAGAGAAACACCCATCTACAACTCAGGTCTCTCAAGTATTGAATATATGACAGGTGGGAATGCAGGTGAGTAGAAATTTGTGAGGAATATTTGTGAGTAGTTCTAATTTGAGTTGAGTAGTTGGCTGAAGATGACCCCAGGGGTTCTTTTATAAAATGAAGAATTAATTGAAATATGTATTTCTGTTATCTTTCCAATAACCGGATAGCTTTTCTATTGCTAATAAAAAAAGTTTCCTGTAACAGGATATTAAACTGATCTCCACTGTCTTATGAATTTAATAATTGTGTGGCATATGAGCTTTAATTTTCTTTTTCAACAAATGGATAAAAACTCATCAATAAGGTTCCTGCTGGTGTGCTGGTAGCTGCCTGAGAACTGTAGTAAATTTCAAGTGTCTTTGCATTGGTCCTAAGAACAGCTGAATGCACTGCAAAGATGCCAAAATTCCTGTTAGCAGAAAAAGTTATATTCTATGCTAGATAATGCTGAGTGGAATTGTCTGCAGCCCTAAAGTAATCATAGTTATATGGAAAGACACTAGGAAGATGTAAGGATCAATGTTTGAAGTTTACAGAGTTAAGGCATAGACTGCATGAAAATGATTTCTTCATACCCAACCCAACTTCTAACAGATTCCCTATGTAATACAAGCATAGGAAACTCATATTTAAGTGTAGATTAAAGTAAGAATAGGCTTATTAATTGTGTGACATCCAAAGAATGCTGAGGCTAATTAATGATTATGTGTAGTGTTAGATTTCATGAAGATTCAAAGACAGTATTTGTGTTATTAAGTTTTCCTAGAAGAAGGAAGAGACTTGGCACTGATTGCTAACTTTTCTAGGAATTTCAGCCTGAGGATTTATGATAGCAATGTCAAAGAAGTTCTCTTAAACTCAAAATTAAGTGTGAGATTTTAAGGAGAGAGTGCATGCATAACAAAAGCTGAGATGTGTTTGTAGATACAACTCTGCACATTGGGAGATTAGTTAGAGAAAGAACTTCTACTTCTTTAGTAGAAAATGCAAAAAAACCTCTAAAATTAAAACTTTCAAATGGAGAGATGTGTCTTCAGGCTTTTTATTCTTTGCTGATTCTACAGTGGCCACTGCACAGTTGGAAGCCATTTCCACAGAAAATTACTCTGAAGAAAATTCTCAATCTATCCCACTGTGCCTGTAGAAATGATACCAGGTCTACCTTGCAATTTTGTTTTTTGACATTGGAGTGATGGTTTCTGTTGTCCTTCATAAAAGGAGATTTCCACCACCCCCCCAGGGTGTAAGGAGAAGATTACAGTCTTTTTATTCTGAGTAACCAGAGTTTATTATGTGTTCCCACGCAAATTTATTGTATGAAAGTTTCCACTCATCTTTCCTCAGTTTGGGAACAGTCTTTGACTTTTTTCTGAGGAGTTTTCTTTGTTACACAACTTTTTGTCTCTTACTGCTAAATATGCTTATTCTGTTTTCAGCTGAGATCCCTCTGTGCTCTACTGTTTCCACTTCACCTATTGCCTTTCTTACCCTGTGCCCTCCAGTGCATCTCCATGTGTCACTCCCCACACACTTGGATCATCTTGTGCTCTCCTTGCCTTCCTGCTTCCCCTCATTGGGTGCTGTGGGTTTCAAAAGCAGAAGGGCTGCTAAGACAAGTTCTCTTGATAACCCTTTCCTCTGCATTTAGGGTTCATCAAACATCTAAACAATACATCTTCTGAGTGATCATTTATCCTTTCCACTTATAAAAGTGTCTCTCTCTTATTTCTTTTAGGAACTTCCTTATTTTAACCCCTTCACTCTTGACAATGGCTGTGTCTATCCCCTTATTCTGTTTGTCCCTAAAAGGAGATCCTTCTGCCCCACCGCCTGCTCCATCTCACCTATCAAAATCCCCCCCAATTCTGCATAAAAGAAATGCTGCATTTCATTGCTACCTATCTGCAAAATTATGTTTCCTACCTGTTTTGGGTCTCAGTACCTATTCTAAATTCCTCCCTTCTTCCAATTTTTCACTGATCAAGAACTCATTCTCTTTGATCCTATGTCTTAGTAACTAGACTCCATGGAGTGGATAATCAAGTGTGTCACTGTCACTTGGAAAGCATTAGTAGGTGCCTTTATCAGCCAGCTCCGTTGGTTGTGATTTTATACAGTTACAGGCAGTTAAACCTGTCACTCTTCTAACCCATCTAGCTCTGATTTTTTTGTGCCCCTCCTTCCCTTTCTCTTTCCCAGGCCAGTAACTGATTCAGAGAACACTTAAATTTTTACCATTAATTTTAAACATTACAGCCAATTATCATAGTACTTACAGGTATGCTTGTAAATGTTATCAACTTAGTAAGTCTGCAAAGACCTCACATTTCAAATGTATTTTTTAGATGGATGCCAATCAACTGTGTCTTGTCCATACTATTGATAGAAATCTCTTTGTATAATGTGGAATTGTGTTTCAGGGGAGAGTTCTTGTAGAATCAAAAAGTGTAGAAGTTAAGGTCTCCATGAACTGAGTAGTCTGTCACCTAGAATTACTGAAAGCAACTTCTGTTAATCAGAGAAAGCTGCATAAAAATCTGTTGCTATACATAAATGTGGGGGACCCTGTGTGGGACCCCTTTTTTGGGGGGGGGAGGCTTTTTGCTAACTTTGATTACAGAGAGGGCAGCCAAAGGAAAACCCAGGAAATGTGCATTTGCTTCAGATTTCTGAATCATTTGTTCTCCAGCTGAGAGTCCATTGCTAAAAGCTTTAATCATGCAAATAAATGTTAAACTAGTGACAGTAGTACCATTGAAGCGCTCTAAGAGAAGAAGAATTCCTTTCCTTGATGTGTCATCCCATGCATTTTTAAAGAAATGTGCGGGGATTCTTCTACATGCAGTTCTGACTGATTTTAATGGCATGTAAAGATGTGACATCTGTGAGCTCTGAGTCCACTTTTATAAAGAAGAAAAGGAGGGTTTTCACTAATACAGATAGGCACAGCTTTAACAGGGAAGTATTAAGAGATACTGATATAATTTAATTTTCGTGAATGATAAGGTAAATATGTGTAGGGATGTTCAAGCTGGCTTATATTCTAAGCCAGATGTCTTTGGCAGTTACAAGCAAAAATCGTATACCAGGTTGCACATTTTGTGTCTAATTCTAAACCATGATATGTTGTCACTGGTTTGCTGACAGCCATCTGCTCAGACCTCATTTGATCTTTCCATTCAGTCACAGTTCAAGTAAGGGGACAAAATATATGTAAGAGAGGGAAATTATTTGTCTGTTTTTCTCATGGAGAAAATAAATACTATTTAAATATTCTTTCTCACAAAAAAAGATATTAAAATATATTGAAATCATGCACATACTATATTCTCTTCATGAAACAGGAAGAATTTCGGGCATACTACTGTGACTACAGGTACAGATGCACTGTCTATTGTATTTGCGTGTCTGTATATATTACTTATATATAACATACAAATATATAAATACACTATTAAAGCCCTTACATGTATTTAGGAGCTGTTTTGTAGCAAAGTCTGTGATGAACAAATTTAGGTAACATACAACAACTATTTCAATATACTAGAACTAAAGGATACAGAATGTTCAAAATATTCTTTCATGTTCTCATATATAACTGAAGAGTTTCTTGATTCAATGCATAGTGTATTACTACACAAATCTACAATTTAATTTTTCAATTTATTGTGGGGGTTTTATATTTGTAGTATTTCTCAGTTATTCAGCTAATTCATGCCTCAGAATATTGCCTGTGTGGAAATGGAGACAACCTGTTCTGTTCTATGGAAAGCTGGGAGTCTGAGATGTGAAAGATACATTTTGCATTCTGCCTTCAATACTATAATCACTGAAGGCCTTGATCTTGCTAATTGTGCCTTACATGCATTGAAATTGAACAGATCAAAGAAGTACAGCCTTACAGTATCACCTGAGAAGGGCAGGTTAGTTCTCATTTTAATAGAATGTTGTTTGTGTTTAACACATATATGTAACATGGTAAATGTAAATGGTACATGTAGTTAAAATGTTGGGTTTAGAACCACTATGAAGTTTTGGAGGGGAATGTTTGATTAGCCAACCTGATAGCCTTCTATGATGAGGTGGCAGACTTGCTGGATGAAAGGAGTAGTAGATGTTATTTATATTAGCTATACTAAGGCTTTTAGTGCTGTCTCTAGAACAGCCTCAAAGAAAAGCTGATGAAATACATAATAGAAAAGTGGACAGAAAGGTAGATTAGAAACTGAAGGGATAAGCCCAAATGGTTGTGATCAGTGGCATGAAGTCCATCTGGAGGCAGGCACTAGTGGTCAGCACTGTGTAACATCTTTGTTAATGAGCTGTATGATGGGACAGAGTGCACACTCAGTAAGTTTGCAGACAATACAAAACTGGACAGAGGGGCTGATTTGCCAGAGGGGCATTGTCAGGCTGGAAAAATGGACTGACCTCACGAATTTCAGCAAAAGGAAGTGCAAAGTCCTACCCGTGGGGAGGGACAGCCCCATGCACCAGTAGAAACTGGGGCCACGTGGCTGTAAGACAGCTTTGCAGAGAAGGACCTGGGTGTTCTGGTGGAGACCAAATTGAGTGTGAGCCAACGATGTGGCAAAAACAGCAAAAGAGCTACGTTATTTAGAGTGTCTCCATCAGGCTGAGAGAGGTGATCATTTCCCATCAGCTCAGCAGTGATGAGAGCATACCTGAAGAGCTGAGTCCAGGTCCAGGCCCCCTAATACAAGAGAAACATGGAACAAGTTGGAACAAGTCCAGGAAACGTCTGGGAAGATGATTAAGGACTTAGAGTGTCTATCCTATAAGCAGAGGCTGAGAGGCCTGGGGTTGTTTAGTCTGGAGAAAAGAAGTCTCAAGGAGATTTTATCAAGGTGTGTAAATATGTATCGGGGTGATAGATAAGATATATCCAAACTTTTCTCAGTGGTGTCCAGTGACAGGATAAGAGGTAATGGACACAGATCAGTATACAGGAAATTCCATTTAAACAGAAGAAACACTCTCATAACCCTGCTTGAGCAGGGATTTGGGCTAGATCTGAGTCCCTTCCAGCCTCAGTGATTCTTTAATTCTCTGAACACCATGTTAAGAACTCTGCATAGAAACAGCTAATTGGTGACCACACATTTTACCAGAATACGTAGAAAATTTTTAATCCTTATCAGTATGTGTTATTCTGTGACATCAGAATAACGAGAAGTAAATCAGTTCGGAGAATGAAAATTGAACCTAATGTTTATTCAAGCTCATCAGTTGAGAGAAACATACTTTAAAATACTTTTATATGAAATCTCGGGGTAAAAGTATGGTAAGATCAGTTTTTCCATTTGCTCTTTGGTTTCATAAAGTCTGACTCAGTTTGGGGTTTTTTTGACAGATGACGATGAATAGAAGGATGATTTTTATTAGCCTCCATAACATCTTTTGTTGCCTCTCGTTAAAGAACACCACAAACATCTCAGTGTTTCTGTTTAAGTTGACAGCGTTGTAGACTCAAGGGCACAGTAAGTAATTTGGTGGTTTCAATGGACATTGATTTTGAAGTTATTGCAAAAATAGTATTATGCTTCATATTCCTTAGTGTCCAAGACAATGCATAGCAGAACTTTTTTCATGAGACAAAAGGTTTGTCAGGACCAAAGTCATCAGTAAATTGCATCTGGAGGCTCTGATTTTCCCAGGTTCTATCATACCTTTGAGAAATTCTGATTTATTTTTTTTCCATTTCTCAAACCTTTTTTTTTAACTCGCCTTCAGTGGGACAGAACTGGGATAGACAAATCATACAGGTTTCTCTCTAACCCTCTGTTGGCAAATGAGGGAAGTGCATGAGGGGGGAAAACCAAACCTGGTGTCTTCTAAGTATGGAGATGCTGGTATTCAGATATTGGAACTGAATAAAAATGGACATTTTTAGCTATGTCATGCAATTTGGGAAAGTTGTAAACTGATGTGTACTATCTAAGAACAGAAGACACATGATTTGGTAGAATTCCTGTTTGCAGATCAGAGTTGTTTTTCAGAGGTCCTTTTACTTTTTCTTGTTAGGCCTGCTTGGCTGACCAGGACCATACTACTGTACTGCAAAGATTTTAATGAAGGTCATGTGGTTAAAAAATAAAAGGAAATAGCTGTAAAGAGTGTGGTGCTGCTTGCTTCTTCATGCATAGTGCACTCTTTCTACTGATAAGGTATTTGTACAACTGGGATTTTGCTCTTCAAAATTTTTGCCAGAATACAGACAGAATAGATTTGAAAATCAGTGGGTGTCTGACTCAGACTGGGCATGTAAATACCTTTGAAAATGAGATGTCCTTTAAGTCTTTGTGCTTTGGATTTTTGATTCAGTGGGAGTTCTGCCATGGATGTCAAGGAGACAGGATTTCAACTTCACCTATATTTTTCCTGTTCTGCTTTTCAAAACAACTTTTTGTGACAGCTCTGGGAAAAAAAGGAAATTCATTAGAAAGCTAGGGGGATGCTTATATATTTCATCCAATTTAATATTGGGGTAAGCCAGTAGCAATTTTTACATTCAATCTCCTTATCTGTAAAACTGATGGAGTTTTGCCATTAAAATCAGCAAAGTCTCTACATATTTTCAATGCTGTAAGCTGTGGAGAGACAACGTGATATTACTAGATAATCAATATACTCTTTTTCAGATGTGTCTGTTACTTTGCAAGGGTTATAGTTAGCTTTGCTATCAAGTTTCTTCAGGTTAGATTTTCATACTCTGTCCTTTGTGTTGAAGTTAAATATGCAGAAGGATGTATGTAACGTATGCAGAAAGAAGATTACTCAGTATTCAGAAAGAAGATCACCTCTAAGTAAAAACAAGCCATCTCTACCACCAAACATGAAAAATTACTTTTCCACTTCCTTTGGAAGGAAAAAAAAGATGGCAACCAAATAGTACTGTACAGCATAGTGGTTTAGGGCAACTGACATAAATGGGTACTGAAACATTTGCTTTCCATTTTGTTTTCCCCTGGACAAATGGATTTAGTGTCAATTTTTTTTCCAGTCTCTATGCTCTGTTGTGTCTGGACAGCTATTTCTTCAAATTGCGTTTATTTTCTAGTTGTATAAAAGTCTTCATCTACATTGTGGATAGTGCATTAAGTTACTCCCTGTTGTGCACAGCTGGAAGCAACTCAGTGCTGCAACATTTTGTTTTGTTTTGTCCCAGTTTTTTCTCCCCACTGCGTTCCCACAGCCTAGCATAGCTCCGTGCTGCAGCAGACAAGTCTCTCTTTTTCCAGTGACACTTCTTAGAACATCTGAAATTGACATATTCTCTTTTGTCTTTTTAGTACAAATTCAGCGGCAAACAGCTCTGCTTGACTGCACGAACATTTCAAAGTGCTCTATAGACTAGGAAGATTGGCTTGAAAAGTTAGACATATTTAGGCAGGCTGTTTTATTTGCTTCTTTGAAGAGACTGGGGATATTTTGAGAAGATTGAAGGAAGTATACAATGCCAAACGTTGGTCTCTTTAGAAGAGAGAGGAGGAATATGCAGGTCTTAACAGAGATTTCTTTGAAGGAGAAAAACATTTTCTCAGTTCTAATGCTTTAATAAGACACAAAGAAATTACAGAGCTGGTAAACCAAAGTTTGTCTTCTATTTTGGAAGTACTTAAAAAATACTATTAAAAATCAATAACGATTTTTTAAAAGTTAATTTTTTTTTAATATGTGCAGGGTCTACAATTATTTATATTAATTTTACCTTCAGTGAAATATGATGCTGATCTGATCACTATAAACACAATTTAGACATTAAATAATAATGAATGCAAGTTTTACTAGCATTTTCTCTCAAGAAGGACTACAGGTTCTATGAGTATCTTTGCAGTGTTCTTTCTCCTTCCCGTTTTCTTCTCTCTTCCCAGTCTCTCCCACTCAGAGAGTTCCTTCCTTCATCTCCGTGCAAGTATCTTTACTGCTGCCTCCATCTCCTATTAACCACCAAAGTTAATAGGAGTTTTGAGTTTGTTTCTCATTTAAGGTGTCTGCTGTTTCCTCCGTGCAGTAGCAGAAGTCTGACAGAGGTCATAATCTTGGTTCCTTGGTTGTACTTCCTGCTTCCATTGTAATGCTGGAGTGTCCTTCTAGTGAGAATTACCCCACCCCACTAGGCATAGGATGATGATGTGATTGAAACAGTATTTACAATTCTTCATGGGTTATGTGAAGGAAAGGAAAGAAAAATGTGTCAGAACTTGTGAATGATAGGAACAATTATGCACAAGGTAATTGTTTCGTTTACATTCATATCTGTTTCCTGTACCCCTTCATTTGCTCTAGCTGCTTCTTGACACATTTTGAAAGTAGGTTACCCCAGTGACTATCGCCACTTCATAATGAACCTGTAATCACCCTTCGGCAGCTGGAGATGCAGTTAATATCTTTGATTTCCCACTGGAATCCCTCCATCCTCTCTCAGCTAGGGAAATCAACTAGGGCTTGCAGTGGGCTCTGAAGGTCAATCAAATAGTGCTGTTTGGGAGGAGAGTGAGAGTGAGAATGAGATTGAATTCGGCAGCTGACAGGATTTATGAAAACGTCTTGTACCTGCTACTTGTGTAGCTCATCTGCTTCTGCTGATCTCCACTATTGCAATAAAGCATGTGGAAAATCTGTCAGTTTGGCAGAGAAGTAGGTAATAGGGCATGACAAAACAGGCCAGAGTGCCAGGCATCAGATTGGTGGGTTTTATTCCACTGATACTCATTGAGCTTAAATGAGCTGGGGGTTGGTGAGGATACGTGAAAAGTAGATTAAAAAAACCATATGAAGTTCAGCTGTTATTTTCGTTTATGCAGTGAAATAAGGAAAACATAAGAAAATTAATTAGGTAATAGTGTTTTAAAGAAAACTGCAAGGAAATTGCCAACCTCAAGAGAATGTTCTGGGGATCTATTGAATAAGTAGCTATTAATGAGACCTCTATGTATGCAAGGTAATGATGGGAAGTAATATAAAGGACAATTGCTGGTGAAAGAGATTAATATTGGCAAAAATATTACAGTTTCATTAGCAATGGCACACAATATTATGTTTTCTACTGGATTTTGGATGGACCTTGAGGTAGGGATATATGTGCTACCAGCCTTAGTAAGAAACAACTACAGGTACCTATCAATGACAATATTGAGGAAAAATGTGAAAGAAGAGAATGAGTACAGTGATGCCTCCCTGGGTAAAACCCTGCAACAGCTAATGATTTAGGGATATTCTGAACTGACAACTGAACACAAGCCCTTCATGTTTAACATCCCCAGATGAACCCTTGTTCTTTGTACTAATCTAATTGGGTTTTAATCCATTCCTGCTTTTAGAATAAAAATATTTTATTGTATAATTTACTCATGTATTCCAGAGTTTAATTGCTGTCATGCTGAAAAGAAGCTCCATTTGTAAACAGGAAAAAAAGTTCCAATCAGTGAAGAAAAATTCTGTATTATAAATTGACTCAGCACCTCCAATTTGTGGTAGAATAACAATGAAACTTACCATGTTCACTTTCAAGTGTTTACTTACTAAAGTCAATCATGATCTTATATGCAGTTATATAATTTTATACATCTCCAAATCAGTTCGTTTTCCAGCAGAAAACTTATTCATGCCTATTCATGCCCACTTTGAGAAGCTGTGATCGTCACACTTTTCCTGATTGTTTTAGCTCTACCATGTCCTTTTGGAGATGAGAGATAAGGAATACCATACAGTTGTCAGTACAGATGGATTTATGCAGTAATGTAATGACATTTTGTTTCTATTCCTTGAGCTAATATTTTCATTGAAATCTCAATAATAATTCTTTCAGGGCTGGTAATAGCTAGTGCAGAGCCTATAATATTTTCTTCCTGTGTATTAATTTCTATTATTCGATTTCATCTGCCATTTTTTTGCCTAGACACAAATGGTGAATTTTTTCTACCATTCTTTGTGGTCTATCCCTATTTTAATTTTTGGGAATAATTTTTATCATCAATAAACAGTCATCGTACTTTTTATCCTCTTTTCTAAGTAACTTTTGAACAAAACAGGATTCAGCAAAGATTGCTGTGGTTTTCCACTGTTATTCTCCATTTTCCTTTTTGATGTCATGAGAGGTCATTCCCTCATATGTGATGATAGCTTACTTCCTTTAATGGCCTTTGTGGAATGCTGTAAAAATCTGTTTCTTAATCTAAATGTGCTGAACGCAGTGAATCAATTATATGCTTATCAAGGCCAAAAGAATCAATTATATGCTTATCAATGCCTACAGGGAACTTTAGTATTGATAAGGGATGACTTGTGAGGCATCTGTAAAAAAATTAAGATCCCAAGCAGCCACAATTTTTATCTTTAAGATAGGTATCCAGATGGCTTTGATGCAGAACCCATTTTAAGAAAAAAATAACGTTGCTAGTACCTTGATGCCACACCCAACTTAACTAGAACAGTGGCAGTGTAAAACTTGTGTACATTGGAGTTTGGAGGCAAGAAAATTCTGCTGATCTGCTGGTTTTCATTTTTAGCAGTTTTTTCTAAAACTAATTCTGTTGACAATATGTGCTAAACTTATAACCCATAATTCTCTAGTGAGCTGAGCACCATGCTTAATTACCTGTGAATAGTGCACTACTTGAAATAATTTGATTAATTTCTGTGTTATTTGCCTTTCATAGTTTAAACACCTGTCAATACTGAACAAACTTTCTATAGGGCTTCCACTAAAAGCTTCATGGAGTACATTCCATGCTTAAAAACCAAAGTGTAAAGCAGAAAGATGATCATGCCTATTTCATAGGTAAGAATCAGAGACTGTTTTTCTCTTCACACAGCAGTAGTGAAGAGATTTTAAAATCAGAAATTGCACTGAAGCTACTCAAAACACTATCTGTTTACAAGCCAATATTTTCTACCTATTTCCTCCATGTAATTGTTAGAATTTTGTTATTTTAACAGGTAGAAATGAATGCTAATCTGTTTTATACTGATGCACCAAAAGATAGAAAAGATTGATGTAGCTGGCAGTTTAAGGGAGTAGAATTGCTTTACTTGCACTTAAGATACAAAAAATTTGAGACTGTGTGATTGTGACTCAGAATATTTTATCCAGTCTTTGCACTGGAGCAAATGATTACAAAAGGTGTTTGTCAATAAAGAAAGAAGAACTCTGTAATTTTGGCAGATCATGTTTTTGGAAACATTTAATAGAAGGATGCCCATAGAATTCAAGGTGGCATTGATAACAACAAACTTTATAATTTAGTTAGAAATTAAATTTAGGTTGCACAAAACTAATACACCAGATTTTAAATATTTCTTCTTTATGATTATTTTAATAAAAACCAAATCAAAATTCTCAAAAAAAAAAAAAGAAAACACAAAAAAAACCACAAAAAACCCCCCCAAAACCCAAACAAAACAACTGTGCTATCTATAGCTCTCTTGCCTTTTTCCTGGGGGTTTATGATCGGATAAATAAGAATCTCAGAAAATCTTAACTGGATTTACTAACATCATGAACATACACATTTTTATTTCATATTATAGAGGCCTCGAATATGATAAATAATAATTAATAAATACCTAAGCAAATAATGATTCAAGACAATATTTTCATCATCCATATTGCTTGAATCTCATTTCTGTGTTGTGAAACTGCTGAAATCAGTATTGCTTCCTCCATTCCATCAGGCTTGCACATCAAATTCTTTTTTTTTAAAGGAAAGCCTTATTTTTTGCTGTAGAAAGCAGTATTATAGAATCATAGAATATCTTGAGTTTACAGGGACCTGTAAGATCCATTGAGCCCAACCCCCTGCTCCTTGGAAAAAAAGATTATTCAAGAAAAGTTCAGATATGTAGTTGTTAATTGTCATTTTTAGCTTGTTAAGTTCTCAGGTCTGAGGAATTCAGCAATACCAAATGTGAAGTGCAGGGTGCAATGTGCATCTTTTGCTCTCTGCCTGTCATCTGAGCCTGCAGGGAATTCAATGTGGTGCACTTCTCTGTGAGGTGCTGGCATCTTGATGTGGACTCTTCAGTGAAATACCCAATACTTGTTATGTTGCCTGTGTCAGTACTGATTATGGGCAAGGCTGTTTTGGTGGCTTTGCCCTGTGCTGCTCTGTATATATAAGAGACAACCTGAGGGTGAAGTTATGTTCTAATTGATGAGTTCCCTAAATACTCTTCATTTACTTACAAGTCTTAAAGTTTGAGTTAAAACTTATAGCAAAGGTATGATGTTTGATAGGCATATAACAGGTAATATTTTTATAGCTGTGTGAATCTGAGTGCTTTTTGGCTGCTCTCTTTCAGCCATTCCACTGTTTTTGGAAGGATTTATTCTCCTGATACCATGTACTGTAATTTCTTTTCATGTCGGATCATTCTGTCCTTTTTATGAGGCTTGTTTTTGAGGGCTTAAGATACTTAACTCCAAACCAAATGCCAGACTCTGTGTTAACACTAAATTATTACTGGCTTCTACACTATTAACTTTGTACGGCCTAAAAAGAGAATAATGAAGCTGTAAGTCAACATAGGAAGTTCCACAGCCATTAATTCATCTACTCTGCTAATGCTTACACAGGCTTTTACCATGTGCCACCATTGTAGAAGGCAGCAAATATCACTGAATACAGTGAATAAAAATACAAGAACAACTGTACAGATTTAAAATGTGATGAAAATTAGCTGTAATCTATACAGAAGGGGCAAACTACTTGATCAATAAAATCTCAAGTGCTGATTGACTATACAAATTGAATGGGTTAGTAACTAATTGGTTTTCTTTCTCAAGCAGTATATTTACACGTGGTTTTAAAGTGAACAGGAGAGTCAAAGAGTAGTTGTAGCATGACCAGCCAAGCTTGGTAATTAAATGGCATACAGGTTAATTGCAGAGACAAGCAGTAGACTGTCTGAACAAGGGGTCAGTTGAAGAGTATTGTCCATTTGTGGAGGACAAAAAGGAATTCCATTATAAAGGGAGCTTTGTCAGAGTACAATAATTACTACTTCAGTTTTTATTAAAGCCTTATTTTAAGGTTATAGTAGTAAAATAGGGTTAGAAGCTGAATGAATTGCAGAAGAGTGAGTTTTGGGCTAGTGTAAATTGTCACAAAATAAATCTGAAGGTGATCCCAAACATCTGTACACTAGCCCTTTCTTTTGCTTGTTTCACTGTGGTTTTTTTGGTTTAACCTGTAGCCAGGACAAATTATGCTTTTGAAGATGCAAAACTGATTGATTTAATGTGAGGTGCTAATGTATGCATTCAACACATCATATCAATTTGTCTCCATGGAGGAATTTTCTTACGGCTCAAAGATTTTGATCAGTACTTAGTGGGAAGGAGAGTACCCCAACTTAATGAATGTTCTTCATATGGTTTGTGATCTTTATAGCCTATTGCTACATAGAACTTGGCTCAGCAGAGCATTCGACATGTGCTTAAGTGCTGTGCTGAATGAGAGTTATAGTACATCACTCAGCGTGTGCACCTGGAAAAATAACAACAGTACTATCATAAAAGATATGATGTCGTATATATTATTCGCTTCTTGAGGAAAGGGGAAATGGCATATGCTATTCATGTTGCTGCATGAATTACTAAGCTGCTCTGATGACAAAGGTGCCTATGAGGTCCTATGAGCAGATCAGCAATACAGTGTAATACAAGTGCTGCACACTCTGAAGGAAAAACTTTTCAATGCATGTAATCAGAAAAGAAAATGATGACGAGTTTTCATAGGTATTTTGTGTACAATGTTACAATGTCCAGTTGTGTAAGACCACAAGGTTTGTTTATGAAAAACAAAGTTTTATGATGCTTTGTATGTTTCTACACTTTACTTTCTTCTTTGGCATCCTGCTGTTGTTATGATGTAACCAGAAGGTACCAATTTGAATTTTAGAAGAATGAGGAGAAAACCATCAGTCTAATATCTAATGTCTGACATCTAAATTCTGGATACACATCCAAAGTTATGCACAATCTTCATTACTTTCATAGTTGTTAAAAACTAAGCCTTTTACTTTAACGTCGCAATAGGTGTTATGTTCATTCATAATTATTCTGCTAAATTCACCTTGGTTTTGCCTCTGTTGCTTTTGTTTATGATTTTATTTTATTTTTTTACAGGACTGTTTCCTGCAGTGCTGAACCTAGCCAGTAATGCTCTCATCACAACCAATGCTACCTGTGGAGAAAAGGGGCGAGAAATGTACTGCAAACTTGTTGAACATGTACCTGGACAGCCTGCAAGGAACCCTCAGTGCCGTATTTGTGATCAAAGGAGCAGGGTTCCACATCGTATGTGTGCCATTTTCATTTTGTTCCTTTGAAAAGATTTTTTTCCAAAGGGTGTAGATACTCAGGAAATAAAACTGTAGTTCACCAGCCCAATTGCTGTGAAATGTATGTCTCTTTTTAAGTCAGGTTACCCATCTCTCCTGAACGTATTTCAAAATCTATATCTGATATAGATCCTCCTCACACTGAACTTTCTGATTCAGATACTGAAAAGCAGTAAAGAAAGAGCACCTAAATTCAGATTTAGAAAAATTAAGTATCTACAACTGTTCTTGAATTCTTTTGATATATACTAATCATGAATGAAAACCAGGTGACTTTTACCTGCATACCTACATGTGGAATTTGAACATTTTGGCCAATCTAAGCATCATCTGAAAATTCAGTAAATTGTTTCATTGAGCCAGAAAAAAAAAAAAAAAAGAAGAAAAAATTATGGAATATTGGGAAGATTGCTTGGTTCAATGTTTATTTTAACTGTTTTCAAGTATGAATTTGTTATTATCTACTTCAGAAAAGCCTATTTACAGTAGTTCGGAAGATTAGAACTAAGAAAATTTCTTACTCAAGTAATACAAGTTTAATTTCATGTGACCTTGTAGTAGAAGACATGAATAACTTTAACATGAGTTATTTCATGAGTATATTGGCACTGTAGATGGTAGAGGGTTAGATACCTAAGACAGCTTTTAATGGAATAGATAAAATGTTGGAAGAAGCACAAACACAAAAGCATGGAGACAATTATATTTTTTCCCAGTTGTTTCCCTCTAAAACCTGGCTCAGATGTATTTACACCTCATGACATTTAAGCATGTGCTTAAAACCACAGGATTAAAAAACCCCAAACAGAAACATTTAATCTGTGTGCTAGTTCTAGACAGGATGAGCTATCTATGGCTGTAGCTTTCCAGACAGAAGTTTGTTTGGTTTCTCCTTAGAAACTTCTACTCATGGCCACTCTGCCTAGAGTTATTTTACCTATTACAAAATTATTTTGTAATAGTTTATCTACATCTTCCTTGCCTACATCTTCATGTTGCCTATTTCCTAAATTCATTCAATACAAGGAATGGCTTTTTCTTAACAAAAAGTATTTTACTTAATGTAGAAACTAGATAGAGCAAGACCATCAGCACTCAACTATCTCCTTTCATTCTCCTCATGGGCTGTATTTTTAGGTCTCTAACTATGTAAATTGCAGTCCTCTGAATTCTCTCTAGAGTCTTTCATATTTATTAAAATTCACCTGAGCTCTTACTAGCACTGCATAGTAATCCAGGTTTGCTTCAGAATGAACAGCATATATTCCTGTTTACATGTTTTACTTAGATATTTTCCCTTTCTAATGGTGTGACACCACTGAGAAGAGATACAAAGGTAGTTTCCATTACAGTCCTCAGATGCTTTCTTTCCTGATAAATTGCTACCTATCCATTTGCTCCCCATCTTATATTTGCTAAGCTAGTTATAATTGTCCCAATATAGATTACATTTGTCTGAAGACAGTTGCAATCTATTTTTTTCCTCCAACATAGTTTTCCAGGTTTCAGTGTCTTCTTTAACTGTAGTTAATGCCACCTTCTGAGAAAAGATCATATGATTTTGTAGCAGTATAGGCATCTAAATATGTTACACTATAGCGGTGTGTCTCATCTAGAGAAGGATTCAGGAGTTTTTGGAAGCATTCCAACTAGTGAAAAGATTGTGCAATAGACTGTTTCCTTTTTTGTAGATGAATATTTAGAGACAGATGCTCATTGCACAAGTTTTTCTCCTAGATCAAGTTTGCTTAATTCAAAAATCAAACCTAAACCAGATATATTGCTTTGTCCTGCCTACGGTATCAGATAATGTACACTAGTGTATGTGTGTATACAGACATACATAATATGTGTGTGTGTGTATATAAAAAACCCATCTACGTGATATATTTCTGTGTTTCCCCTTGCTCCTACACTCTTCTAAACTTCAATCTGCCCAGCTTCACAATATCTGGTCTTTTGTAGACAACCACATCTCATTTTAAGGTTTCTAAACATTAATTTGGCAAAAAGAAGTGCCTTATTTAAATAGAAAAGGCTTGTTAATAGGAGAACCATGTAATATAACCATGCTTTAAATGATCCCCCTGGAATGTGTCAGTCTGGAGTGCATCCCCTTAATTACTGTGATAGGAAATGTACAGAAATTCCCTGGTTAATCACATATGAGTCCAAATTAAAGAGCACAGTTTGATGGGCTCACTATGTAAGTTCTCTCTCTTGCCATCCATCAGGGAGATTGGTTCTTGAACTGCATTTGCAATCCAGTCCTTTTTATAAATATTATATTTTCCCCTTACCTTTTAAATAAGCACTACATGCCAGCAATTAATCAGTGTTTTCAAATTAATTATGATTAAACTTTCATAATGATGATTACAGTTAACTGTTGATTCATCTCCCAATCCATCTTCTCCTGATATACCTTTGTATCTTTTCATCTGAAGAGACTCAGATCAAAATTTCCAATTAGACAGGTTCTTTCACAATCACTGAGGAGCTCTGAGTTTGATTTACAGCTGATTTTTGCTCCCACTCATTTAAAGCCAAGTTTTGTGAAAATGATCAGAGCTGTGGGAACTGACAACATGTAAAACATAGGGTGTGTTTTGCTTTTCTGTTCAATATAAAGCTACCAATAATATCACTTGTAGCACCAGTGTTCTGACTTCCAAATGTTGCTGCCCACTAATGACATTTAATAATCTAATATTTAAATGAAATTTTTTTGTTATTTTCTATATTGAGGTTTTATGCCTTTTCTCACTCCCACAGAGCCCTTTAATTCTATATTTAAATATGGTCAGACATTCTGGCTTTCCTTAATGAGATAGGACTCCTGTCCTCCACAGGTGGTTGCTGCAGCAAAAAAACAGAGACACAAAGACTATCAATCTGGCTGATTGATTTAAGTAATAATTAAAATAACAATCAGTTCATGAATTAGTTATTTGCAGTTCTAGGAGTAGATAGTAATGAATCATATTCCAGTTTTATATCAAGAAAAGCTGTCAGTTTAAAAAGTCATCCTTAATAAGAAGGGTAAGGTTTTCTCCTAATATGCTATGTTGTTGTGGACAAAAGTTGCATAGAAGAAACTTACTGTATTTCAATTTGCTTTGGGTTATTTTCCTCATAATGTACAGGCTTGTTCTAGACAATTAGGGACTTCAAAATATAGATCCATGTATCTTTTAAAATTCTGATTATGTTATTCTCCATTTCGTACAGGAGAGAAACACAAATTGACCACAGGAAGTAGCCTGAAATGTTGAGTGTGATTTTTCTCAGTCTAAATAAAAATAAAATATTATTTAGGCAGACTTTAATAATTTGGAAGATCTTGAAATTTGAGAAAAATTCAATTCATATCCCTCTTGAGATTCATTTGGGACACTGCAGCAGAATATATTTAGACATGAAAAGTAATGCATCATGGACTTTGGTATGGATTATAACCAAACAAACCTTCTTTATACGCACGTATGTGAGTCAGAAAATTTTCCAGATGAGGAATATATTCTGTAAGGATTTCTGAACCATTTTCTCTCTAATGATTTCTGAATTATTTCCTGAATTATTTCCATGTGTGCTTAGAAATGTCTTAGAAGTATTACCAGTATTACTTTAATTTCTGCTTTCCTTGCACACCATATCTCAGTTTTGTGATTTGTTGTTTCTGTTGCAACATTTTGTGGCTTTAGATGCCTGCATTTTCTGTAGAATCGTGAGAGCCTTCTGTGTTTAGATATTCTGAATCACTTTCTTGTGATTCTTTTTTAGCAAAATTAAACAACACCAGATGAGTATTCTAGTAATAATAAGCATGACTGGTGCACCGGGAGTACAAGAAAAATTAATTCATTATTTTTTATTTTAAAGTCCTGCCTTGTTAGTTCTGTAATTGTATTAAAATCTAGATTTCATATCTAAAAATAATTAAATCTCTTAATAATTTTGAAATTTATTTATATACTTCTGCTTTTCTAACAGAACGACACCCGATAACAAATGCAATTGATGGCAAGAACACTTGGTGGCAAAGCCCTAGTATCCAGAATGGAATTGAGTATCATTATGTGACCATTACACTGGACCTCCAACAGGTAGACTTCTGTTTGTTTGTTTCTGAAAAGGCTTTCTTTCTTGCACAATAGATCACCTGGATTATCTTAATTCTTGCTCTATGTTTCTTTCATATTATGAAGACACGCTCAGCTTCTCTTATAACTTTCTATAGTTTATATGGATAATTCTGACTGACCCGTTCCTTGTAACATAATGTGCCAAATTAAAATAGTTATTTCATGTATATTTTTATGAAGTTGTGCTTAAAATTATTTTAACTATAATATTTTCACTATTTTTTTTCACAGGGACTTCTGATTTGGCTCCTTAAAGACTATTAAAAAATAGTTCTGGGGAAAAAGTACTAAGGATAAAAGTTGATGTTCTGAATACTATTCTTTCTTGTTTCAGTAACATAATATTATAAATTTAAATACATAAAAAATACTAAAAATACTTAAAACACTAAACATGGGTTATCTATGCTAAGGAAACATGTACAGGTGATGGGTTATGTTGAGGGACAACCTGGGTAAAGAGAGGAGTTTGCCTAACGAAGTCCCTAGATGAATTGCCTTTTGTCAGTGGAGTCTTGCTTGACAGAGGTAGCTATTTTGATGCAGTAATTTGATGCTTGTGAAAATGCTACATAAATTCCAAATATGTAAACAAGAGGATCTGAGGGTAGATAGAGAATAATTTTATTTTTACTACGTGTTGTGGTTTTGAAACCAGCTGGAGATTAAGCACCACACAGCCATTCGCTCAGCTCCCCCTATCTCACTCCACCCCAATGGAATGGGAAAGAGAATCCAAGTAAAACTTGTATGTTGATCTAAGAACAGTTTAGTAAATAGAAATAAAGCAAAATAAAGTAATAGTGGTAAATGAAAATAATAATGATAATAAGAAGGGGAAAACAAGTGATGCATAATGTAGTTGCTCATCACCCACTGACCAATGCCAGACCCTCCCTTCCCAAACCCAGATCAAACACCCTTATGGGCCTCCCCGCAGTTTGTATACTGGGCATGTGTCATGAGACAAGAAATAAGAAGTCCTTGACCATCCAGCCAGTTTTTTACTCAGTGAACAGTTCACCAGTCCAAGGCATGAGCAGTCAGTTTCTCCAGAAGAATGCTGTGGGAAACAATGTCATAATCTGTTTTCTAGGTATTAAGAGGAAAGGAGCCCTTACTCTGGCTCACTGGAGACGAGTTCCCCTTCCTCTGTGGTCTCTTTATGGAAGTCAGTCTTCTATTTCAGTTTGTTATTATTGGTTTATTGGTTTCACTTGGAACCTCCCTGTCCTTATCTCTATTCTTTCTTATTTAGCCATATTTAGAGAGGACAACAGCTATTTATGAACTATAGAGGCTTGAATAAAGCATAGTTTGTTATAAAATAAAAAAAAAATACATGAAAGGCAGGGGACTGAGACATCTGTGTGTATCCATACATATGATTTTGTTGTTAGAGATCAAATTTAACTTAGTCCAGAACTCAGAACTTCAGTTTAGTTAAACAAAGGGTAATGCTTGGATTTCTAGGTTGTTATCTTGTATTTCTTGTAAAGAAACCTGTCAGCCAAATGATGTGATGGTAAAATTTCTTGTAAGTATGTTCTATCTGTGACACTGAAGCACTTGTTGGCCTGCGGTCTTTATACCTGGAAGAGCCTTTGAATCCTGGAAGTGTTATTAGCAGTCTGGCTTTGGAGCCCTCATTGTTACTGGCAGAAACAATCTTGCATCTGTGTCTTTGGCCTTATATATGCAAAAGTATTCAGTGTGCATTTCTCATTCAGTCTGCAGGGCTAAAAGTTTTTACAGAAATTCAAGAGTAAGGTCCTGTGCATTAAAAAGTTTCAGGGTTTTTTTTAACATGTCTTTTAAATTTTCGGAGTTATTAACTGCTTTGCCTTTACAGTAAGGGACTTGTTGGCAATGATCTGTTAGTATGTGAGTAGGATTCCAGCATTAGTACTAAATTACCATCCTTGTTTTTCATCACTCTAGTGATTTTACTTGTGTGATTGTTTAGGTCAGGTATGCTGAACTAAGGCTCTACAACTTCTGTTTTTCCCTGCTTTGTCAGTATCTAGATTATCATAAGAAATAAGCAAATTATGCACTTCTGAAGTTTTACTTTTTCTTGTATATGAAAAGCTAGGGACAGTGAGGATATTGAAGAAAAAGTATGGTGTGTTCTGATGTATTTAAAGGGCTTCTTTATGTGTCAGCTGACAGCAGAATACTGCACTGTGTGTGGTGTGGGTTTGGAGTTTTTTGTTACTTTTTTTTTAAAATGAGACAAGGATCAAGTATGATCCTGTTTCTTTCCCATGTTCTCTTACTTACTGCTCAAAGAAAACTTGGCAGTCCTTTTGCTGTTCTAAAGCTGATACCTTCTCTTAAGGCCTTTCATTTGTTATTGGCTGAAATAGCAGAGTTAAGGTTTCTGTGGATGTCAGAGAGATGGGATAAGACCCTGTGTCACTAATGCTGTCTGGCACACTCTTTGTGATCTCAGTAACCCATGTAGTTAGGAATGCACACAGTGTTACTTACCACCATACAGAAACAGAACAACAGTTTTGTTCCCCAAAATGTAATAAAAGGTCTATTGGGATTTGAATGGCTTTTAGAATGGCCAATAAGAAATAAGAGTTGTTTGGGTTTTGAGAAGTATTAGGAGTTTTTGTTTGCTTTTTCAGGATTTTTGTAGACACAACATTATAGACTCTATTAAAGTAACTGGTAAAATATGAAATTTCTCTTTCAGTTAGTGTCTTGTGTAGTAGTCACTATGAATGGTGAAGGTCACCAGTGAGGCCTCACTTAAAAGAAATTCTATTCTTTACGTTTAGCTTTTAGGAGATTCAGTAATTACTATGTTTGTGTTGATAAATTCTTGCTTTAAGTATAAAAATGCTTAACTTCTTTTTGTGAGATAGAAATAACAAATGACGAAACCACAAGTAATGGATTGAAAATTGCAGGAATGCATTAGTTTTTATGTTATTACTAGTAATTATGATAGTACATGGAATGCTTTTAGCAATCCTAATTTCATGAAAAAATCAGGAAAATAATTACAATTTCCTCATTTATATAATGCTTGGCTTTTTGGGGCAGTGACTTTTTTTTTACTTTATTGTGCAGTGTAGCCATATAAAAATGATGTATACTATTTAGCAATAACAAATAAACTAGAAGAAGTAAAATATATTTAATGTTAGAAAGTGCCAAAATATTATCAGTCAGGTTGGGAAAAATGCAGTATTTTTTATTCTTTTCTCTCAACAGTTGCAGCTTACCTTAGTACTCTTAAAGAGCTTTTATCTATAATGGAGGCTAGGTTTCTAAATCATTGAAGTACGCTTGAAATTTGTACCCCATCTATTATAAAAATTGGAGTTGAAAACTGGAAATGTTTGGTTCTGAGCATCTTTGCTAATTTGCTCTTAACCCTTCACTTTTTCCCACTTTTTAGCCATTATGTCAATCCTCTTCTTATATATTTACAAGAATATTATGGAACTGCATTTGTAACTATAAATGTGGAATTATTTTTTACAATGCTTTTCATCCAGAAAGTGCATAGGAGGTCAAAATGTGAGAACAGATTTATTTGGGAGTTGCTTACATGAATTTAAATGGAGGTTAGAGTGACAGGTTGAGCTACCTTGGTTACTGAAACTGCAGATCCAAGTTTGGAAGGGTGGGTTTCTAGATATGTGAGATTGTTGCACCTTGCATATGAAGCACTACAGATTACCAAGAGAAGCTGTCTGCTGTTCTGCAGCTCTTAGCCCTGCCTGTTGGTAGTTTGTGTCTGTCTGTCGCACCTTAAGAGAGGTGGGCAGTTCAAGTGCAACGGAAGTGATTCAGGTCCAGTGAGGGCAATGTGTAGCAGGACTTATCCAGCTAAGAAAAGAGGCCTTATCTTCAAGAAGTACTGAGCAGGGAGTTGGCAAAACAGAGATGCTTAGACTTCCAGGGAGAACACATTCCCTATACTTGTGCTATTCCTAAATCCTCAGTTGGTTTAATTTCACAGCCATGTGGAAGGTAGTAGAGTGTCTTTAAAGAAAATTGGCAAATATGCAGGAAAACCAGTTGGCAGTTTGAGGTGAAGTGGTCAGTCCATCTGTTTCTGATTTCTACACACATCAGGACACTTTTATTAACAAATTCCCTGCTGTTGTATGGAACAAGGACATTGGCAATACCCTTGATGTTGCTAAGATACTTGTTCCAGGAGCATATTTATGTGGGTTTTGACTTTTTTACTAGACACTTTATATTTTTTAAATGGTGCTGGAATATGTTCTGTGACTTGTAGATATGTGGAACTCAGATGGACACAGAGTTAATATTCTGACAGAAATTTCTAATCTTAATAACTGTGTTCTTAAGATTTCTAATCTTAATAACTAATTTCTAATCTTAATCACTAATTGCCTGAGATTGTGGAGGATCATTTCAGTGTCCAGGTTATCCTTTCCAGGCATACATTTCTGAAGGAAAAGAAAGTAATTCACTCCCTTCAGAGGCAAGAGCAAGAATAACTGATTAAGCTATGTAGGTGGTTTCTCTATGAAACAATTGCCATGCATCAGTTCTAAGTTCCTTAAGCTCTAATAGTGTCCAACTCTTTCACCTTATCTTTTCGTCTTGTCCCCTACCCTCTTTCGGCAGGAAGGAAGGAAGGAGTCTAAAAAGTCGTGTTTTGACTCTATGAAGAAATCACTGCAGTCCCAGTTCTCCTGAAGTGTATTTCATTAATTTCTAGAATGTAAGATTTTGGACTCATGGACTTGACTATTTGAGTGGCACATATAATACTTTGGGAAGTGGCATTTCTTAAACTATATAGAAAACTGAATAATAAAGGGAGAAGAATGCTTGAGTTGCTCAAAAGCATTTTGAAAAGCATCTGCAAAGAACAGGCAGCAATATTCTGCTGATGCTAAATTGGTTATTTTGTAGTTCTGTATTTTCTAGATATAACTCAAGTGGAGGATTTTGATCAGGTTTTGAATGATTTCTTAGTTAGTTGATTCACTTTAATACCCAAGAGCAGAAAAACGCATGCATGCCTGTGTGCACACTCACAAACATGTGTCGTGTGCTTAGTAGGGGTAATACTAGGAAAAGGAAAGAATTGCAAAATGAGTGATTGCTTTTGCTTTCTCTGCACAAGACTGTACAACTAAGTGGATCTGTGGCAAAAGACAGACATGAGAACTAAGAAATGGTGGCAAGATGAATGGGAGAGGTTTAAGTTGGGACTGAAAAAAACAGGATAAGACTCAGGGTAGTGTGTTACAAGCGCTCAGTATGGTAGTCTGTGGGAAGAGCTTAAAAGGGAGGGACAAAACGTTCTCTCCATGAAGGGAAATAGAATCTGTATGTGCACAGTTGTCACCAAATTGTAAAAAAGGTATTTAGGGATGAAGATCCCCATGAAAAGTACATCTTCACTCTTTGCTTTTATAGGTTGGGCAGCTACAAACATCAGAAATAGCATATAATGAATTTCTGAAAGTAATATTTGACAGCTGAGATACCACATGTGAAATATGGTCTGTGATTCATAACTTTGTTACTGTGCTTTATAATTCTTGCTTTTTAAAAATAATTGTTTTTATTTTAAAGCTTGAATTTTGGGTTGCACGTTGAATTTATAAATCTGCTGCTCTGCTGTTATACATAAAGGGAAATGTGACCTTTAATTTGAATATTTGGGTAAAACTTGAAACCAGCTGAGGAAAAAAGGTAATTGTTGATATTTCCATTTTGCCTGCATTAGGGAAGAGCATGTTGCAATAGGAGAGACTGGGACAGACTTGGGAGGCGACTTGTGTGTATTTGGTGCTGACCAAGCTCACTTGTCAAGAAATTTACTTCATACTAGCTCTATTAGGGACCATGGGCTAAATGTCCCTTAGCAGATAAAATTAATCATGTATGTCTAAGCATTTTCTCCTGTCTTGGTTCTTATCTGAAAGGAATCCAGTTTGTGAGCTCCACAATATATTAATTATATGAGCAAAAGCATGCTAAATTGGGACAGTAGGATATTGACCTCTTAAACATGCATCTTTTCTGAGCTACAGAGCTAATGTGGATGTACCCTCATAAGTTCTCTGTCTGAACTGAGTCTAGATTTTATGTTGAGCCAATCAGATTTTGCACACACCAAAATGATGGTACTCACCCATTTCTTAATGCAATATTTCTGACTTTAGTTGTGCCAGAAGGGAAATTTGAGAGAATAATACACTCTCCTATGAAGAGACCTTGTTTTTGGGACTTTGCTTGTCATTTGCTGCTTATCTTTGCCAGTATGACTGTTCTGTGTTGTTAGTTATTCAAAGGAAACATTTTCAGCTGTCAGTTCCCTTGATACACAAAATTGGCCAGATTCCTTGGGGGAGCACAGATCTCTTGCAGAAAGGTTCATCACTTTTACATAGTGGCAGAGTTCTCTTGTTTGTTAGCCAAAGGTGACTTAACTCATGTGGCAAGTACTGTCTTGCAGAACTCAGATGAAGACGTTGCCCAGATGTGTGGACAGACTGAGATAGACTACCCATTTGTAATATGTTTAATTTGAATAATGGCTGTTTTTAATGGAGGATTATATGAACAATTAAGTTCTTACTTGGATCACCACTTCTCTGCCCATTTTCTGCCTTCTCCCCTCTCCTTTCTATTGTTTGACTGAGGAGATTACAAAAAGATTCCTAGGAAGTACTGGTTTGAAGTACTTCTGTAATCTCAGAAGTAAAGCCGCCCTTTATGACTCACTATTTCTTTGTGTCTCTAGTAAATGAGATATTGCCTGTGTTTCACCATCCCATCCAAAGGGAGTCTGAAAACACCTCTTACAGGAACTATGTCACAAGGAAACTTCGGTGGCAGAGATGCATGAATTTTTACTCAGTCTGCATCCCTATCTAATTAATTTTTTTTCTTAAACAAGAAATAACCAAGTTTTTGAGTCTTGACCGTTTTGAAGTTGATGCATAAGTTTTGGATTCTGGAATAATCTTCCTATTCTCTGGTTTCAAATAACTAGTGGAACCCATTGTTTGGGTATTTGTCTATACAGTTGAACCCCACAAATAGGTTCATTTAAACTAATCTTTTCAGGATTGACTGAAGTCAGTCTTACAGTCACAGTGAAGTATGAGGTAAATTGGATGATATTTCACAACAACATTGCTTCTTTTAATACATAATTGTAGTTTTGTTGTTTAAACCTATAACAGTTCACCAAACAGTAGCTAAGGAATCAGAACGTGTTGAGCAACACAGCAATATTAAAATAGCCTTTACACATTATTTGCATAGTAGTATAGGAATATGCATATGACTAGGAGATATTTGATTTTAATGTTATATTTTCTCTTCTTTGGAATATCAAATACATTTTCCAGTGGGAAAAAAATTAGAGCTAGTTCTCCGCTACAGATTGAGTAACTTCTGATATCAAATATCAGAATAGATAAAGGAATGAAGAGTCTTGGGGTGCAAGAAGCAGTTTAATAAAATTAAGTGCCAGTTGGTCTTCATATGTTAAATTTGTATATATGTGCAAACATTTTTGTTTAGGTTTTCAGTTAATGTTTTCTTTCTCTCTTTTACTAATAATTATGGACTTCAAATGCTTTCAAAAAAGCTTTTTTAAAGGTAAGGTTTAAAGTTCTTTTCATCCCCAAACCAGAAAGTAGTTTAGCAGAAATGAAATTTAATCCACACTTGGACTTTTCACCAACAAATGTCAATTAGTTTTGTCCATCTTCAAAAATGTTTTTCTAAAGAGAGAAATGCGAAAAAAAGTGAAGAGTTTTGAGACTGTAATGCTGCAATTCCCTGATTGCTGCTCCCCCCCTTGCCCTCATCACTGCAAACATCCTTTTGCCATCACTGGTGAAAGAGAGATGTTTCTGTTGTTCGTGTTCTTGTTCTGGCACTAGCACTTGTGTTGCCATGCAGCAAACCAGATGTACCTTGATACTGAAAACTATGTCTTGTCTTGTTTTTTGGGGTTAGGTTTCTGCCAGATCAATTTTCCAATTTGGCTTGCTATGTGAGGTTTTATTGCCAGCCTGGGGGAGGGGGCAGGAAAGTATTTCTGGAGCCAGTGGGGAAACAGTTCCTCTCCTCTCTGAGCAGCTGGCATTCTGTGTCGGCTCTGACTGTAAAAACTCAAAGTATGCAATAGTGATCTATGAGTCTGTGCCTGCAACATAGAGCTGTCATCCTCAATATTTGTTCCTAGTATTTCTTGCACATGAATCATTCTGTTTTGAAGTAATGTAAACATTTGAGAATTCAGAACATTAATTATAGCCCCCCCCAAAAAAAATAAAAATCTTAAGTCCAATTCCCTGGCTCAGTTATACCTAAGTGGTAAGGAACTAAGGAACTGTTGAGGTGACAGCCCAAAAGAGATGCAGTTAAAACCATGAAAGTGAGACTGTGGAATTAATAAAAAAAAAAAAGAGAAAAGAGATATGTTCTGTTTTATTAAAATCCACAGCCAATTTTTAGACATGTATCTGGATCTTAGTTTTAATACTGATTTTTTAAACTTTATTTACTTATTTTGTTGCCTTCATGGACTTGAATCTGAACATTTTAGTAATTTTCTTCTTTAGTTTTGCTATTTGCTGGTAATGCATTAACTACATATTGATAGAATGAAAAAAGTGTACTTCATCCTTCTGATGGTATTTTAAATTATTATTTCATTTTTAGGAGTTTTATATTATTAATTAATATCTGATTTTTAAATTATTCCTTTTAAAGCCAAACTATTGAACTTGAAGCCAGTTTATAATGAAAGTCTTTGAAAAACTCAAAAAGAAAAACAAGAAAATCAGCGATGATTTATAACAAATATACCCAGAAAACATAATTATTTGTCGTCATGAAAACAAATAAAACTGTAGTAAATATTCTGACATTACCATAAACATTTTTAAGAACGACTTGTTTTATATACTATATGCAAATATACTTTATATTATGTAGCTTTCCACATGGATTTCTATTTGTGGGAAGGAGGCAATATATGTACACTGGTAACAGATTTTACCCAGGTCTCCGTTCTTGTCTCAGAATAAAGTTTTCCATACTGATATCACGCAAAAGGCTAAAGAAAAACAAATGACCTTTTGCCTCAGTTAGGGGTCAAGAGTTCATGTCTACGCCAGCCATAACTGCAGAAGACCCTGCTACATTAAGCTTTTAGGTGTTCTAACAAACAAATATTAGTGAAGATACTCATGCTGACTTTCCCACAGCATGAAAAAGGAAAGTTTTTCATGAGTAGTGCAATAATACATGGAGGGAGTACTTTCCAATGCATTCTGAAATGCTAAGAAGCCATTATTGTACTGAAAGATGAGCTGTAATACCCACGATATAAAGTGCTGTAAGCTAGGCTGAGTGGTTGTATTAAAAACAAATCTCCACAGGATTATTTTGCCCAATTTTTTTATGCTCCCCTCTAAATCAGACCATAACTTTATTGCTTTGTAGTTATCAGAACGAATTCTAAGTGAGCACATCCTTTCAGCTTCAGTTCATAATACCCAGTAACAATGATTTTTGAAAAGTTTTTCCAAAATCTTTTTCTTTCTGATGTTACTTGCCTTACATTTTCCCTGGGTAACTACAATAAATATACATACCACTTTTCTATTTCTGACTTTAAACGAAAGAGCTATTCACCTTTGATATTGGTCCAAAGTATTCTCTTATAATTTTGAATCCATTGACACATACGTTCTGACATGAATATGAGATTGTCTTCTGATTTTGTACTGTGAGCAGTTTTGATTCTAAAGAAAATTACAGAGCCTGGGAAAATTGGTGGCATGAAAAAATAAGGGATTCATAGGATTCTCAATCTTGAATAGATTTTGTTATTCATTTTGAAGAAATATGTTGTCATTGAATAGTTTATGATGATAAAACCTTACTTGAAAAAATGAGTTTTGCAGCTGACAATGGTGGTTGTAAAATAGTGCTTCTGTTGTGCTACGCTAACTCATAACCACGAGAACCATCAGAAAAATGCCCAGTTTCACAAATACAACTCACATTCCTCCTAGATCAAATAAATCTGTAGATACTAGTGGTCCTTCATATATTTTTAATGTATTAGAATTATAATGAATTAGAAATATATAGGAAATTACTTGATAATGCTGACCACAAAAGCTCACCTAAAACATTGCAACACCATAGGGAAACCTTAATGTTGTAATCACTCCACACATAGCAAAGAGGAGTTAGTACATATTTTACATGTTTTTCTTCTTGAGCTAAAATAAGTCCAACAGTCAGAAAAAAAAAATAAATTCCAGGGCTGAAAAACTTTTTAGTGACTGGCACTTAATGAATGCTTGAAGATGATTATTAATTTTTATCTTCTTGGTTGAATACCTAAACCATATTCTCAATGAGCTAAAAACCAGACATCCTTGCAAAATCACCAAATCTCAATAACACAAAAGGAAAAACAAAAGAGAAACTTGGATTCTTGGGGTCTAAGCTACAGAGTTAGCACATCAGATTTGAGTCTTTTCAAATTGCTATTTTATTTCATGTAAGGTCTACCTGACTGGGTAAGTCAAAATTAGTATTGAAATGTAAGGTCTGTGCTGCAAGATGGGCACCAAAATTCTGTAGTACACATGATGAAAACTTGTAACAGAAGGACATCTGACTGTGTGTTAAGAGATAGGATATTAATTGACCAATGTGTGTTTTGTAAGATTTTGTGTGCAAGGTAAGATTTAGGGGAGTAGAAACAACTCCTAATAGCAAGAAAGTATCTTGTCATACTGGTGCCATATAGTACTTTGGGGCATTCTGCCAGTATTTATATGATGATTTGATGAAATATGCTTAAAGTTGTTTTTAATTGCCTTTTGTTTAAACTATCAAGATGCAAAAGTGTTCAGATAGCGGTGTATGGCACAGGGTAAAATGCTGTGACTCCTAATGTACACAGTAGGTCAGAGCTTGGTCACGAGCATTAACTCTGACTTGCCAAGAGTTTTTCCTCCTCTGTGCAGTCTTCTTGCTATGTTGGTGGATCTAGAACCATTTTGGGAAAAAGTACTAAGAGTCATAAAGTAAATGTTTAAATAGATATTGGGGCTGCACAGAATCATCCTTTGTTCGGAACAATGAAGAATGAATGTATAGGTATACAATCCTGTAATGAAATCTATTGATGGCAAATCTGTTCTCTTTGTCTGTCTTTGTCAAATTTGTGTGTGTCAGGTCATGTGCACTTAGAAACTCATTTATCAAGTGTGTAGTTTAGACAGTCAATGTAAACAGTCATAAATGTAGCTCTTTTTGTTTTATTTGCACTAATGTGGACTAAGTGACAAAAACAGCTTGGAGAATGACGTCTATTGTATCTCTCCAGGTACAAAATATGGAAAACCAGAGACTTGGTCTCTTCTTAAACAAAACATAAAACATGGTGAAGATAAACTTTCCACTTGGTTGTGAGTCCTAATGTGTCATTAAGTAAATTCTGACTGTAAAAGGGGGCCATGAGACAGAAATATGTAAAATCACGTCTTATATTCCTTACATTCCCTGCTATGCCATACAGCCACATCCAAAGCAGTTTTCAGGATATTTTAAAAAGTATTAAGAACTAAAAGCAAAAATGCAAACTGAACATGCATACACATTTTTGACTGGGAAATCTGATTTAGAATCTAATCTCTTCTAAATTTTCCTCTTTCCTTGTATATGTGTTTGAAATGTCCAAATTTTAGTGACGTGAGACAGGTTCGTATTAGTGCCAGCATACATTTTTAAAGCTGTCTTAACCACTATCATGTTTATCTAAAGAAATGAGGCATGACATATATGAAATGGCAGCAAAGAAATAGTTTGAACAGGAAAACTACTTTATTCATGTTTTCATTGTTCAAGTTGTTCATATTGCCCAATATTTCCAGATTGAGATGGACAGAACGTTGTGCCATGTTCAGAGAATGGGTGTGAATTAGTACATGCCTGTTTCATATTTGGATCAATGATACTAACCTTGAAGAGCTTACAATCAAAATCACATCAAAATCTGTGTTCCTCAAGATATGATGCCTCTAAGCATACATTACATATGGTGAATAACATGTCCTTTGACAGAAAACTCAAAGTAAAAGCTTGTGAAGTTTTCATCAGGAAATGTTAAAGGTTTAAATGTTGATAATGCAGAAGATGTTCTTTGCCAACAATACAACAGTTTGAGATGTTTGTTGGTATCCCTCTCCACTAGATGGGTAACAGATAGATGTCACCTCACTAAATAACAAGTATTTATTTATATACTTTTTAGCACTCTGTAGAAAAGTTAGAAACCATAAAATTGAAAAAGATTTTTAATTTCACATTGAAAAATTAGTGCAGCATGAACTTGCTGACTCTTGTACAAAAAGGAAATCTGAAGAACTTTGACAAGATCCCTCAGAGGGTCCTGAGGGAATTGGCTGATGTAATTGCTAAGCCACTCTTCGTTATATTTGAAAAGACTTGGCACACAGGTGATGTCCCCAGTGACTTCAGAAAAGCAAACATTACACCATTTTTTTAAAAGGGTATTGAAGAGGACCCTGGGAACTACCAAACAGTCAGCCTCTAGTGCAGGAGTGCCTGCTTAAGACTGGAGGGTTGGACTAGGTCTTCATAGGTCCTTTCCAACCCAAATCATTCTACAGTTCTATAAGAAAAGTAAGTGTTCTCTAGGAAAAGCTATTTCTTATGTGCTATTCCTATATCTGACTAAGTAGTTTTATCTATGTTAAAATTAATATTCTCATTATGCAATTGAAATGTAAAGACTTGGTATGGGTATGTGAGAGGACACTGCATGTAAACATCACTGAAGGAAATATGAACACTTGAACCTGAGTTCTCTCAATGCTACTGGACCCAGGCTGAACACCAGTTCTTGGATCAAGAAAAAAATCAGAGAAATTTATTTTTTTGTGCTTTAGCACCAAAATAGAAGAACAACCTTTTCTGTCCTTCTCCTCTATTGTCTATATTTTAAGAAGAAGGGTTTGAATATTGGCATTTTCATCAACTTTCCTTTTCTCACCATACTCTTTCTCCATGGTAAGAAGTGATTAGCTTTAGGAAATAAAGAGAAAAGAACTTGCTTTCTGCTGTTATTTGAAAGCACTGTGAAAAGAGATTATTAACTTCAGCCTCAATTCTGGTATACACCAGGCCAATGATGAGCAGCAAAAATAGTCAATAGAAAGCAGCTATTCTTTTTGAGGCCTTCACAAACAACCTAACAGTGGGTAATGGAGAAAACCAACTGAGAAAATTACGAAGAACAAAGTTGACATTGACAGGAACTTTACAGGTACTGAACCCTTCCATTTCACTTAATGTGTCTCAGATATTCAACAGCTGGACAACTTGAGAGCTTTACAGTTTGACATTGTATAAAGTGCACTCTTTTACTAGACTTTGCTTTCATTTTTTTTTAAATGACAGGAGTCATAATCATGACGAGCAAAAGTTGAGAAATATTAATAAATGTATTTTTATCAAGGAGAAGGAAGTGTTCTCAAAGGAACTTGTGCCTCTCTAGCAGTTACATACAGGAAAGGGAGAAAGCTGAGTTTGTTCTACGTTGAGGTATTTTTATACTTTTTTCAGAATGTGTGTTCTGCATGTATTAACTGAATGGGACTGGGCATTGTACGTGAGTGAATTTTTGTGTAATTAGAAAAGAATGAAACAGCTTGTTTTGGAGACACCCACATTAGAGCTTTTCAAAATTTGCTGTGATAAAATCTTTCTCTCTTTTTTTTTTTTCCCATGAAGTGCGGTGGGCATCTTAATTTGCATGACATTCGTAGCTAGAACTTTTTGTAGCTACAATTTTTCTAAGACAGATGATGCCCTGATAGAATTGCTTGTAACACTGGAAAAAAAGCTGTGTTGGAATCAAGTGTGTGTTTCCTTCAGCCCAAATTCCCCATCTGGTAGCAGTGTTTCAGTTGGAAGTGGCTCAGATGAACAGGAGCAACATTATCATTAGAAGGCAAACTGCAGCACGGCAGGGAGATGTTCAGCTCTCTAAACTGATATTAGTGGAATCCTGCTAAGCATATTTTTTTTCCACCCCATGCCATGATTTTCAATTTCAGAATTTCTAACTGTGAGCAGAATATTTGAAACCGTGGCCACTGTCTCTCAGGACAGTGATAGGAAAGACCACACGCTAGATGGTCTTTTGAGGAATTCAGACAGCCACTCCGTTTCTAAATAAGGCTTTTTCTCGGTCTGAGTTGGATGTGAGACTAAAATGAGAAGTTTAGTTGTTTTTAAATAGCCAATTGTATAAAAATTCTTGCATCAAAACTGCCTACTCTCTTTCATACATACTAGACCCAAACAATAATCCATAACAGTAACTGTGAATTGAAATATTACTGACCACATAAATTAGCCTATGGGAACACAAGGAGCTGTTTCTCAACTCACAAAATCTTTTCTTCCGTTCAACAGTAGTTGGATTTGGTCTGTTGCATGTCTTAAGCCTTTAGGAGAGTCTCTTCCAAAATGAAAAACAGTGCAAATATGGTATTTAAGGTGTATGATGTCTGCCATATTCAGTCATTTTTTATACTTGAATGTAAAGATAGAAGTTAATGATCAAAGAACACTTTTGTGTTGAGAATCTGTTTAGATCTGTGATTCCTGGTTGTTGGTCATGCACGGTATTAAAAGTTACTGAATCTGGTAGCCTGATGGATGCAAGGCTTCTATGGCTCTGTCTTCTCATACAGCCTGTAGCAAGGCAGAGCTCATAATCCTGAGAGAGTGAAACACATGCGTGGCTGCACAGAGCAACATAAACAGAGCACAGTGCCCTGTCAGCACCCACATGAACACAAGCACAGCACAGCCTGCCTCACCCTCTTCTTCCTCTCCAGCTGATCAGGATTAAAGTCTACTAGGCGCGTGTCTACCTCTGGAAGCACACACAACATGCAGTGCTTTAGGACCTAGCCTTAGATAATCTTTCCACGATCTTGGAGATTTGCAGTCCCACTTGAGTTGCTGGTAGTCAGACCTCTTCTATTTGCTGGCTAGTTGAGCATAAAGTTAAGTTTAATTCACAAATACCCAGTAAAAAGAGGGAGCACACCTAAATGGAAGATACTAAGAAACAGGATTTAATGAGAAAATAGGACAGATTACAGCGATCAAGGTCAGGCCTGACATGCTGGCCACCTAGCTGTTTACAGTCAATCGGTTCCTTTTATTTTCTTTTCCCTCTATCTTACACTTGTTCTTTCCTGAGCCACCTTGATCCTTCTATTTCTCTGCCTCTTTTCCCTTCCCTAAATGTTCCATTACGTTTCATCCATTTACACAATTCCCTTAACACATCCCATAATAAATTCTGCATAGATTTTCCCCCACTTCTCTTAATGGGGTGACCCTCCTTTGTAGCCAATAACCCCCACTAACCTGCAGGGTGTTCTCAATTCACAGATAGCCTTGACTCATCTGGATGGATTTCACATTAGGACAAGGGATATCTGCAGTGCTTTTGCTGCCCCTAACAGCACTTTTAAATGACTGGTTAAATATGTCTGTGGGCTGTTTAACAATAAACAATGTTTAACATGGCTTAACAGTATTTATGCCAGCCTGTAAGAAAACAAGCCCTTGCCCAAGTTGTACCCTCTTCTTGATGGAAGAATACCATGTTTACTTGTCCATTGAACTGCAATAATGATCAACAACATAACTACAGTAAATATGCAGATACAGAATTTACACCACATTGTTGATGGAAGCCTCCATTAGAGCTAATACATTCTTCTGTTGAGAAAATGAAATGGAAATACTTCTGTAGAATTGTGTGATACTGAATTTTTTCTCTGATGATATTCGACTTACATGAAGGATTTATTTTTTAAATAGAAGCGCAGGTGGGAGTCAGACACAATGAAATTTCCTGCTTCACTAGATAACCCTATGCAGATTAATGATTCACTTCAGCTCTATCTGAATAATATTAGTGTAGCAAATTATCCTGTATAGTAGGATGCACTTTTCTATGTCTTATGAGGCATTCACAAGAAGATACAGCACTATAACTTATGGAACTATTCCTACAGTGTGTTTCACAGATCTCACTGCTGAGACAATTACTAGGGAAAATGAGACCTAAGACTCATTTTGTTCCTTATCTTGAGGATTATATTTTATATAATTTGGGAAAGGTTTAAAGGACTATTTAGACTATTTCCCTCCCACTCCCATGATTATACTATGGTCACATGAGCAGAACAAGTAGAAAAAAGCACCAGCTGCACTTCAGCAGCGCTGTTAATGGTCTATTGCATGCCACCAGGCAGCTTGGTATTGCTCCGTTTTCACATTTGTATCAGCAAACTTTGTTCTCTAGGTTACATTGCACTTGTACAAAACCAGATGTGCTCTAAGACTGTGCAGTTACTATATCTGCTGACATGTGTCGGTCTATTGATGCTGTTTGAAAAATAAACCAGGCAGGCTCCATCAATTACCTTGTGGGGATGGAAGCTCAGTGTTATGACGTACTGGGAAACTTGGCTTCAGAATGCTGAACAATTTCACTTTTTTTGATTGTGGAAACAAATGCAGCAAAACTCAGTGATACATTAGACTTTATTAGTATTAGTATTGTCATGCCACTGAGCACTTGCTGGTTGTGTTATAGTAATCAGAACACCATTTGCTAAGCAAGTCCACAATAAAAGAAGTGTTACTCTTGTAAAGGGCAGTTTCCCAGTTGATTGGAAAGTAAGTGTTGCTTTCATTACATTGACTTGCTTTGAGGATAGTCATACAGCTGCCATTAATTTTAGTCTGTTTTTTCTGCACTAGTTGTCATTGTCAACTTGCTTAGAAAGCACAGTAAAACATGGAATACGCCTTGTTTGCTCCCTGCATCACCGTGGTGAGCTGATAGTGCCTAGTGTAGCCGTCTAAGCTGGGACAACTGTCTTCTTGACAGCTAAAGCTCTACATGTCTAGCTGTCCCCAAAAGGAAAAGTGTTTCTAAGAAGCGTGGATTAGCATCCCGTGTTGTATTCAGCCTAGCCTTAGAAAGATCAGGAATAATATCAACCAGGACATGTTTTTGATGCACATGCTTGTCCATCTTCCCTTCTCTGCAATTAGCAGTAACAGTCTACCAATATTTAAAAACACTGGTCCTTCATCCAGCTCTGCTTCTCTGCCCAGGAAATAAAGTTTATATTACACAATACAGTCTTGCAGTTCCACTTGTGAGGAGAGACTTGAAAGAGAAGAGAGAAGGTTTCTTATGTCAGTGGGTTGCAGATAGCTTGGTGCTGTTGCAGAAGCCACTACAGGAACATTCAGAGACTGGGACAGTAGTAGTCTGGAGCAAGTTGAAAACTGTAATTGAGTAGTAGTTAAAACCAGCTCTTTATGTGTATTCTTTTATTTACATTATGAAGGTTCTTTTTTCCTTGTCAGATTTAGATTAACAGAAATAATATCCACCCCACTATGACCTGCAATATGCTGTTTCCTCTCCACTGCTTTTTTAAATAAAATTTTTTTGCAGTTTCATTTACAAATGGGGCTAAAAATAATGAAAGCAAAAGGTATATAATAGATTTCAGTGAAGCAGTACACTGTATCAGAATGTAAGACACAAGACTTCAAACAAATCTTCAGCAGAATGCACAGGAAATATTATCGAAAGAGGGCTCTAATTTGAGAAGTCACTGTAGAAAGTTTCACTCTCTCACACAGCCTAGTATTTCAAAGTAAGCAAACAATAAAAGACTTCCTGTTGATTGCACCTCTTGGCCCCACAGAGCCAATGCATCCAAGATGTTTGCAGAGCTGAATGTTTTTTGGCAATATTTAACAATGAGTCTTTCATGAAGTTTTGCAAATTTTAGGACTTCCACAAAGGAAGCTATATATACACACCTAT
This sequence comes from Platyrinchus mystaceus, assembly GCA_035041135.1. Classification (NCBI taxonomy): domain Eukaryota; kingdom Metazoa; phylum Chordata; class Aves; order Passeriformes; family Tyrannidae; genus Platyrinchus; species Platyrinchus mystaceus. Next base: position 60,296,587 of record JAWWLV010000121.1, on the reverse strand, counting down.
AATTATGAATTTATTGTCAGATATGCTGTAAATCACAGATCTTCCATGGTAGAAGGCCTAGCAATGTGTTTAACCTCAGCTTATTATGATAACTTGAGGTAAATCACTTATGTAAAATTAAAAAGAAAAAGTATTTAGAAGTACTCTAGAATGAAATCTCTATTCTCTAATTCTGTAATTTCTAAGAGCTTAACTAAGGGGGGAACCGTTTGGAAAGCTTTGTTAATGTTGTATTTGTCTCTCTTTATTGTAAACAGTATTAGTGACACTGATCCAGCAATTATGATTATGATTATTTGTGGCCAGAAAGGAATATAGCTATAGAAGAGTTAGAGAGAGGAAAAGGCATTTGTGAAACAGGGCACAAATGATTGCATGATTCCTGTTGAAACAGTGGAATGAAACATAGGTTTCTCCTTGTCTCTGGAGTGCTTATTATATGCTATTGAAGAAAAATATTGATAACTTGAGATAATCCTCCCTGAATGCACAGTTACATGTGTGTTCTTCAGGTTGAAATAAATACAGCCTCACTCACTTCTTATTCCCAGTGAAAAACTTTGGTTGTTAGGGACTTGTCTTCCTGACTGAAGCTATTGTGAATCTTACCATGTGCTCAGCACCTGTGCAGAAGGCAGGAATGATAATTGGAGATAAACATTTTCTTTGCTTTCATTATCAAGTGTACTGCAGTATTTGTAGTACTCTGCCACTTATCATATTTTCTATTTTACAGTAATTCTACCTGGTGGTTAATAAAAAACAATTTGAATCTTCTTACTGTTTCTATCGTCAGTTACTTCTTTCAGTAGCTTTACTGATTGTCTAAGCATTCACAAGAGATTTTGTGTAGACTGAGTCTGTATCTCTCAGCTTCCTTGCAGTGACTATCTGATACAGAAAGCATTAAATATTAAATCAACACTGTTCTCTTCATGATATCCTCTGGCATCCTCATGTGCAGACTCAGCAGTGTGTCTTAAAAATATTAACTTGCTGTGTATTCTGCTTTATTAATGGAAATACCCATTTCTTTTCCTTGGCTTCAGTTCTACCTCTGTAACATATAGCTGTTACTAGGTTAAGAGCAAACCAAACCAAACCTGCATCACTAATGTGTGTCATTCTACAGTTGCAAATGTTTTTGTGGTTTGCATTCCAGCAGGCTTGTAACAGAAATAAACCTTGATAAATCAATTGAATGGGCAGGTGAAATGGACTATAATGAGCATTGATTATATGTTTACATTCTGTTTGTAGTGATATTTGATGTGTCTCTGTCCTATAAAGCTTATTTATGGTCACAGTGCTGAGTTGTGTGATTGAAACAAGAATGTTTTGCAGAATGACTTCAGCATGATATGATTACCTTTCAATAGCTTAAAGCTATGGGGTTTTTTTAACTGAGATGGAGTTGTAACAGAGTTTCCAACTCTTAAACATGGCAGAAAGTGTACATTTATAAATACAGAGATGAAACAAACCTCACTTCTACAAATTGAAAATACTCCAAACTTTCCAAACATTTTGCTGAAATGGCAGCTTAGCAATTACTTACTAAGCTATGTGTAATTTAGAGTGCTTTTTAATTCTATTTTCAAAGTCTCTATTGGCCTAATGCAACTAATATTTTTTCAGAAATGTTAATGGAGAATTTAGTTCTATAGTTAGATTAGTGTCAATGTATCTGAGGCCATATTGCCTTTCTAGAGGAAAAAAAGTCACATATTATCATATTTGCTGTTCTTAGTTTGGCAAATATTAAGAAATTGGAATTAATTTATAATTATGTACTTAAATACATTTTAACAATTCTTCTGGTTTTTTTTTTTTTCCAGATTTTCCAGATTGCATATGTTATTGTAAAAGCAGCTAACTCACCTCGTCCTGGGAACTGGATATTAGAGCGTTCACTGGATGGCGTAGACTATCAGCCATGGCAGTACTATGCTATCACGGACAGTGAATGCCTGACACGCTACAACATTCATCCCCGTCCTGGAACTCCATCCTATATAAAAGATGATGAAGTCATATGCACTTCTTATTATTCCAAAATCCACCCTCTGGAAAATGGAGAGGTAAGATCAGATGGTATTCCATGTACTGCAATGTGGCAGAGAAAAACCCCTTTGATTAATTGGTAAATCTGCCTTCAGCAGACAGAGTTTTATGGTAGAGTTGAAAAATGTGGAGATAGTCTATTTGCAAATTAAAAAAACCTTATCTTACATGGTACTATATAAATGCATAAAAGGTTCACTCTAATAAGCATATTCTACAAAGTAAACTAAGAGATGTAAGAGTTATTAGGTAGGCACTAGTACTTTCAGGCACCTTTTAAGTGCTTGAAATATGTTGCCATGTCACTTGTGAACAAAGATGAGAATACTGGGAAAAATCACAGATCCAGTGAAGTCATTGAAACACTTTTCTTTTAGATGCTTTTTCGGTCTCTGTGTCCAAGCCAGGATGTCAAATGGTAATGATTTTAGTCAGAGTTTAATTTAATTCCTTTAAGAGCTTGTACCTGACACTCTGCCCCTGTTTATGCCTATCCCTTCTTCTCCTGTCAGAGGCCTCTACAATTTTATCGTTAAGTCCAGGCACATGAATCACGGACCAGTCATTTGTTTTAACTGAGGGTGTATGCAAGAATATGGTGGACATGAGGCTGAGGATCTGTGACTGAAAGAGCAAGGCAAATATAACAAGAGGCTGAAAATGCAGTATTTTCAGTCACTTAAAATGACAAGAGGGAAAACCAATTGCATTTTGTTTCACAGATTTTTTTCCAACACTTGCTTTGCAAATGGCTTGGTAATTCAAGGAAACAATGTGGTTTGAATGTGTGCGAGATCTGAAGTATTTATTTATTTTTAGATTCTTTGATGTCTAATGGTGTTCTGTGGAATTTTAATCTCAATATTTATCCTTCTGTCTTTTTCTATCCCATTTTTTATGGAAAGAGGTTTTTTACCTTACTTTATTTTGTTCCCCTAAATGCAAAGCATTGTTCACATGCAAAATTGTTAATACGATTATTTTTGAGTCCTGGTCATAGATGTGTGTAGTTTGTTTATGTTCACAGAAAATTTCTGATGCCAGTTGCAAAAATTGAAAAATACAGCTTTCAATGAAAATATCCTGCTGATATACTTTAAAAAGATATAAACTTGAATCTAGAGGCATCTCAGATTATCAGGAGTTATCAGATAGGAAATTATTTGCATAACTAGGAAAAATCATTGCAAATATTTTGTATGTGTATTTGTATCATTTGAGTGGGTATTTGCTCTTGTAAAATCTAGCAGGAGCAGATACAGTGATATTAAAATAGTGCATGCACATGTGCTATGTTTTCAAATTGGTTTCAACTGTGTGTTTTTTGAAGGGTGAACTGTACAATACTTAGCAGTTTATCACTTGCAAAGAAATTTTTTACAGTTTCTTTGGGAGAACATGTCTGCACTGAAAATATAATGCAAAAGTAATTATTCTAATAATTAATTTAATTTACATTGTTCCATTTCTTTGATTATCCAATTAAATCAGTTCCTCCTTGTGTTCTTCTTATGTCTTCTCAGTCTAACTCGACCGAGTTAAACAGCAAAGAACTTTATTCAGCATGCTAGTACACATATCCGTGACTGAAGCATTGAATGGAACATAATTCTGATCTTAACTGTGCAATTAAAAACTTTTAGCTTGGCGTGATGTGCTGTAATTGATGCTCTGTCCTGCACCTGGTAAATGACCAGCATCTGATACATAGTTCTTTTAAACGGGTAGAAGACTTTGCAGGGAGGAACGCTTCTGTTCCACACCACTCAGCAGAGGGGAGTTGTTAGATAAAGGCATACTCTACAAAAAAGGTATGTCATTTAAGCCACTCTAAGTTAATCTTACCTCACTCAGGTAGTTATTAGTCTGAGATGTGGCCCTAATAAAGAGAGAGAACAGCTTGAAATGAAAAGCCTAAAGCTTTACCTTTATAGAGACTGCAAGAGTATCATTCTACATAAAGTAATCCATATACTCTTTTCATAAGTAAAACTCTAGTTTCATCTGTCTGAACAGCTAAAGGTTGCAGTAAGAAGTATGTAGCATTTACACAGAATTAACCCAGGTTAATTCTTTTCCCTATTTTGTCAAACACAAAACATGAAAAATAACAAAGTTTCTACCAATATCAGATTTATCTGCAGTTGCGTTGTAGGTGGTATTTGGCTCTTGGTTTTTCAGTGGAACAACATCTGCATATAATTTATTTTTGTTTCAAGATAGCAGTTTTGTTCTATAAACCAGATATTACAGTCATTTTGAAAGACTGACAGAGTTATGAAATGTACATTAAGTCCCTTTGCTTCAAAACCCATGAGTTATTTAGGCACATCATTCTGGTGTACACCCAGGAAACTTGATGAAGTGCAGAGGGAACATAGGTCAATAAGCCAGTGCCAGTGCCAAATGTACATCTGAGGTTAAAACTTAGAAAAATCAGAATATGTTCTTCTTATGTATACTTTCAACGAACATTTTAGTCAGTAACTTGATTCATTAGCATATTCCTAGAAATGTTCATTCTAAGCCAAATGTTTTTGTAACTTAATACTATTCCTACTTGCAGCAATAATATTATCTTGGTCAATCACAAAATTAGAACTAACAACAATTAGAACAACAATAACACCACAAACAAACAAAACCCTATGTGATTTATCTTCAAATCAGTGTAACTAGCACAGGTTTAAGTTTGCCCAATCAAATGTAAACAAACAATCTGTAGACCAAGAAGTATTTGCAAAAAATAATTGTCTTGAATATTTTCATGAATTAATGGAAAATTGCATAGTGACAGCTTCTGAATAAACAAGTGAGAAACTCTCAAATAAAGAAATTTCTCTAAAGTTGTAGGCTTGAATACAGAAAGATTGCCAGCATTCTCGTTTCCATACTGTCTAAGATCAGTGATAGCTGGGAAAATAGGGTGTCTCTATATCACATTGGCAAAGGTAGACTTTTAGCATAGATGTTTCTGATATGCAATCACACAATCATGGAATGGGTATAAATGTGTCATCTGGTCCAACCTCCCTGCTCAAGCAGGGTCATCCCAGAGCACATGGCGCAGGGTTGTCCCAGAACACGTGGCAAAGGGTTGTGTCCAGGCGGATTTTGAATCTCTTCAGTGAGGGAAACTCCACAACCTCTCTGGGCAATCTGTTCCAGTGCACAGTCATCCACACAGTAAAGAAGTTCTTCCTCATGTTCAAGTGGAACTTCCTGTGCATTAGTGTCTGCCTGTTGCCTCTTGTCCTATTGCTTGGCATCACTGAGAAGAGCCTGGCTCTATCCTCTTGACACCCTTCCTTCAGATACTTATCCTCTCAGTCATCTCTTGTCAAGTCTGAACAGGCCCAGCTCCCTCAGCTTATCCTCATTAGAGAGATGCTGCAGTCCCCAAATAAATGTAAATGGTAAAGTTTCCTAAAACAGCACTTCCAAGTAAAAAAAGAAAGTTCCTCTGTCTCAGTGTCTTTAAGACAGAAAAAAAAGGGGTAAGAGATTAGTTATCTTTATGAGTTACTCATTAACTTTTACTGAATTGATGCTTCTTGCTTTAATGGTAATTTTTTTTTTTTACACTAACTGAAAAAAACCCATTCATGTAAGGGTTACTAATTGGTGGGATGAGTCTGGTAATTTCAGGTAAAGAAGAATGCTCATTTTGTTCTCATCTTTGCTTAAATAACATATAAGAATGGTGTTTATTTTTTTTCTTTATTTCCTCAGGTGATCATTAGTTAAAAAACTGAAAATCAGCATGTTACCGCAGTGATTTTTCCTTTATTTCCCTGACACAGGATCCTCTGATGTTTATACCTAATTTGTGCTTTTTTATTGAAACCTTTCTTCTTCTGCTAGACCCCAATTTGTGTCACAGCTTCTTTACCTTGATGACTAGGTGGATGTAAGGCTCTGGACATTAACCTCCAATGTTGTGATTTTATTTTCTGTAAGATGCTGAAAGATTTCTTTTAGTGAATGCTTGTTTGAAGTAGCATATGTAGTTTTTTTTATTTTGATACATGGGAATCTTCTCTCTTTCTTGCAGTAGTGTCAAAGCTGGACCCTCTGAAGACTTCAGGTGCGATGGTTGATCACTATAACATGTTAGGAAAATGTATATCTTTTCATAGAAAATGACACATTTTACCTGGCCTGTAGTTTCATAGGAAATAAAATTGGAGGTTACACTTGCAAAAAACATTCTTAAAATGTACGTAGATTTAGAGTACTTTGTATAGGCTAGGAAAAAAATAAATATTAAGGTCAAAAATAATTGTTTTGTTAGTTTTTCAATATTAAATAATTTTTTGTGCAAGCCGATGTTGAAAGTCAAATCCAATGAAGACAGTGGATGAAAAGCTTAATTAATCTGATAGGAAATCACTTCCTTTTATTAAGAAGTCAAAAAGAACCTCCCCCCATATTCTGGGAAAGATGGAGTTTCTCTAAAATGAGGCTTTCTGAAAGTATAAAAAACAAGAGGAAGGCTATGAATTTAATTCCCACCTTTTAAAATCTTAATTGGAATACCCAATTGACTCTTTGTTCTGTCATCGCATAGAGGTGCTCTGTCAAAGTTGGTTTCGAAAAATTATAATCGTTGCTGTGGTGTGGAAGGTATATAAACTTTCAACAAAAAGAAGTCCTTCCCTCACCGTGGGCAGAATCTGTCTTCAGAATGTGCTGCCTCAAAGGATATTTCTGTTAGAGTTTTTGATACACAGTGACAATGGAGAGGTGAAATTTCAGAATTCAGTAAACATTTCCTTGTAAGAGAAACAATCTCTGATCCTTCTGTGTGAGATGCCTTTCATATGTTATTTTCAGTTGCTGAACATTTAAAGATTGAAAAATTAAAGATTATAAGACCTATATTTGAAGGAAAGTAGTCTGATTCTAGAAACAAAAATGACACCTAGTTGCAGTATACCAATGGACTAAATTTCCAAAATGTTTGTCTAGACACTTCATATCAAACACAGCCTTTAGCATTGCTAGATTCTTTTCAGCAAGAAGCACTTGTCAAGCAATCAGTGTTACCATCAGAGTTGGTAAAATGATACTGATAATGACTATCAGTCTGTTATTAAGGAGGTAATATAGTTCCACATCTGCTATTTTCAGTTGTAAACTGCATAGTATTTCCATGTTCAAAGGTAAAAATTGGAGACCGAAAGACTTTGGCAAGAGCCGTCCATGTAAACAATGGGGTCTAAAAGTTCTCTGAGTGCCGGTGCTGGCCTTTAATAAGAAAATTCCTTTTGTCCCCTCTCTGGCCATACTCATATTCAGCCAGCACTAAGGCTGAAGCAGAAGACTGACAGGGAGGGGAGTTATGGTGGGAATTAAGTAACCTGTCTGCTTCCTTTTGTGCAATGAGTTTTCTTATCACTGTTATTATAGTGGAGAGAATGATACTGCAGCGAAGGTGGTGCTTAGGTTCTGCTCTTTCACGTGCTTAATCTCTTACCTTTCTTGTGATGGTAGCAATGTAAGTGTGAGGTCAAAAAAAGAAATGTTTTTGTGGTAGTAAAAACTAGTCTGTGTAAGCATGTTCATTAGTCTTTATTTTCTTCAGTCAAGTGGAAGTTCAAAGTGTGTACTAAACGTGTAAAGAAGAAAAATAAACAGAAACAAGTTCCTTGATAGTAATGTTATTTTTTATTTTGTTCACTTTCCATAGCACTTGAATGCTTTTACTGTGCCCCTTTTTAAAGGCATCTCTGTGCTGCATATCTCAGCTCCCTTGGAACTTCCTGCAACACCCCAGTGCTTTGCTGAGCTTGCCTCAGGCAAACGATGCCATGAACACTGAACTCTACTACTTCCCAATGTTTGCATGCTAGATTTCTCCTCTTCATACCATAGCTTGTCCTGTTTGGTGTAGTCTCAATGATTCACAGAGAAGTAAGGGAAGAAAAAGAAATTTTCTTAAGAGTCTAAGAATGTCAGTGCGAAGAGCACAGAGGGTCAGAATTCTGAAAGTACTCAAAATTGAAACATTTTCAGTTGCAGATTGAAAATTTTGTGTTGGCTTTTTTTTTCTTATTAAGAAATGATACTTTGTTTCTAAAAAAATTGCCAAAGAATTTGTCAATTGCAGTATTGAGGTTGCTTTTGTAATTCCTATTTTTAGATTGACCCTCTCAGCTCCTAATATGCATTCAGCACTTTTTTTACTGCAAAACAATTTTTAAGAGTCTGAACTCTTAGTTCCCCTTGAGTAACAGTGATAGGTTTCTTTTCAAATGCATAAGATGTAGAAAAGGCATCAACAGTAAAAAGTAATGCAAGTAATATCTGTCTCCATGCCCTCAGCTGCAATCGCTCTAGGCATTTCTCATGAGTATGCTAAATTTCCATATATTTGACTTACATCTGTACACCTCCTTAGAGGATTTGTGGTTATGGCATATGTTGTCTTGTACAAGTATTTTGTTGCTGTATTGTCATTGCAAAAAAATGCATGATACAAAAAAAAAAAAAGATAACAATCTATTGTTAATGGTTGAAACTGTTCAGAAATTTAAGCGGGTTCTACTTCCAGCATCACAGTTTAGGCAAAGACATCAGACTAAGACTAATGAATACAGTCTGAGCCACGAATTCCAGAGTAGGGGTTTGTGAACAGTTTTTTTCAGCTTCATGTCTGAACATGGAGAATAGCAATAATTTTAAATAATTCAGATTTTTTTTTTCAAAAAGTGAAAGGGAAATTTTTATTTTGACTGACATGGGTTGTTCCAGGTATGCCAAATGAAAACATTTTATTTAGTAATTTAATTATTTTTTTCAATGCAAAGATGATGAAAACAAATTTCATAAAAACTGTGAATGGAATATATTTGACAGTCATTTGCCTAGAAAGCAAAAAAAAATTTCAGCAGGTAGATATCAGATGCAATCCTTGCATCTAAGATATTCTGCTTCCCAGGTTTTTAGTAATGCTTCCCAGTTTTTAGCATACTTTGAGTCAGGCTGTCTAGACAGGTGGCATAGCTTCATTTCTAAGAAATAATGAATTAGGTTTTCTCTGGACTGAAATCCAAGTGTCCCGTCATCTTAGGATCATTCTCATCTTCTTGCATTTCTGTTTTACACTGCACAGTTAGTATTTTGTATTGATTAGTAATAGGGACAGCCAACAGGATACATAGAAAAATGGTTCTTAATATTAAAGATCTTTTCACTGAAGTCAATAATAACCTTTGGATCAGGTCTTCTGTGAAGGCTGTTAATCTCATTTTATTCGGTTTTGCATCAATACAGGGGTTAAACAGTCCCTGCTTAACACTTTCGGATTACTCAAACTTTGTTTTCCCTGTTGGTCTTGGTTTATATTTTGTTTGCTTCCCCTCCCACCCCTCTCTTCTGGCTATGACAGCTTAAGGAATATTTATGCTCAAGCCATAGTTTTGGATATCATCTTTTTGTGTATGATTGGTTTCAGTGAAATGAGTGTGATAACCTCTACTTTTGAGTCTTCTTTTTTGAGTGTTTGGAAAGGAAAGCAGCCTAGAAGGTTACTTGTGTCAACCAAGAAGGGATAAAATACTGATTTTCTTCAAGAATTTTGGCACATAAGCTTTCAGCTGCTTCAAAATTTCCATTTAGAATAAGCATGAAAGAAACAGTTTACAAAAAGATATAAAACAGATTAGAGATTTGGACAAAGATCTAGGTCAAGTTCATTTTGCTTCTTTTTGGGTTTTGTCTTTTTTTTTTTAATTTGTCCTAGTAAAAGCTAAACTTGAGTATCTAATCTGAGAAAAAAAAGGCCTTTAACAAATGACTGCCAAATAAATGGATACATTTTAAATGCTCTGTGTACACAATGGTGTATTGCCTCACTAGCATAATATTAACATCTCCTGTCTTTCTAATAGGCATTCAAAGATACGAAAAAGGAAAAAACAAAGTAAATATTTGATATATGTGCTCAGTATCATGGGAAAGTGTTGAAAACATATAGAATATAATGTAGGATAGTTTTAAATTATTATGTATGATGAGAGTTGACTTTGCAATAGTTTATTCAAATCTTGTACAACTAATCTTGCAAGTCAGTAATTTAAGAATTGCATTATAGCAATATTCACTGTTAATTTTTGCCTAAGAAAAGAAAAGGGAAGCTTACACTAATATTTTAAAGTTGATAGTTCATGCTGAACCTGAATTTCTGATATTTAATAGTATAGAAATATTATAGAAAAAATAGTGGATATAAAATGTATAACGTACTTCTAAATTATGCTGCAAAGAGGAAACAACTGTGGGAAACTACATATAGTAGTACTGCAGTTTCCCATTATTGTAAAAACAAGAGATGGGATATTTACTGACAAATCTGTGTGGGCCAACTTGGAATGAAAGTTTCTTTTGTGTAGTTAGACAGTCCACTTTTCTGTCTTGGCATGTCTTCTGTCCTTGAGCAGAAACTCATGTCATAATTTCTACTGTTTCTGGGAAAAAAACAAAACTGAATAGTCATATGAATCATAATATTTAAAAAGTAATGAAGTTGCAACATGCAAAAAACATACTATGCAGAGCAGTCTTTCAGTTTGAAGAGTCAAAATGACTAGACTATTTTCCTTTTTTCTTTAGCATTCATCATTTATTGCTCACAATGCTTACTGAAAAGAGATCTGTTGCACATCTTTATATCCTTTATATCTTTATATCTTTTCCAAATCATAAAGGTTGGATTCATGCCTATAAATGTAGTTTGTAACTCCTTATACTGTTTTAGTTGCAAAGCGAAATGTTACACCGAAGTCTTGGTGCTTGCTTGAAATGACACAAATTTGTCTTGTTGGGTCTGGCAGCAGATTTTGGGTCAGATATGATAGCTGTAGATTTTATTCTAACAGCAAAACAAGAGCAGTGGGTGCTTGCTAACTTGGTGAGTTTTTTTCTCTTCTATTTGATTAGGGGAACTGAAGGTCCCCTGTGGGTTGTTGTTTTGGGGGTGAGGGAACTGATACTTGAAGACCTTTCTTTTCTTTTTTTCCTCTTTTTCCTCTTTTTCCTCTTTTTCCTCTTTTTCCTCTTTTTCCTCTTTTTCCTCTTTTTCCTCTTTTTCCTCTTTTT
>JAWWLV010000121.1:60268680-60278957 GCA_035041135.1 Platyrinchus mystaceus | reverse complement strand
TGAGATCTCTGTGAACTAAAATTCAGCACCTAAACTGGGACAGCATAGCTTTAATGTTATATCAGCAACTGCCCTGAAGTTTGGAACTGAGTGGATCTTGATGAAGGAAAGCTAAGAATGTAATATCAGCCTTCTAAAACCCTTTGGCATTCTCTGTAGAGTCAAAGAGAATGTAGTGCAAAAGAGTATTTCTTAAAAACCTGAATGTTCTCAGTGCAGCTGGTAAAGGAACCCATGATGTAGTCTAAAACAGTGCACAGATCCTGTTCTAAGTAATTAATTGTTAAATAATTGTTATGTAAAAATAACCAGAAAAAAATAGTAAAAATGCCTCATCCCAGGGGAATGAAATCTGCCAAAGTGCAATGTCAAAATAGAAAAGATGGTCAAACAGCTAAAAAAAAAATCAGGCAACCAAGAGTTTGTTTAAAAATTACACTGCACACACATGCATGCTACATTTTAGAGTGGTTCCAAAAATCATAAAACATATTTAAAGCATAAACTAAGGAATGGTAATAGATATGAAAAGTGAACTGGCATCATTTATGAATGGACATCATGTCTTTTCCTGCAAATGAGGAAAATAGGTAGGAAAATAAGCTCCAGCAAATGAAATGTTAAACCACAGTAAAAATGTGAAAAAGATTCTGAGTGACTCAGTTGAAATAAACCTTTTTTCAAACATATCAGATTCAGAAAGTCTGGTAGAGAATTGGTGGGCTTGAGAGATGATCAAAGAGTGTTCAAGAAAGATAAGGTCAGGGCTTATTAAACTAAATTAATTATTTGAGTCAGTTTTTCTATAGAAACTGTCAGGAGGGTTTCTGCAGTGGAAATGTTATTTACAGGAGAGGAGTTGGAGAAGCAGTTGCAAACTAGGTTGTTAACTGAAGAGGGGCAGAAACAATTGATAAATTCAATAGTGAAAAGGAACTCAAGGCTAAAATAGGTGAATTACAATAGTTATTATTTAACTCCTCACTTTCAAATAGTGACTAAGGAGTGTGGATTGTCAAATGAAACACTATTTCTTTAGTAACAGTCCTTAGACATCCAAGGAAACTAAAGGTCTGGAAGCCTGATACCTGATTAAAGCTAATTAGTAGTAAAGAAATGCAGTGAAGAATAGAGTTGATAGAGATACATTTCTTTGTTCCAATTTAAGAACTAGGAAGTATTAAGTGAATTTAGTATGAAGCAGCTTTAAAACAAGCAAAATAAGGATCTCTTTTTCAACAATATGTAAATGAAAATTTACATATGATGTAAATTTCTCATAGGATGAGAAAATCCTTATCAGGTGATGAGTGTAGATATTAAGGTGAGACTGAGTTTGTGGAAATCTTTTGAGGCTTGCCAGCCGTATGGAAACTACCTGTAGCTCAGGAAATCCCTCAGTAAGTATTATGTCTGCTTGCCTTCATCTTACTGTTAGCGTGTTGGTTTGGAAGCTGTGTAAGGCAGAGTACTAAGGTAGATAGGTCTTTTGGTTCTCACATGGTCCAGAGATTCTAATGTACTTGAGATGTCCTTTGAATATATTTGGTATATGTTCAACATTCTTGTGGGTAAGCAAATAAAAGCAGAAAACTGCAATAGCACCATTTGTTGGTAATGCAAAATTTAAAATAATTTGTTCTATTAGCAGCTTATTATCCTATAGGAAAAATGCTATATGAAAATGAGTGAGTGTTGCTAAATGTAATGTGTTGCAATGTAATACATGTAAGAAGAAAAAGAATTACGCAATTATGCATGAATGCTGATGGGCTAGTTTCAGACTAAGTTCTCTTCAGAGTAGAGAGCTTGTAGCATTCTCCACAGTTCTCAGAAAAAAAAAAAAGTTGATTTATCATCCTAATGAATTTTAAAAATAAAAAGTTGACTGCTCAGAATTTTCTCAAATGAAAAATTAGAATACTTTCAATTAAATAATTATGAGTTCCGGGTTTAAAAGGAAAAAAAAAAAAAACCAAACAAACACAAACCTCACCAGAACCAGTTATTTTTGTTGGGTTTTTTTAAAGAAACAAATTTCCTCCCATTGGGACAAGTATATGTAGTGATGAAAAACATTACGATGAAAGAAGGGATTAGAGCTGTCATAGAGGGAAGGGCAATTGGTAGACATTAAACACTATGACTCAGGTTCACTCTGTAGCTCAGGAAGCATTTAGACTGTTTAGTCAGAGGAAGTGATAATATATTAGAGGGATCACTCTCTAAATGCCCGCTTTCTTTTATTCCTTTATAACCATTTTCTTCTGACCTCTGTTGGAGATTCCTAAAAATATTTCATTTGTTGGAATATAATCCTGGACAAATTCCATGTTAAGGAAAGGTTTTCTGTGGTTGAAATCTGCATAGCTTTCATTTAGAATGCAAAATGATGATTACTTAAGTATTGGAATTAGTGAATACAAGTTCTCTATGAAACCTGAAGAAAATCTGACATTGTCCCCTCATGGGGACTTGGATTATCCAAATTGTAACAGCCAGTGAGCGGATTCAAATATTAATATTTTTCTGGTAGACTGGGCTTTGGATATTTGCTCTGCTGTAGAACTGTCATCAGCACCATAGTTGCCTGTGTGAAATTGGAGCTTGTTTTCACAGAACTCGGCTATATATGAAGCACTGTGATGATCTTATATGGCATAGATGGATAGTGAGGATTGTGTTCACTGAAACAGTTTTCAGATCTGATTCAAAAATATTTGGAGGACAGGGGCCACATTAGTGTCTTGACTGAAAATGTTCTATCTATGAACAGTATCTTACAAATAGGTGCAATATAGTGGAGGGAGATGAAAAGAGAAAGTGTGCTCTTGAAAAACTCAGTGATGTCCCATTGTGAGAATCATATTGAAAATATTGTAAGTCTAATTCTACCTGAACTTCTTTAAGTTAAGATTCTTAGCATTTTTTCCTGATTAAAGACTGATGTTATGAAAGTAGTCTTAGTTTCTTCCTTATTCTCTTTTTATGGAGTAGGAACAACTTGGTTGGATTGTCTTCAAGTTGATCCTAAGTGTTTCTAGGGAGAAATTAATTATTTCATCACAGGTGTTTATAGGAGGAGAAATACTTCACAGTGATTAATTATGCCTGTAAAATTTTCACTTCAGATTCATTTTGATAAAGCCACCCAGTTTGAATTTTCTAGTCTCACTGCCATTTTGGTGTACATACTTGAACAGGTGCCACATTTCACGCAGGACATAGCTACATTTCAGTAATTATGTGAAATTAGTTGTTTGTTGTTTTTAAATGAAATTGTAAAACATTTAAAGACAAGCAAGAAAGAAAATATAAATGCAAGTCATCATCTCTACTAGATTAGCCTTGCAAAATAGACGCACTGCTGGCAGATAGATCATTTTAAAGAGGGAGTCTGTTCTAAAACGGATGCCTCTTTCTTTATTTTGTTAATTTACATTTTAATTCTGTAAACCTGCCATTCCAAGGTGGTGATTTTTAACCCATCAGTGTCTGAAGACTAAATTTGTTCTTTAAAAAAAAAATATATAAATCAAAAGGTATGACTGGTATTTGTCAGCTGTGTCACTTCTGGTCAAGCTGTGTCTATTCATACTTTTAACTCTCTGTGGTCACTTCCTTATTCTGCTACATGGCTTTTACCTGCATCTTTCTGCCCCCACCCACAAAAGCTTTATTTTCATCTTTTTGAAGAAATGGTCAAATTGTCATGCTGCTTATCGCCAAGGTGCTGCTGCTGTATCAGAGTGAGCAAGGGGATGTTTTCAGCACTAATTTAGATACATTTCTTCTTTATCTCTGGAATATCAAAGTTCAGTCTTTAGTATTCTATTTCTTTAAACCCATCTATGTTTGCTAGCTGTAAAAAAGAAATCTCTTGGATCTTGTTTAAAGGAAGGAGGTGACGGTGTGAAAAAATACTCAGAAGTATGTTTCCTTGCTTGGAGGTAAATATGGTACAGAGAAGTCTTTAGGCATGTGTTTTTACTAAAAGTCTGCTGCTTCTTTTGGAAAGATCTGTCAGTTTCCACTTGACCTATTGCTACCATCTGCAGGTGTTTTTTTAAGCTTACTCTCTTCACATATTCTCTCTCTCTTCAGCAGGGACCTGAGCAGTTCTCCGGTCATGTGGTTTTGTCCTATTTGTAGCCAGACGTTTGTCATTCAAGACTTCCTCCTTTCTTCCTCTAGGGTTTTTATTACAATCTTTTGTTTGCACCTGTCTTTCTCATAGCATTTTATTATGCTAATTTCCAGCCAACTGTCTTCTTTCATTTAATTACTTGTAGTCAGGAGCAAAATTGAGGCAGAGCTCAAAGTGAAATGCGGAGGAGGAGGCAGTGATATCACCTGTTCCTGGAGATAACATGGCAGAAACCTAGGGGTGCTGATTCATACATAGGCAATATATGATAGCTGCTCCTGGCAGAGTGGCTCCCAGTGATTTTGTGTACCTGGGGATACAGTGGAACAGGATGCTGGACATGATGAAGTTTAAGGTTTCCCTCTTGATAGAGAAAATCAAGGAATCACAGAATTGTTAGGTTTGGCAGGGACCTCTAGAGATCATCTAGTGCAACCTCTCTGCCAGGGCAGTGTCACCTACAGCATGTTACACAGGAATATGTCCAGGTGGGTTTTGAATGTCTCCAGAGAGGAAGATTCCACAGCCTACCTGTGCAGCCTGTTCCAGTGCTCTGCCACTCTCAGTGTAAAGAAGTTCTTCCTCAATGTTGAGATGAAACTTCTTGTGCTTTAGTTTATGGCCATTACTCCTTATCATGTCTCTGGGTACCACTGAAAAGAGTCTGGCACCATCCTCTTGCCACCTGCCTTTGAGATAAATAAGTTGATAGTATCACATAGCCTATGCAAGACAGTAGTTGTTCAGTAAGTCTTCTATCCAGTACCTCCAAAAACTCCAGGAAAGAAGAGATATTGCTTTCCTGGGAGCAGTAGATTTACTGTCTCTTTCCTCGGTGTGAGGCAGCCACTGCTGAGTGAGTGCCAGCTGGCATTCAGAGTGCAGCTGTTTGCCTAAAACAGTGTTAATATGACCATGTTCAATGACAGAAAATGACTGTGTGTCCTGACCTCTCACTCAGAGGACTGAGGTAGGATGCAACACATGTTAATTGCAAAGAATAAATAATTTTTCATTTGTTCTAAAGTTCTGCACATTTGGCTCAGCATCTGAACATTCTTTCAGTGTACCAGCCTGTAATAAAAATGTCCCAATTAAAATTTAACACTTCAGAATACAGGAAAATTGATGGGTTCTTTCCTCCCTCCCCCTAGGTGCTCATTAATGGTGGTTTGCTGTACCTGACTTGCTTCTTCTTATAGGCCTTTTCCAAGAACAGTTCTGTAGCAGCCCATCTGTTTTATTTAGTTGATTCACAGCTAATGTATGCCATGATCAGCTACAAAGACAGGAGGGGAAGGAGATCTCTTATTTTTGTTGCCTTGCCCTTGATGCTGCAGTTGATGTCAGAGAGTCTCTTTATGAAGGAGCCACAAAGCACACTTACCTAGAAGATTTCTAGACTTTAGGATAGGGCAGGCAGAGAAAGGGGGGTAATCTTCACAGCACAGTGTAGGCAGAGAGAAGTAAAATCTTTGGAAAAATAAATGCTAAACAGAGTTCTCAGAAGTGATAAAGGCTTTCCTGGGGTACCAGGTGACAACAGTTGCAACCCAGGAAGTTGTTTCGCCTTGCTGAGAACAATATTCAAAGGAGATGTATTGTGTAAGGAGACAATGGAAAAGGAGAGATGCTAATTAATGCTTAGTTTGTCCCATCTAGCTGTTGTAGTTTTCAGTATTTCAAGAGTTACCCTATCCTGGCTTTTGAATGCACCTAGTTCAAAAACCTTTTGATGATGATTGCTCTAAGAGTTGCAAACTGACACCTGGTGAATTCTCAGTCCCATTACAAGTATACATTCCTTTAACTCAAAATTTCTGAGCCCATTGGTATGATAACTTTAAAATACCTAATTTCAGGCTACAGGAGGAGAAATGAGTTGCTTGTGGCATGGACACTGTTATAGGGCCTTGGTACACATATGCAGTTTGTGGTACAGTCTTTCTGTAGATGGTGACTTTCCTTTGCTCAAAATGTTTTTGTTGTAAAGACTCTTCATAGCTGAGGTCTGTGGACAGTTCGGTTTTTTAAAGAAAGAATTATTTTGCATTTACAAATGCATCCACACAATGCCTGTAATGATATTTGCTGTCATAATCATGACAGCTTTGATGCCATATAATTCCTTACTGCATTAATAATTTTTCAGATTCACACTTCTCTAATTAATGGAAGGCCTAGTGCTGATGATCCTTCACGCGAATTACTGGAATTCACCTCTGCTCGCTTTATTCGCCTGAGATTCCAGAGGATACGGACACTAAATGCTGATTTAATGATGTTCGCACACAAAGATCCAACTGAAATTGATCCCATTGTTACGAGGAGGGTAAGTTCTGGCAAGACGGTAGAAATGCACGTGTAGTTGTTCTCTTACACTTGTAAATGCTGTACCTGCCTTTGTTTGCCATAGGACATTTTGGGAGATGATGAATACCTGTTTTTAGGTGTCAAAATCCCAGTGACGGAAAATTCCCTGTTCACTCAATTTTGTTATCTTCTCTGGAGTGGAAGTAACAGTTTTATCTTTTCTGCTTGATACTGTTATTATTAACATAAGCACACAGCTCCTTTGACTGCAAACATTACATTTGGATGCAGGTATTTGGCAAGTGTTCTGTTAGTTTCCTCTTGCCTCTTCTCCCGCTTCATCCTTTGCTACATTTAACATTCTTTGAACACTTCGAGTAGAATTTCTACTTGTACTATAAGTAGTAATAGGGTCTGAATGTAGCACTTTTAGAATTATCATATGATTGAGGCTAACAGTAAAAATTTTGCATTTTTGCTTTAGCTTGAAAGAATGGGTGCAGCACTCAAACTCACCATACCCCGGTCTTGTCCATTGTCCCCTGTCTGTACATACCCGTATCTTTTCTTTCTGTAATCTTTACTTTATTTCTATGCCTCTTTTCCTGCTGCTTAAATGTTGTGTGTTATTCCAGTTTTCTTCTGATTTTTCTACTAAGCATTCTCAAAAGCTGGTTTGGGGGATATATAACTTCCGACAGTTTTTTCTTTCTGCTCACTTCTTCTTCCTGTTGGTCACCATAGTTTTCTTTTGGAAAGTTTAGGTTACCACTATAGTAAGTCCTGTAATAAAGGGAGTGTATTGTTATTCTTGGCTTTAGTTAATATCATTTGTCAATGGTAGTTAACCGCAAAGAAATTTTTTTTCTTCCGTTCCATATTTCTGGGTTTTGTTTCCTCATCTAAAGTGATGGATATTTCTGAAAGTTTGGAATGAGCCATTATGTTTTGTATTACAAACCCAGAAACCCTTTCTGTTCAGTGCAGTTATTGCAGCCTCACTAATCATGGAAACTGTGAGTTTATGTAAAAGTGGACATTTAATAATCTGATTCTAAGGGAATAGAAAGGCAAAATTGAATTCACACTTTAAAAATCATTTTCTACTCATGAAAACTGAGTGCAGGATGATCCACTGATTTCTTCAACCAACAAAGAATGGTAACTCCTGTGTGGCATCTCTCCATGAGGCTGTCCTCAAAGCAACAAGGAGCAACTGGAACTTGCCATCCTTGTCAGGAAACAAAGGGTAGCCACAAATGATATATTTTCTGTGTTTTGTAATCTTACTATAAGAGTTCTCATTTTGTTTAATGCAATTATTCATGATCTGATAAGGAGGTTGAATGCAGTAACAGCACAATTTGCAAATAGCTTATGTTTGGTTTGTTGTTGGTTGTTAGCATGTTGCAGGACCCTTGCCAGAAATAGATGAAAATGGACAAGATTCGTTGTTCACAGATGTTGTAATACATGATTAAAAATATCTTTCTATCCTTCATTTTGGTTAGGGCTCTTAATCCTCATCAAAGAAAAAAGAGAAATTGTCAAATGGCAGAACAAGAGGTCAAAAGTAAAAATAAAAGTAAAATCTCAGTAATGAAGACTATTCCATAATCATTCAAAAGGCCAATAGTGAAAAACAGTTCTTCTTTCCACAGAGCAGTGAATGCCCAAGTCAGACACAGCTAAGGTGAACAAAGGTGTTACTTAGTTTTTGTTCTAGCTTTTCTCTTCTCCCCATCATCATGCCTTTTGCTTTTCATGTTTTCTGAAGGGGATAAATTCTGAAGCATTTGACTTCTCATTATCCAGTGTGCATATAGGCTTCTCCTATTCTCGTGTTTGTTGTATGCTGTGTATAAATTGATGTGGCTCTTGTGACTTCAAACAAATGGAACTGTGCCAATTTATGCCCTTTCTTTCACTCAGCCTGAATCTGTTGATCAAGACACAGCTTGGATTACACTGTCTGCTATATTTGTAATAGATCAAAAAAGAAATAAAACAGGACCTGACAGTTTTGTCACCAGAAATGAATTCTGCAGTTTGGCACCTGCATTTTACAATCCACTTAGCAATTCAATTTCTGTTTTGTCTTACAGTATTACTATTCTATAAAAGACATCTCTGTTGGAGGCATGTGTATATGTTCAGGCCATGCAAAGGCTTGTCCACTGGATCCAGTGACCAATGTATGTATTTTTTTTTTAATTTTATTTTATTTATAGGGTGGAACATGAAAAAAACCCCATGAACCTGATACTGATATTCCTCAGATTTCTGTGAATTTATGTGTTTTCTTTGCCTAGAAGAAAGTCAGAAGCAGTGCCAGGATGAAACAGTGCTAACAACCAGAATGATAAACATTCTTTCAGTGTCAGCAGAGGCTTTCCTGAAACGAAAGAATAGGTTTCAGATAATTCAGTCCATGTTAGAAGCTTCCTAGGAAAAACAGAAATCTGGGTTACTCTATGTAGCTGTAGAAATGAGCACTGCCAGTCTTTCTATTCCTCCTTGGTATTAATGAAGGAGTTTCCTAAATGATTGCCAAGTATATAATTGATACTTGTAAAGAAATGATGACTCTAGAATGGTGCATTTAGTACGCAGGAAAAATTAACTGAGTTATTTTTTGAGCTAGTCTAGAAAATCATGAGCTGCTTATAATGTCTTCCAACTTGTAACTTTCTTTTTGTACATACCCAATATAATAAAAACATAACCAATATAATTGATATATAGTAATATAACTTGCTACTGATTGTCTAACTCTGTGCACCTGTTATCACTAATACAGAATTTCCTGTTTATTAATATAACATGCCACAGTGTGGGATCTCTTCATACACTATTCACGTCAGTAGGAGCTTTATAGGATTTAACAGAAAATCGTGTTTGTATTTGACATTAAGCCATTGTGTAGGAAATCATTAAAAAAATAATCTTACAGTTAATGCATTTACAGTTCTAAGCAGTTTCTATGGATCTTTGTAAAATTTTTGCAAAGTCCTTGGTTTAATCCTTCTGAGCCTTTTCTGTAGTGGTGTGTATAGCAAGTGTTGAACTATTGTTTCAGATGACCTTAGTGATCAAACTGCAGCATTGTTAGAATTAGGCCACCTGTTAGAATTATGTCTGCCTCAGAAAATAAGTACTGCTACTGCAATTAGTACATACTTCAGATAATATGGGTGCTAGATAAAATAAAGCCATTTTGAAAAGTGTGGTATCCTGTTTTGCCAGATGTCAAATATGTATATGTTGTCTGACCAATAAGAAAAATAGCGTAAGTGAAACAACTCAAGCCAGAAGAGAGTTGGAGGTTTAGCTTTCCGGGGATACTCTTTAGACTGAACCATTCCAAAACAGGCTTATAAACATTATGACTGCAGTTGTTATCAGAAAGAATCTTTCCCTTAGCATTACAGAGAATAAACTTTCTGGAATTTACTGCCATGCTTTTTTGAAGCATTACTTAATTTAGCCTTGTTTTGCAAGATTTATGCTTTGTCCTGTGAACCATAGAATTTTTCTAGCCTGCTGCTTTGACCTTGAATGGTTTCAAAAGGACCACAGAGAATTCCATTCACTGAATAACTAGCAAGAAGCCAATTTTTATTTCTCATTTCTCCAAACCACAGTTTCTTTTACATTTTCCAAGCTGCTTTTGTGGCTTGGAGAGTTTGGGTGTTCCGTACAGCAATAGTGGGACTATGTGGTCTCTTGAGGAACTGAAAAATGCCTGAAAGGCTGGACTTGTGCTCTAAGGGAAGGGTCTAGAATGGCTCACTTCTTCTGGGGTCAGATCAGTTTT
>JAWWLV010000121.1:60236564-60263512 GCA_035041135.1 Platyrinchus mystaceus | reverse complement strand
ATCATCTGGGACCTCCCCAGTGAGCCAGGACTGTTGGTAAATGATGGAGAGCGGCTTGGTGAGCTCTTCCACCAGCTTCCTCATCACCCTTGGGTGGATCCCATCTGGTCCCATAGACTTGTGAGGATCCAAGTGGCTCAGCGGGTCGCTAACTGTTTCTTCCTGGATTACAGGGGTGCTATCCATCTTCCTGTCTCTGTCTACCAGCTCCGGAGGCCAGTTGTCCTGAGGACAACCTGTCTTACTGTTGAAAACTGAGGCAAAGAAGGTGTGAAGTACCTAAGCCTTTTCCTCATCTTTGGTGACTATGTTCCTCATCATGTCCAACAAAGAATTGTTGGAGTTCAAATTGTACCTTTGTCTCTCTAATTTTATTTCTACATGACCTAACTATATTCCTGAACTCTTCATGAGCAGCCAGCCATTTTTTTCCATAGTAGATAAGCTCTCCTTTTTCCCCTAATTTCCTTTAAAATCTACCTGTTCAGCCAGGCTGGCCGTCTTCCCTACCGGCTCCCCTTTTGGGACAGCCTGCTCCTCTGCGTTAAGGAGTTCCTTCTTGAAGCATGTCCATCCCTCTTGGACCCCTTTGTTTTCAAGGGTAGTTTCCCAAGGTACCCTCTGAACCAGTCTTCTGAGTAGGCCGAAATCTGCCCTCTGGAAGTCCAGGGTAGAAGTTTTATTGATGGCCCTCTTTGCATCCCTGAGTATTGAAAACTCTTATTATGTCATGGTCACAATGGATTGAAATATTTTTTGGTTCTTTTGTTGTAAAACTTCTGAAAATACTGTAGGAAGATAACAACAAAACTCGAGGTCAGTTCTTAAGAGGTGTTTAAATTGGGCTAATTACAATCTATTGATGAAATGTAGCAAACTTTTTTTGTAATAGAGATCAATGGGACATGAAAGCAGCATGACAAAGATGCAAATACTGGGCCAAAGGTGTAAAATCTTCTGTAATAGCCATGTACTGATTGCATCAGTTCAATAAAATGATACTGATTTACTGTGGTATTGGTGGTGGGGTGATCTTGACTGGCTACAGCTGCCCACCCAGCCACTCTCTCACTGTCCTCCTCAGCAGGACAGAGGCAGAACATAAAATGAGGCAGCTCTGTTTGAGATCAAGACCAGATTGCTTGCCAGTTACCACCATGAGCAAAACAGAGTTGGGGAAAATTAATTTAACTTATTGAAAATTTAAATAGATTCACATACTGATAAGCAAAGACAAAAAATAAAAATGCACCTCCTCCCCCACTACCACAAGTGGTGCAGGGTGATGGGGAGCAGGGGTCATACCAGTTCCTCTCTGACACCTCTTTCTCCTCACATTTTTCCCAAGCTCCAGTATGAGTGCTTCCCATGGGCCTATGTCCTTCAGGAAAAAAAATTTGCTCTATCGTGGGTTCTTCATGAGATGTAGTTCCTTCAAGAAATATCCACCTTTTCATTCATGGGGTCCTTCATGGGCTGTAGTGTGGATATCTGCTCCAGGATGGTTTCCTTCAGGGACTGCAGGGGTATATGTGCTCCAGCACCTGGAGCTCCTCCTCCCGCTCCTTCCCCTTCTCCATGTCTGGCTGAGGGGCTCAGCTGTGCACCCTGTTGGAGCTGGCTGTGTCTGGCACAGGGCAGCCCCATCCTTTCCTCACAGAGGTTGCCCTGAAGCAGCCTGCCCACTGCCAGTGCCTAGTCTGGATGCTCAGTACAGTGTATCTCTTGGATTGATATGAGAGGCAGCACAGGCAGAAGAGGATGAATCCCAAAGCTGGAAAAAACACAGCAAGACTCTGCAGTGCCTGTACCAAAGCTGTGGGTGAGATTGTATAGGTTATAGATGACAGACAGTGAAGCAAAGAAACCTCTCAGACTGTGATTTTGAGATGGAGGAATGATTAATTCAAAGAAATGTGATGTCCCACTTGCATGGCTGCTTGGTCTCTCAGTCCTGTTGCTGCTGCAGTCTCTATTTTCACACCTTCTGTGCTAGCTCCTGCTGTGGGTCATCCTCTGGGGCTCTGGGACCTGAATAGCACTTAACAGGCTGACAGCTCCTCTTTCACAAGAAAAGGAAAGCAAAAAGATAGAGACGTTTTTCCATCTTGTTTGATTGTCAGTAATAGTGTCCTTAGGAACTCTCATAGTGTCTTATGCCTCTGAGCATTCAACAGATCTAAACCATCTCATAGTTGCTTTCTAAGTCTGCTTACGCTTTCTGAATCTGACAAGGTGGTACCATGCTTTGACACCTTGCTTCCTATGTGTCCTTCTGCCTGTTTTAATCCTCTGATCTTCTTTCCAGTAAATTCTTCTGTAGCCTCTTTTCTGGACCTCTCTAGGAAGAGAATAATGCTCCTGTTTGGATCATTTGGATCATCTCATGTCTTTCTAGTAAACCAAGAAATATGCCATGCCACCGTCTTGAAGATAACATCTCCAAAATTGGATTCTCTTGTTTTTTTTCTTTTTGCCTCCTGCTCATCTAGCCCCAGGCATTCAAATAAGCTTCCTATCTTCACAGTTCCTCTAGTCCCAAGAACTAAAAAGTTCTTTTGCTCTCTTCACAAGATGGAAACTCTTGTCTTTTTCTGTCTTGACTGTAACCAGCTTCTCCTCATTGTCCTGAAACTTAACTGATCCTGCTGCAACGGGTTAGAGGCCTGTTGCTTTTGAGCATGTCAGAGCATTCTTAATCTCTATTGAATCTGATGTTTGTAACACATGAAGTAATTTTTTTTCCTTTATTACTTTTCAAACCGATTGATTTCTTCTGATTCCAACTTATTTACTGTAGAGATTACTCTATGTGTTTGAACTACTTATTCTCATATGTGACACACACAACCCACCATCATATATGGAATTATCTCCCCAAAGTAGTCCATTCATTTCTTTCAAACCTGTTGTCTGTGTCCTGCCCAGTCTTAGAAGCCTGGTGAGAAGTGGAGACTTTTCACTTTCTAGACAGTGGCTAGAGGACAGTTTTGATATTTATCTTATTATTTACCTGTTTTAAGGCCACAATAACAAAAATAAGCCGGCTTTACATACAACTGAGCTTCATAGCCATTCTTCCTACAGTTCTTTTTTCTTTTTCTTGTTATTTGCCCTTTTTTTTTTACTTCTTGTATGAAATAATGTTCCGACACATTAGGAAAACTGTTTACTTCTTGCACATTATGTTTGTTTATAGTTTTTGAACCAGTGGCTATATCTGTGACTGTAATGCCTTATTCAACAGAAAAAAACCCCAATAATGCCAGTTGAAAGGAAAAGCCTTTCTAATATTTAAGAGAAGATTTTTGTGATAATAGAAGAGGTTGTGTTAGGATCAAGAGCAAGTTCTGGATATAATTTTTAGTGTAAAACTATCCTGAAAGCAGATCACTTTTTCTCTTTTTTCCCCCCTCAAATTTATATTCAGTACACTGATAAAATTCTTTTTACTATACACTGCTCACCCTGGACAGCAATTGGGTTTAAAGCATTGGCGAGCCTTCATAAAGCAAAGGCTGGAAAGCATGATCTCTGTGAAGGAATCTATCTATTCAGCAGTGAACCAGAATGAACACACTGGATAGGTTAAAATACATCTCAAGAGTTACTGGCTGATGGGTTGAGGATGAACTGGTTTTTTGTGTAAGGTGGGAATATGTTGTTTAAATATATGCTAAGTAAATGCTTTGAGAAAGTAAAAAACATTAAACTAAAATGGAAACTAAAACATTAAACTAAAATGATAATAAGGAACATCACTGGGGATATAGAGTCACTGTGAACAGTTCTCAAGGAAAATAAAGCTGGAGGCAGTACATTCTCTGTGTGCTTGAGTACACAGTAAGGTGCAGTAAGTAAGTGGCAATTCAAATGGAAAATTGCAGCAAATACTCTAATAACTAGTGCATTGATGAAACACATTAAGAGGATTTAAATGACTGCATCCTATATTCATAATCAGATTTTGGTAGATAAGAGAAGGGCATGGAAAAGTCGTTTTATAGTATAGTATACAGAGAAAAAGAAGTATTGTTGTGTATTAAGTATTCATCATCTCCATTTTGAGCAGCAGAGTATAGCGTAACTGTCTTCACATGTTTCAGTCAGCATTCTAAAATGAAATGTTATCATTCTAGCTTTTTTATTATTCTAGCTTTTAAAGTATATTTTTGGTTTCAAATTTTCAAGAATGCTTTTCAACTATTCTGTCATAGCAATCCTATATTATATGTTTGTGAGCAATATAAAAAAGGGAGACTTAGGATCAATCATAGTATTTTTTTAAACTGGGTTATTGATAAAATAAACTGATGAAAATGTCTCTCAGTTCTGTAAGTGAAAGGCAATAATTTTAAAACTGAACTTGTCCACCTATGTCCAATCCATCCTAATAACAGATAAACTTGACCATTGCTGATATTGTGATCATTTGCAATTGTCCATTCAGAAGTGAAGGTGGAACCTGTACATTCAGAACTACTCTGTACTCCACTAATTAGGGCTTTCTTGGTGAATCAGGACTTGTTTCAAGCTCTAGTGGCTAGATTTTAACAAATAGCCATTTTACTTCCCTTTTAAGCACCTGCAAGAACTGTGAGGCTTGGAAACTGGCAGAGTTTTGTGACTCAGTCTTCACCACATGCTATCATGCAGTGAATTGCCTCTTTATGTACAATATAATCCCAATGACAGATGTTTATTTTTTGCTGAAAAACTTCCTCAGACATTTTAGGATAAATAAGATCCAGATATCTTGATCTTTATTCAAGCTTTGTTGTACTTTGCTCAGCAAGCAGTCCTACTGATTTCCATGAGATCATTTTTTGGAATTTATACACTCCTGTTGAACAGGAGTGAAAATGACAGAGGCCAGTCATAGGATTGCAGGTTTTTCGAGGGTCTGGTGCATGCTTTTGTGTACATTTATTTTTGTGCAGTTTTGAAAGACTGCTAGGCTGGGAGAAAATGGACTGATAAAGCTCATATTTCAAGATGACTCATCCTCAAGGATGAACTTTCAAAGCCTCTGTATGCTCAAAGATAGGACAGAAACTGATAATATTCAGGGAGAAGACAGGGACTAACAGCTTCATCAAATAAAGCTCCATTCAAACAAGGCCGATGAAATCCCAAACCAAAAGCAAAAGATGTGCTTCTGCTGAAATACAAGTTCATTACAACAAAAGCAAAAGACAGATCTGAAACATCTGCCCTAAATCAAAATGTAGTTAGACTGTTGACAAATAACCAGCGGGACACTGAGAGCTGAGATCTTGCAAGAGCCATAAATGAAAGAAGGCATGGAACAAAATAGAATATACAGACTAACCATATCAACAAGCCTAAGAGCTGGAAGAATATATGACGGTTAGCAGTCTCTACGTCTTCCTCTCTGTGATGTGGAGTGTGAGGTCTCTTGATAGATGGTGGGCTGAAGGTTATCCATGCCTGTTTATGCTGTGTAAGAATGGGGTGGGCAGGGCTGGTGACAGTGGAGTTTCCAGTCTGGTCTCTCTCCCTTAACTGCAGAGTAAGGAAGAGCAGAAGAAGGGACGGTTCTTGATGGGGAACTAAAAAAATGGACTAACTGTGCAATGGAGGACAAACTATAGATTTAAATTTGGGAGTTCCCTACTGAGAAATTTAATTGAATTTGAGTTTGCTGAGACTTGTGAGACTGGAGTTCTTGAAACTTTCTAATAAGACTGGCTCACTTCTAAAGAGTAGACTTGCCTGTCTCTTTTACTGCTGAACCCTAGAGTACCGCAGAATATTTTCATCTGTAAGGAACAAAAGTTTCTTTGTTCCAGATTGTCCAGTTAGGATGCATTGACCCAGATTACAAAAGAGCTGCTGACCTGCTGTGCTGTGGGGCTTCACTGGTAGCTGGTTCAGAGGAGAGTAACTCAGAAATTTGAGAATTAGGGCCAAAGGCATCAAAACCCATGGAGCACATACCTTTGTGATAATAAGTAACACAAATTTCATGCACTGAAATTCTGTATATAATTAGGACAGATCAAGAAGGTGACAGTCGTTATGATATGCTGCAGGAGATCAAAGAGGCTGCAAGGTTAGAGTAGACAGATTGAATTTCGTCTCTGTATAGATTAAGAGATAATATAATTTAAAACTCCTGTAGGTGACTGCTTCTTCAAATAGCTAGTTAGAGAAGCCATGAAAAGAGAAGCGCCTCTGGATTTATGCATGAAGGACTGTTTCAAAACTCTCATCTTGAAGGACAGTCAAATTCAACATTCTTGTAGGAATGAGAAGGCCTTCCTAAAAAACAACTTAATCAAAAGAAGGGAAACCTTTAAAAAGAAAATGAAAATGAACAATCAAAGATTGCTAATGGCAAGCATAGGGTTTGTAGACTGCATATTAGACATTCATAGAAGATGCATTTCTCTAGTTAAAAGTTATTCAAGCAATGCAATTAAGATAAAAAAAAAGATATGTCTATTTAAACAATAAAAAGAAACTTATTCAGATAAATCAGAATCGAAAAGACTGCTAGAGATTCAAATGCAGTTAGAGTTAAATGTGGTTTGGGTGTAATCAAGTTATAACTGGAGATCTCAAGAAAGAAAAGGACACAGTAGAAAAGCTGTAACAATTCTTTGTAACAGTGAACAGAATAGCTCAGGGAATTTCCCACTTGGGAGTCTTTGTTCATGGGGACAAGTCAGAAGAACTGTCTCAAACAGAAGTGTCAGGTTTAAAGCAAACTGATAAATGCAGAATAAAAATTCATTTAGGCATATAATGTATTTATGCGTGGCTTCAGGACGAGTTGAGAAGTTGAAAATTGAGTTGCTTGAAGCATTAAATATCGCTTACAATATTTTTTAAAACAGACATTAATATTATATAAATAGACACTGTTTATCTAATCTGTAAAAGAAAGGCAGAGGGTTCCAGGAAACTAGAATCAGGTCTAGTTTCTGTACCAAGCAAATCACTAGAAATACAATAAATGATTTATACAATTTATGAAATGTGGCAAAAATGGGCAAAACTTAAGGCCAGGGCCTCTATATAGAGGACAGTCTGTTTGAATGATTAAAGTAACATGTGGACAAAGGCTCATTTGGTTAATATAATATTTTGATTTTCAAAAGGTTTTGACAAATATTTTACCAAAATCCACAAAAAAAGTGTAATGGAATACGAAAGAAAGGTTCTTTCATGGGTTAGTACTTGGTTAAAAGAATAAATGGACCATTTTCACAGTGATGATCAATAAGAACTGTTGAAAATATTCATATTTAACCTAGAGAAGGGATGAGTAGGAAGGTGATAAAGTTAGCAAGTACAAAATCTTTCAACATAGAAAAATGAAAGAACTGCAAAATGTTCAGAAAGATCTCAAGATAGTCAGTGGCTGGGTAGTAAGATAAATGCTGAATTTCTGTAGCAATTAAAGGAAAAGTGGAGCACTGAGAAAAATAGTTCTACTTGTACAATGATTACAGTGATTTCTGAATTAGGCACTACCAGTTGTGAAACAGCTCTTGCAATTACCTTGGGCTGTGCCCGAGGTCTTCAGCTCAGTTCTGTCTCAGCAATAGTCAAAAAGGTCAACAGGGCCTTAGGAAATACTACTGTTGTTCAAAAACTAACTGAAAAAAAAAATCATTAAAAAACTGTATTAAACCAGTCTACACTATGCATTACCTTCTTAAATAATTTTGTTAGAACTGGAAACAGTGCAGAGAAAAACAACAGAGATTTTTGGCTACACCAAGCAGTTTCTCTGCAGAGATACTGAGTAGCCTTAGGACTTTGTGGCATGTGAAATGAAAATGTCATGTGGGGTACGATAGACGTACATTGAAATCACAGATAACATGGAAAAAAATGACTGGTTACTTGACGTTTTCTATGATATGAGAATTAGATGGCAATAAATAGAGATTTAACACACTTCAGTGTTTTCTTTCACACTATATCAGGCTAAATGTGGAAGTTCCTGTTAGGGAGCTTTATGGATTCTGAAAATAAAAGCATTTTCAAAGGCTTTTAGGTGAATTAATGGAAGATAAGGTTTTCAGGGACTGTTAGATGCAAGGAAGTAGGGATAAGTCTCAGTTTTAAAGAACTCTAATATGTAGATTTCTGGAAATTCAAAATTCAAATCACTGTATACTTGCCTTATATTACATGCTTTATTCTATCTCTCTCAGACAGCACACTGAGTTAAATACATGGTGGTGTGACCAACAGTAAATAACCGTATGTTACATCTACCAAAGGTGTTACTTTGAGCACTCCAAAACACATACCTGCCAATAATAATAATAAATCAAATCAATCTCATGTTTTCTCCCTCTTCCCATAGATATGTTGCCTGGTTTCTGTCACTGCAAGCCTGGCTATGCAGGAGAAAGCTGCAATCGATGTGCCTTGGGTTATAAAGGATATCCTCAGTGCCTGCTCTGCAACTGCTCCCTCAAGGGCAGTGAGAACGATGACCCCTGCATAGGTCCCTGCATCTGCAAGGTATGGATGTCAGGTTCTTCTGAGTCATAGAAAGATACTAATGGTATTGAAAGATTGCAGTTGATGCTCTCCTATCATACTACAGTATTCCAGTGTTCTACCTAGCTCTGTTAATATCTATGTTAGTCACTTATGAACACTTAATCTTGGTCCTGTAAAGTCTTACATTGTCTTGTGTCATCTCAGAACTCACTGCAATCAACATATTTACCTAGGAGCCTGCTGCCAGTCCTACAAGTCCTTAGAAATATAATGAAGGGTTACTTCTGAAGCCTTCGAATCATTTGTTTTCAACTTCCATCCTCATCTACTCAGAAACTATATGTTTACAGTATTGTGGACTCTAAAACTAACATGTAATGTGACTTCAAAAGAAAAAATGATGATCTATTGGTGATCTAATGAGAATTGATGATCTATTAAAACAAGAAAGTTGAATTTTAAGAGTAGTCATTAGGGATATATTCCTCTTTTCTTGCTGAATTCCAAACTGAGAGCATTCTTTCCTGCCTTGGGATAGTTGCTTAGAAATCTTTAACATATTTAAAAAACCAAAATACATCCTTTCTGCAGGAAGAGTTTCTTATTTTCTAGGAAGAAAATTTAAGAGTGTTTTTCTCTGTGTGCCTTCATGTACCTCCATCAAAATATATTTTGATATTATATTGAAATAAAAAACTTTTAAAAGCATGTGCATACACTTCTTATAAAATACGTAGTTATCAAAAATGCTTTAGAAATGATTGTGCTCTTTAAGTCACAGTCTAGTAAATGAGCATGAATAAGCCCAAAGGACAGCTTACTGTACTGTACTATGGATCAATTTTTCTGTGTTGCACTTGTGGGAATTTCCTTCCAGAATTTAATTAACAGAATTAGTCACAAATGAGAATTTAAAAAATACTCACATTACATCCTTAAATACAGAAATATACAAAAAAAATGCTTCAATCTACAAGCTCGTGCTGTGGACACACACAAAGTTCTGTCACAAAGCTCTGTTTTGACAGCTGAATAACAGTGAAATCTACTCAGAGAATTAACCTTATCTTCACTTTATGTAACAGTCACATGCTCTCTGTCAGAAATAAAATCTATCCATATCACATTTCTAATTACTTAGCCATCAGGTCTGGAAGATCATAAAAGGGGTGCTTTCGCAATATTCTGTCTCGAAGCTGAGCTCTGATGAAGTTGTATTACATTAAATAGAAGATAACTACTGCTTAATGATTCTTATGACATTATTTGTGTAAAGCCAAACTGATGTTAGTACAATCAGACTAAAATGAACAAATAAGGAATAGAGATAATTGTTCCTATCCCAGAGAGTTCTCATTATTAGTTCTCTCACAGTTTTTGCTCAGTGTTCATCTTTTGTCTTCTTTCTGCTCCTCTAATCCCTTTTTAAGTGCTTGTGGGAGAAAAATGATACCTTTTGCAGATAGCTGAAATAAAGATACATACCCATTTATTTTCAGTAGCAATCTTCAAATTCAAAGCAGATTTTGGTCAAAGGGACACTGAAATCATCAGATTAGTTATGCTCCATATGAAGAATAAAGTGGGATGTCTGGTTAATAGCAGGTCTTAGGAAAAATGCTTCCCTTCCTTTAATCACATCTTTCAATTACATGTGATGAGCTGTAAATTTGCTAAAGATAGTTTTCTTGTAAAGGAAATTGTTGAAAAGCAGTTCTATCTGTAAGCAGCAAAGTGGGCGTTAGATTGTTATCTTTACCACACTAACTAGAGTAAACTAAAGTACAGAAAGGGGAGGAGCAAGTATAAATGCCTTTTTTTAAACTAATTATCATTATTTCTGAAGGTATATACCCAAAGTCTCATCTTTGCATAATTTAAAACTGGACTGAACAGTATTCAGAAATACATGGGGCTGGCAGAAACATTATTTTATTTGCTGAAAGATAAGTTAGATCTCCTTCTCAACTTTGAGTTTTATTTATCTATATTCAAAATATATTTATTCTATGTATATTATAATTGAATTTGCTGCCTATCCAATAGAATCCTACAGGTTTTACTCACAGATGATATGTTTGTTACTGGAAAGTGGGCAACTTTGCATTTAAACACATACTTTTGCCTTTCAGCTCTCTTTTTTTTAAATTTTCCCTTCCCACTCTGCACACACTAAGCACATCACCACAGTATGAAACTTTTGTGACCAGTGTTCACGGTTCTAATTTGTAGAATCATTTGTGAGAGTACCTATGTGCCCTGAAGTTACCCACATAATTTTTCACACAAAAATGGTTGATTTCAGTATATCTGTGGCAGGAATATGCCTGAGACTGCTGGTGAAAAATGTAAAAATACTAGACTTGACATTAATGAGATGTTGAAGTTAAATGTAATTGACTGATAGCCTTGAGTTGTATTAAAGATATTTGTGGTTTGTTTAGCACAGTCTGTATGATGTTACTGAAGGGGAGCGTAGATAGAGCACAGCAGCAGAGACAGAGCACAGATATTTTGCTACACATATACAAATTATTGTATAATTAAAGGTGAAAACCTTATTACATTTTCATTGTATCTCCCTTATTGCCTGTTGTCGTTACCCCTTCCCACTCACTGTCCCTATTTTCTCTTAATTCGTATGTGCCATCCTTTCTCGCCATACCTCCACCTGCTTTGACCTGCTTGTTTCATCTCTGCTAGATCTTATCCAGGAGGCTATTAAATGGCTTTTGGCCAATTTGCTTCAGATCTGTGTATTTTGAGAGATCCTAGACTACATAGCGTAGGCAGGCTTTTTATAATGTGTTCATTCTCTGCTGACATAGAGCCAACAGTTTGGTCCTGTGTGCATACTACAGAGCACTGTCTCCAGGATTAAGGAGACTGTATAATACTTCTGAAAGGGAAAGAATTTTCTGAGCTATGCAGAAAAAAATACTGAGTTACTAATCCAGCACCATATTGCAAGCCTCCTGCACCACACTTCTTGTAGAAAACCTGGCTTTATTTTTGGCTATAGGACAAATTGATTTCTAGTGTAAGGTAGCAGGACTTAATGCACAACATAAGCTTTCTATGAAAAATATAAGTACCAGATGCTAAGTTTAGAATTCTTCATGTATATTTAGTGCCTGTCTTTCTACAGCAGAAGTGTTTGCAGATCTGGCTGCATGGCTGGCAAATACATGTAGTTATGGGAAGAAGTTCAACCCTTTGAGCACTCGGATACAGCCTGAATTCAGCTCCTAATTACAGAACCCCTGAAAAACTGATACACTGAGTGATCAGCATGACTAATGCTATGAACCTGTAGTTTGCATCAGTTGGATGTGCACAAATTTTATCACCCCTGCCTACAAACGGCTACTGTTGAGGTTGTAATGGTGTGTCCAATGCTTCCTTCCACTCTGAGATTCCCAAGTGTAAAAATAAACAAATAAGCAACCAAATAAATAAATAAATAGATAAAAAAATAAGAATATTCCCTGAAATCAAGTATGTCCATTCATATAGAAGAAAAATTAAAACTCTTTTAGTATCCAAATTCCATTTCCTGTTATTTACATGCAGTCATAGTACCTTTTATTGTGTAAAGGATTTGCTACTAACATTCCCAAATAAGAAAGTTTTTCCTGCAAGTGTCTTTAGACTCCTGCAATCTGTACTCTCCTGAAGAGTAAAAAGCCAGTGATCTCGAGTTCTAATCTAAGACAACTGAAGTAATATTCTAATGTGTATTTTCAGGAACACGTTGAAGGAGAAAACTGTGATCAGTGCAAACCAGGTTTCTTCAATCTTCAGCAAAATAATCCTGAAGGCTGTGAAGAATGTTTCTGCTCTGGGAAAACAAATATCTGCACACATTCTCACCTTACCTATGGAAGTGTAAGAAAAGTCATACTGTAGCAGTACATGTCATTGGTTTTGGTTTTTCTGTGTTGTCACTGACCACCGTCATCAGGGTGCATCATATTAGAAAATATTGCATGTTTTTTATGTACCCTGTGACTTCGTGATCCTTATGGGTCCCTTCCAGTTGGAGATATTTTTTGATTCTATTCTATGATTCTATGATATTTTTCATTTATCCAAAAGAAAATGCTTATAATGTTAGTTTCTCTTTGTGAGAAAATTCTGAAATAGTGCAGTTTAGCACAAAAAAAGCTAAAATAATGAGAAATTAAGCCATGTGCAAAACACAGTCCTGGAACGTGCATATGTAATCAGTCGTGAGTCAAATGCACAGTCTTTTTTCCAGATAATTATTAAATTTCTAGACCTGAAATAATTAAGATTTTTGAAACGCTAAATGTACAACACACAGGTTAAGTAAGAAAAAAGGAATGCCTCACAGGGGGCATTTTGAGAGCATTTCTTTTGCATACTACATTTCTAGGAAAGGATGTGAGAGGAAGCTGAACCTACTGTTCTTATTTGGGCTGCAGAAAAATGTCTTTAGCCTGCAAATATACTCTAAACTGTAAATTAGTTCTCAAAGCTCAGACACTAATTCCACTGTAACGGATGTATGCTACATATTCATGCCTGTGGATTGTGTCTGGGAAATATGTTCCAGATCTACTAGCTCCCAGTTTTGGCCATCTTGTTATGCTGGAAGGCTGAAAATAGCATCATATATGCCTAGTGTTCTCATTTACATGCCAGCAACTGGAAAATTTTCCATCCCATGGCTGAGCTCATTTATTGTTCTGCTTGTATCCGGGCTCCAGAAGCCATTCGTGTATGACCAGTGTGCTCTTTGCTGATGATCCATTTCTAGTTATGGGGTTTCTGGAATTTCAAGACATTCAGTTTCCAGCTTTGCTTTGGCTTTATAAAAGCAATATATTTGAACTTGTAAGTTTTAAGGCTTTAATATTACAAATTATTATAAATTATGCTGCCCACAACAATCAGAAAATGTATATCCATTTGTCAGCTCATCTTCTGTACACTCCATGACTCATTTATTGAAAACTTGCATAGTATTTGGAGATATTCTTGCACATAGGCTTGTATGATAGAATTTCCTCCTCTCTCTGGAGCATTTGAAGCAGACAATGCAAATATTAGCAATTATTTCAAACTACTCAGAAGTTATAGCTCTCAGTCACATATAGTAAGAGAAATGTTTGCTCTTATTACTTTATGTTCTCCTTAGTTCACAAACTGCTATTAAACCTAAGTTTCTTTAAAAAAAACCTCATTTTTTTTTAAATGGACAATTGAGAGTCTGTGACTATTGAAATGATGGATGTCCTGATTCCTACTGTAATGTGGTTTTATTTTTTTTTTCCCTATCATTATAGATACAAGACATGAATGGTTGGTATCTGACTGACTTACCAGGTCTCATCAGAGTTACCCCCAAGCAAAAGAGATTTGATGGGCATCAGCAGTTTAGCGTCAGCAATGTGGCTGCGCGAAAACTACTGCCACAGACTTACTATTGGAGTGCACCCAGTTCTTATTTGGGCAACAAAGTAAGTGCAGATGGTACTTGCCTAAACAGTAATTTGATTTACTGAGAAAAAAAGGTAAGGCTTTGAAGGAGGGTAGAACTGAGGGAAGATTAAGTTGGGTAAGTTCCTGGCCATTTGGCCAGGAAAATTGCAAGCAGAAAGGAATCAGATGTGTGGAATATCCTTGTGAGGCAAAAAGTTAAGTAGAGAAAATTAACTAAGTCTCTTTGACCTTAGGCCCTCTTTGGTCTCCTGCAGTCATGTCTTAGAGAAGTCTTGATAGTTCACAGCAATGTTTTTTTGAATGAATTAGCTGGTGATTCAGCTTGTCCTGTTCTTTTCTCACCTTGTTCTCAGTTTTGAAAATTAGTTCCCTCGTCTGCTTTTCAGAGATGTAAGTTGTGCATCAGATGTTGTGGGGGTGTGTTACAAAACTTCAATGTTTGGCAAGAAACTTGTGTGTGGGGAGCTCTCTGCCCTATAACTCAGAAAATGATGTTGTGAGGTTTCTGACAGTTCTAATGCATATATTTAAGTCTGCATGTATCTAGTTGTGCATGTACACACGTATTCATGTCCTGCAGGTTAATACCAAATCCACGATACTTTCATGAAAGTCTCATTTTTCTCAGAGAGTAGAGGACTGAATGAGTCTTAAATGTGAAAAAATCATAACAGCTTTCCATTTACTGTAACCCAGATTATGCTAAAACTTAGCAGAAATGCTAACACTAATGTATTTGAGCACATTTTCCTCTGTAGTCACTTCAGGCTAGTCAACCTCTTATTTATTTATTTCTTCCTACTGGCTGAAAATCAACATGACAGAAGGTAAGTGAGCATGTTGAAACTAAATATCATCATTCCGAAGAACTGGGCATCCTGTTCATGGCTATAAATTGTTAAAGATAGTCAAGCTTACTTAGTTGGGCAAGGGGGAGTTTCTTCTATAATCTTCCATGACTAGTGAACTTACCCTGAAATATGAACTAATACTTTTCTAGACAGAATTTCATCTTGCTTCTATTCAGTGAGCAAAATAATGGTAGGAATATGCAAAAATTATTTGAATGTGAAAGATATTTTTTCTGTGTAATTTGGAGGTCCTTTGTGGTTACTGTCAGATATTGCTGTATGAATGAAGCAATTTGCCTTAATAACTGAACCATATAAATTTTTGATACTACAATAACACTGAAAGCACTCAAATTACCACAGTACATCTTAACTGTCGTGTTGCATCACGTAAACTATAGTGATAATGACATGCTTAGGCCAGATGATTTATGCTGTAGAAAGGGAAGTGGAAGTAGAATACAGAGGCCTTATTTGTAAATTCTATAAAACATTTCTCTAAATAGCTGAAACTGAATAAAACCAAATAGCTGAATCTAGATAAAAACACCCTTTCTTGAGAATGACTGCTGGTTATAGAATAATTAGCATCTCAAAGCATGCAAACTTCCTTAAGAATTTTTGTCTTAGAAAACAACTTAAGAAATCTTATATCAAGATGCACACTTGTAATTTATAAACCTCATGCCACAGAAAACTGCCTTTCCTTTAAAATTATTGCTCTTAAAAAATACTCCCCAAAATAAAATTGAGTAACAAGAGGTATTAACTGTACTGTGTTTCCTAGTTTTCAAATATAGCTCAAAAACCTTGGATAAAATAATTCTTTAAATATAAAGGTGGTGTGTTCTGCCCATGCCTCCACATTGTTGACTGACATATGTGTGCTATCTGCTTGTTTTATGTCCATCCCCAAATGCTTCTTTTGGATGAAAAAAAATTATAAATAGGATGCCCCTGAGTGTGCAGCCTTCAGCTTTTTCATCTAAATCTGGATGACACTAGATAATGTGATACTGGTCTTTGACTGTGTCTTGAAGGAGACATTATAAATAACAAGAGGCTGTAGATGGGGCAGGATTCTTATTTATGTCAGAGTGGGACAAGAACATGAACAAATTATTTTAACATCACCATACCCTTTTAGTCTTCTAAACATATGTACTGTTACCAGAATTTAAAACTTTGTTGTATAAGTTGAGATAATTTTTCAAAAAGTCATATAATATGCATTTGAACTGAAAAACTGAACACTGTTTTTGATGCAGAATATGTTTGTGAGTAATATGGAGGAATTTAATTTCTAGAAATTAAATATCTAGTGGATAATTTGAGAGAACAGATTTAAAATGGCTAGGTATTAAGGTTTTAGTAGGTATCATAAAACAGTTTATCTTCTTTCCTGCCTACCTTATCATACCCTACTGAACTAAGGATTGCAGTAAAAATGAGGACTTGTGGTCTGTTGGAGCTTCTAGTATCTGAAAAATCACATTATTCTATCAGCTCTAATTACATTCTAAGTATTTGACAATGCCATTTGGTTTTTGTTAGCAGTTTCTTAAATTGTTTTGACAATGGATCTATAAGTTTATTTGAAACATGTGTCCATGCTAAAATATTTTATATATTTGTCTGAAAGTGTTATGAGTTACAGTATGATAATGTTTGATCAGAGCACTGAAAAGAAAGTATAAAATTAATTAAAAATTAAATACCCGACTCAGCAGGATGGTGTGAAATGCTTGTTTCTTCAAAGTCAGCGTAGAAGGTGTGTGTGATATTTCGGAAGTCCAGCATTAAATATATAATCTGCATCTTTGACGCCTCATCAAAAAGCAACTTGATAATTTGTATGATGAGTAGAACCCCCTTACAATTAGGCGAAAGTAAACACGATATGCAACATATCTAAATGTGACACCCCTTCCCATCCCTCCCCCTGCCATGACACACACATGAGAGGCCTCTGAGGCCACTTGAAATTCCATGAGGAAACATCCATCTTTGGTTACATGCTTTATTTTCTTTCTGCAGCTGCAAATTTTATGTTCCTTTCTCTGCTAAGGGCCAGCTTTAGGGTGAACATGGAGATTTACCCTGCCTTTTTCAGGTGGTTAGGACACTGCCTTTGGCTAGCAGTTGCAGGTTAATTCAGTCTTTAGGTGGAGTTTGTCTTAGAATTCAGGTCTCTGGACGCTGTTAGGTCTCAATATGCAGCAGAAAATACATCCCCTCTAACTCCTTCATCTGGGTTTTGAGCAGATATTGATGCTGGCATTACTCAAACTGCAAATAATACGATAGGAACCATGAAACACTTCTTGTCAAAACCACTGTTTGCATACTGACAGACTTAGATTGAAAAATTTCTTGCATCAAACCTTGTTTTACAGGAATCATTTAAATTAGTTGTACAGCACGATCCCATTCAGTATAAATAAGGTAAATGTAATATGGTCCTTCACGAAGTCAGAGAATGTTGAAAACTAAAACAAAAGATGTTTGAATGATAAGCTTTGCTACCTCTTGGAAAAGTTCTAGAACATTGTGTTTGTCACCTCCATAGACTTAAAGGGTCCATATGGTAGATACTGTTCTTTGACCTCTAGTTAAAACCAGTACAATAGCTGAAAGTTGTGTGTAGAGTCTGTGCATACAGAATGGGAAGGGGACTTTTTTGACCCTGCCGCTTCATTTATTTTGCCTGTTCTTTTATAGTTAGCTGTGTAACATATTTGCTGGCTTACAGAAGTTTTTGTTTCTTTGAGTCCACAAATGAAGATGCTGTAATAAGCCTGTAAGCAATATGTACAAACTTTAAAAATCTGTCAGCCCTTTGAAAATACTTTACGGTGGAAAATTAAAGATTGGGATAGAGGGAGCAGTTTGTTTTGTGACATATTATCTGTTGCAGACTGCCCAAACTACCTCATAGGATTAAATATTGAATTATAAAATAATCATAAACTAGGTCCTCATGGCTTTTATGTTTATTTCCTTCCATTTGTTTTCATTTCTTAGGCAATTCTGATACAAAAGGCAGAATAATGCAAAGCAAATTGTAGTCTATGGCTCTCAGGGGGAAGGAATGTAGCTGAGACCCAAAACATAAAGAAGCGTGAATAATAGAATAATCAGCTGGAACTGAAATGCCAGGATCAATTGTCCTAAACTGTGCATCTAAACCCAGGAAGCTTCATCTACTTTTGTCAAGGTTTCAGATCTCAAGATTTTCCTGTTCAGAGGGCATGATGGAGTTAGATAGATCCACAACTCCTTTATTTTAGTGCCTGTCTCAAAAAGCAAAACAATCAGCATAACACCTTTTGGTATAAATGGATGAGATGCAAATAAAAATGTAGTAGGAAGCTGCTTTTTTTACCATCAGTTTGTTTTGAAATTATTTGGCCTAATGAAAAGCAGGGAGTGACCTAGCTTACATAATTCCAACAATCAGCTTAAAATCAGAGAATAGACTGATTTTTTAAAGCATGTGTCTGTATTGCTTTTATTGTCAGGGAAGTAAAGTAATGAAACTTAGGTGGGCTGATGTGATCTTCCTTTGTGTGCCTTGGTAAGAAAATTCTTTCCTTCAGCTGGTTATATGGACAGTTTAGGCTTTCAGTAGAAGATTTCATTCCCTAATGCATATGGATTGTCCAGGTCTAAGCAGGCCACCCTTTAGTAACATAATGGCAGCGCTTGAAGTATCTGTTACGTGCATGAGGGATTTTTCTTCAATGATGGTAAGTCCAGTACTTCATGATAAATTTGACTTTTTATACCACCTCCATAGAAAAGACTTTCAGCCCCAGATTTGAATGTTTAACAAAGCACATCTCCAAGGTTGTAAAAGTAAATTGGAAATGGAGTAGGGAATGTGATTCTCCAGTATAAGGCATAACAGAACAAAACCAATTTTATAGGGGCATTTAATGATTCTTAATATCTTGTAAATTAGAGTAGGATGAAATAGTTAAGTTATATGCATGTTATCCATATCTATAAAACTAACATAATAGGCATCAGCAGCACAGAGTATGCAAGAAATGTCCATTCAGTGTAACACCCCTGAAGTTATTCACAGTTGTTGCAGATTATCAGATTTTTTTGAATAATGTCAACAGCCAACATATGGCAGAAAATTAAAATGATTCATTTAAAGCTAAAGAAAAATACATTTTGTAAAGACAGCTATTTCAGTATCTTTTGTCTTTCATATTTGAATGCATTCTTCTAAGAAAAAGATGGCTTAGTTTATTGGTATGGTTTTCATTTTTTTAACAAGTAAACCTTAAAATAATCTAAAGAATGTTATTTTATTTTAAATCACAGTCTAAATTGCCCTGACTGAAATTAAGTCACCGTGGAAAACAGACTCAGTCAACAGTATGAAGATGTCTTCAATTTATACCAAATGTGCCGTTTATTTTATTAGCACTTACTTCACTATAGCTTCTGAAAATTGAGATAATAGGCAGATTCAGATATAGAAAGGATGAGATAAACAAAGCAGGCATACTGGGGAAGAGGAAAAAATTTTAAAGATTTGAAACACATCTTACTGATATTTCCTCTAAGTTTACTTAATTTGTATGACATGATTGAGTTTAGATTCTTTATTTTTCCTGAAATATTCTCTGAGCTTGGGACCGTGAAATGGACAGGGATAGGTCTTTGCATTCTTTCACAGCTGTGGCTCACCGAATTTTGCTTGATGCCCAGTAAAAATTAAAACAATACTAGTACTGTCCTCCTTGGGGATCAGCTACCCATGACTGTAAAGAACCACCAGGAGATAAGTAAATTTTGCACACTTTGTTCCTCATTAATGCTTTTAATGATGTTTGGATAGCCTGTTGGGACAGTTCAAGTACAGCCATTATTGAGATTACAAGGAAATTAAGGATGCCCTGTAGACTGTTACAGCCTCTTTGCACTTTGGAAATGAGTTGAAACAGGGCTCAGACTGGCTAGATGAGTCCACTGACTGCACTATTTCATGTATCCCATGTTAAATTAAATTTCTTAGTGCTAAAATCATCTCACACTGCTGTAGAAAAAGAGGAAATTTATTGTTGGTGAAATTATTTCATAAATCTCAAGTGTCCTTTGTGTTACCTGCTTACCAAGTCTGCCTTGAAGGCAAGGGTTTCAATCAATAGAGGCAGTTGAAAAATGGAGAAACAAGCAGGAAATAAAGTAGTCTCACAAAAGAAGGGAAGTGAATGCTAGAGAGAGAACACTAAGGGGTGAATAAGGGAGGAAATAATGGAAAAGGAAGCAAATTGGGGAATATGCTTGCCAGATTGCAGTGTTTTATTCTTCCTATCTTTGATCCCAAAAGCTAAAATACTGAAGGATCCAAAAAAGCAGCAGAAAAAGAAAAAAAGGCTTTGACTTGAAAAGAATTTATGTATCTAGTGATTTGTACTGAGGGCTAATCAACATGCAAAGAAGCATGGTGATGATGATTCCCAAGCTAGAGACCCCTAAATTAAATAGTGGTTACTTATGATTGCAAAGAAAAACTGAAGTTTATGAAAGGGAGGATACATAGGTGTTTTGTCCCTCTTTTATTCCTCTTATATATATGCCTCTGCATGCTAAATACCTCATCAGCAACAAAGTACTTTGAAAACTATATTTAGAATTCCTTAGTGATCACAGATTACCTGGAAGTAAAGTATTTAATCAAGTTTTACTCAACTTACCTAATAAGAGAGACTTTATAGTCCAAATATCTAGTTCATATTGGGTTACACAGGTATGTGATGAAGGAATTTATGTCCATCACCAAAAGGGTATACTTAAGAGCTAAGTCATTCTTCAAATATCGAGAGTCACAAAGAGGTAGTGTTAGGTTTATTTTCCAAATTTCCCTTTATGAATAATTGAGTTGCTATTTCAGTTTGATTTACAGGCCTGGCCCCCCAACTTAAATGATTTACAAAATCCTGAAATAGAATGGAATTGTTGAGTTTATAACTAATTAGTAACACTGCATGATTCCACTGAGCTTTAGTTTTGTAATTTTGTGCTGTTCAACTTCTGCTTTCCACATCAAAAAAGCAGTATGCAGAAGGGCAGAAGTACTGAGAATCTCTGACAGTGCACAAGGAAAACAGCTTTTCACACAAACCATTTGTTGTACTTTCAATCTGAGCTATTTTTTTTTTTGAGTTTGACATGCTCAGTAGCATCTGACAATCTCAAAATTGTCTTGATATGCAGCTTCTCTACAAGATGGATAAATGGCATTATTTTAATTTTACATGTAGGAATTAGCCTTGCTTTTCTATGTGTCTGTCTTCAGAAACTAAGTTTTGATGCCTAACTTGATTGACTAACTACCCTGTGTCATTAAGAAGTTTCAAAACCAAACAAGTGTATTACAGGTGCCCAAATCCAAGTGCTAATCACCTGTGTACAGATGCAATTAAAAGGTATATGTGCATGAATTTATCTGACTCATATTTAATTTTATGGGTGTCATATGAATTTTTAATCAGTTCATGGGTCTGGGAGACCTAATCCAACTATATTTATTGACAACATTTTACATCTATTGTCATTAACAAAAGGATTGTGTGTTTGTAAAATAACATATTGGTAGGAGTCACTGATTTCTAATACACAAAGCTCCATTACTAACTAGTGTATAGAGGATGTAAAGGTGGGACAAATTCAATTAAGATATCATTATTGAAAGAAAACCCAAACTGGCATTCAAAATGTACACAAATTAATGCTTTTCAAATTTATTTTATATTTGTTTATGGGGAGCAGTAATCAGTTCCACAACAAATTCTAATACAAATTAAATGAGTAATTTTGTAAATTCTATAAATTCTTGATGTTTTCATAATTGATTGGTGAGTAGTAGGGCCATTAACTCTGAGTGCTTTACAAATTCTGACTTTCAACGGGTGATACTTGCTAAATTTCCAGCAATCCAAAAAAATGAGTATCAAAAATATCACTTTTGTATATTTCAGTTTAATGAGACAAAGACAGTGTAAGGCAGACAGATAGTCTGATGTGAACATATTTTAACTTCTGTAGTGTGTCTGGCTTTCTTCATACTGGCGAATTTGGTGCTGCATTTTGCATTTATGGCTAAAATAGTGTTGGTAACACACCTGTCTTTTGGCTGTGGCTGAACAGAGCTTGCACAGTGTCAAGGCTTTCTCTTCAGCCTTTCCCACTGACCCATAAGTATTTTCACCTTCCTTGTATTTTCTCCCCATCCAATGGGAGAGAGGAGTAGGGCAGTGAGAGAGTAGGGAGAATTCAGTGAGTGTCAATCCGTGACAATAAAATTGGAAGTGATAGAGAAATAGAACCTTAAAGCCTTTGACAATGCCACAGTTGTAAAGGAAGTAAGTTTTCATTATGGCTATGATATGCAGCCAAAGAATTGAACAAGTGTAACCAGAACTAACAAAAAAGTAGCGCAATAGTGTTCAGAAGCTTGAATTACTTGTTTAGTTTTAACTTGTCTCTTTATAGAGTCATCATTCTAAACATATTGAGACTCATCATATTGAGACTCAAACATATTTAGACTTTGGTTTAATCTTCGAACAGAGTATGAAACATCCTTTAAATTCTGTAGGTCCTGTTTCATGTACACTATTCCATCTCTCTCATCTACTCTGATTGCTCTTTACCTGGTTGGTCAGAATCGTTAAAGGCAAAATGAGCTCCATTACTTTAGGTTCCTATTAAGTTTACATACTCTAAGTTGATCTTTAATAGAAGAGAATGATGGCAGAAGAGGTTTTATTTTCCAGACACAGACTCCAGCTAACTACAATAAATTTCCCTAGAAAGTTGAAATTTTAAATATTCAGTAAGTTTCTAGAAGTAAGGATTACTCTAACTACAGAATTAATTTGCCTTCCTGGACCCAAGATACAAAAGGGTTAAGACCTCAATATTTGGCATATTGAAGGGATAATCATGTGTTAGAACCCCAATCTGAACTGCAATGAATTATTAAACAAGTGGTTTGTTGGATGATGGAATATTACTTTCAAAGCACTGCTCGTCTCTTTGAGGCATATCCAGAGCTAACTGCATTGAGCCAATTAGACTGACTGTCTCTTCAATGAGTTGTGACCTATCAATGGTAATAGCTTATTGTGATGATAAATGAACCCATCTCTCAAACTGAAGCCTGAGTACACACTTCAGCAGTTTCCCTGAATCATAGGGCCATTACCTATCAACTTCAGATTGACAGGAGTGACACCAATGAGAGCAGATAGCATGCATGAGAAGACACAGATGATTGTTTTACCTAAATGAATATATTTACACTTATTTTTGGTGAGGTTGTTTTGTATTTTTCTTGGTTTTTTAAATGGGCCTGCCTTAACATTCTGTATTTTGCTAGCAAATTTCTCACAGTATATGCAGTACCACCCCTGTCTTCTGAGATGGCTGCATAAATTTCTGATTGGTACCTATGTAACTTTCCAGTTTCACAGGCACTCTGTGTTGTAATACAGGTTAGTCCTTTTTTTTTTTC
Source organism: Platyrinchus mystaceus (assembly GCA_035041135.1). Taxonomy (NCBI): domain Eukaryota; kingdom Metazoa; phylum Chordata; class Aves; order Passeriformes; family Tyrannidae; genus Platyrinchus; species Platyrinchus mystaceus. The sequence continues at coordinate 60,240,163 of JAWWLV010000121.1, read as the reverse complement.
TAGTTGCAGAGGATAGTGTGTATTTGGTCCTCTTAGCCTTATCAATTTATTTTCCAGAGGTAATCATCTCAGAAAAATAGGCAAGATAAAAGAACTGTATCATTATCAGTATTTTTCATTATTTTATTATAAGTTTTTGAAACCTGTATCAAATATCATTAAATACTTTGACAATTCCTGACCACTTCTTTGGCTAGTTTAAATCTTATTGGAGATGACAAAACTTTCCACAGTGAAGACAGTTATTTTAACAACTTTCTGTGTCAGTTTTCTCCTAGTTTTTTTTTGTTGCTGTTGTGTTGAGGATTTCAAGTGTGTTTTATTAATTAAAAATAACAGTGCCAGAGATACATACCTTCAGTTTAGTGTCCTGAAAGAGAATTTTGATTATGACTTAATTTTTAAAATTAAATTACATAAGAGAAAGCCATAACTCAGTTATCCAAAAGATAGCTACAGTCTGCTCCAAAGGTGTGGCCTGGAGTCAGTACTCCTTTGAACGAAAGACTTTAAGCTGTGCAACTAGCCAGACAGTGCAGCAATCCAATCTGTGTCTGCTATACAGTATGTACCAGAAGGTTTCCTGCAGTGTATTCTGGTGAGCCATGCCTCACTGCAGTGCATACTTTACTATGCAGTTAATAAAGCAAAACTTACAATTCTAAGTTTGCTTTTCCATGAACTGGGTGGCTTGTTTGCAGAAATATTAATGGATATAAATACAGTGAATAGCAATGCATAGTTTCCCATCAATATTGTATCTTCCATGCTCCAGAAAAACCATAACACAGTATTTCAGTTACTTTGAAGTTATTTGAAGCTCAGATGATCAAAGTATGTCACATTGTAGAGGAACTTTTTCTTCTTACATATTTTAAATTAAATGCAACAATACAGAGCTGTACATATATCTAGTAATTTTTAATATTTTCCAAGTTAAAAAAAAAGATGGAAAAGTAAAAAAAGGGAAATGAAAAAGAAAATGAATAGATCAGTATTCTGTTGCCATTAGCTATGGAGAGATTTCCTAGCTTAATAAACCTAGGCAGTCTAAACAAATAAAACTGGTCAACCAAAACTGCACTGTTTAACTTACGAAGTGGATTTGTCACAACAGATGCCTTTAACGCTAATTAAATAAATAGATACATGGTTTGGTCAGCTGTGTCTTATTACTTGAATGTGTGAGCTAATTCTGTTTAGTCTGCTATGATGAAAAGTCCTTTTGAGAAAGAGCTTCCTACAGTTTTGTAGCTGAGATTCATCTTATGTGATGTGCAGCCCAATAAATATTTCTTCTCTCTCATAGGTGACATATTAGTACAGTTTAGCTAGACACACAAACATCCAGTTTTGTCACTGTCCTGTGCCAAATATATGATAAATATGCATATGCATTTAAATAAAAATAGCTTTATACGTGTGTCTTGTATGTTGAACAAAACTATAAATGTATAACACAAGGAATGCAAGAGAATAAAAATAGTCACAGGAGATTAAAAACCTTAGAAACATAAATATATGAATGATCAAGGAAAATTTTCTCAAGCTTTAATGTTAAAGCTAGCTGATAATTCTTCATGAAAATAGTGGTTTGGCTTTTTCCACTATTCTCAAATATTCTGTTAGAAAAATCGCAGCGAGATACTTTGTTACAGATTTTGGAAAGTCTGAGCTTGTTTGACGTTAATGGACATTGAGCAACTGCAGTGTGCCTTTGAGGATGTGTCACTCCAATTTTCTTCCTTTCTGAAAAGATATTGGCAGCAGAAGAAAAGTTCTAACATTTGGTAACAAACTGGAGTGGTTTAGTCTGAAGAAAATGAGGCTCGGAGGGGACCGTACTGCTCTCTATAACTACCTTAAAGGAGGATGTAAGCAGGTGGGGATCAGTCTTTTCTCCCAGGTAACAAGTGATAGGACAAGAGGAAACAGCATGGAGTTGTGCCCAAGGAGGTTTAAATAAGATATTAGGAAATATTTCTTCACTGAAAGAGTGGTCAAGTGTTAGAACAAACTGCCCAGGGAAGTGGTGGAATCACCATCCCTGGAAGTGTTCAAAAATGTGTAAGATGTGGTGATTAGAGATGTGGTTTAGTGGTAGGACTGGCAACATTACATTAATGAATGAACTCCGTCATAGAAGTCTTTTCAAACCTTAATGGTTCTATGATAACTCAAAATCTCCTATTTCCACCATGAGTATGATAAAGTAGATGACCTTATCAGTAAATCAACCAGACTCATTACCAAGCCTTCCCAGATCTCCATGAAACAAAACATCTTTCTGCCTGCAATATTCAAGGAAAATAAGTGAGAGCTGAAAGATTTGGGAAAGGCAAAAGAGCTCTCCAAATCTCAGAGTACCTCCTGAATGTCCCTGCACTGTCCCAATTTCCAGTTAAATAGAAGTGCATTCCCCATTCAGGGGTGGCCTCATCAAACTGTGAAACCTGTTTGAAAATGTGTGACACAACATGGTTCTTAATTCTTTTCACAGAGTTGCAAATCTAATGTTTTTCTAAAGGTTACACACAAAAGTGAAATGAAATGAGAAAAGTTTCCAAACTTTCAATGCGAGTTTTTGTAAGGAAAAAAAAAAAAGTTATGAGATTCACATTCTTTATTTAAAATAATGAAAGCAACAGCTTTTCACCTAAGTTATATGTGATTATAAATATTTTTACTGACTTCAGTGTGCTTTCAGTCTGCCATCTATATACGTGGCTTGCTATGAGAATATTACTCTAGGCAAATATGACTAACTTAGCCTGAGCTACTTTTCCTGTAAATCGTTATTTAGCTTCTTCGTCTACTTTCTTTCCAGTACTCTGAAGTTTTTTTATATATTTGCTTTTGAGAAGTAGGATAATTCTGGGCTATTATCTATAGATGTATTGTACAGGGTTTAAACTTTGTTCTGATCACATATTATTTGTTCCAAAATGAAAGCACTTTTGACTTCCTCTAAGGTTTTTACATGATAGGGTTTTTTTTACTTCTTCTAAATGTTTTTGCATGATAGTTCTTTCAAGCTTTCTTTTGTATTTGTTTGGCTAAATGCTGCATGTTCTGTTTAGAAAGTAGTTGTTCTATACATCTATGAAATGTTTTATGACAAGCAGTGAAAGTAAAAACTTATAGTAGATCTATAAAAAAGTTTTTGTTTTCTTCAAAATATTCCTGGTGGTTTTAGCACAGAAAAATCTTATTTAAATTCTTATGTAGCTTTCTTGTATGTATTTTGCACATTTTATTTTTGATTTCCATTTAAAATTTGCTAATTTACATCTACTTATGCATAAAAGATATTTAGAACTTGTAGCAATATTCTCCTCTGTGACAAAGTAAAAAACTGTATTTTTCAAATACAGAAATTTGGGCCATTTTGAATATATTCAGGGCTTTTGAGTTGAAGATTACAGATTATTTACGTAGTAACATTATGAAATTTTTCTTGTGTTTGGAGAGAGAGCATTAGTCAAAAGAGATTTTGATCTAACCTACTGAAGTCCTTCTGACATTTTTACAATGCTAATTTAGCTTCATATTCAAATACCAGAATCTGCAGAGCTGAAAAGCCATCTATGGCATTCTCT
>JAWWLV010000121.1:60208159-60218471 GCA_035041135.1 Platyrinchus mystaceus | reverse complement strand
TGTCAAATGTTTATTCTTACTGCTTTATTTTGATATGTGATCCTTAGAGGTCTCCATGATATGCAGCAAAATACTAAATAAGAATATATTGTTGTTGCGTTTGTTATATCAAATGACGAGCAACCTCTGAAGAACAGATATTTGGGCTTTGCAAGTCCTTGTATTTTTCTTAGAAAAGAAGGTATTTTCTTCAAAACATTGATGTATTTACATGTTATTTCATTCAAAATCTCCCACTTAAAGTTAAAAAAAAACACCAGCAGTTATTAAAAGCAGTATATCCTTTCTGTCAGAATAATTTTGCACAACGGATACTGCAGTCACACAACTCTTTTATGCTTGAAACATTATGATATATTTCAGTTTCCTAAAGGATCCCAAAGTGCTAGTTATGTCATACTTTGCTTTGAATTACTCATGCAGCCATGACTGTGGTACAATATTGTCCATAGTAATGTTGCAAACCAGTTAAGTAGAAGGAGATGGGAAAATAATCTTTGGCTGGCTAGAAGTGAAGGGTTTTTTTTCATTTTCTGTTGTGGCAAAGTTTAGAAATAATTTCCTGAGCTATTTTGCTTGCTGCTTTACAAACAAGGAAACAAAAGAAAGCCTAAGATCAAGAATACTTAGTGAACTTGGTGAACTGTACTAGCAAGAGTTGGTTGCACCACTTGATGGCACTTGAGGATATAGCTTAAATGGTGAACACAATGAGGTGGGTTAATTGTTGGACTACATGATCTTAGAGTTCTTTTCCAACCTTAATGATTCTATGATTCTAATAAAGAAATAGAATTTAACTGTTTATTGCTGCTGCTTACACTCTGTAGTCTTTTTCAGTAGCAAGTAAACACTTTAGGAGAAATCCATGGATTTTGATTTTTGGATCATGATGCAGTGGGATGTCCTCAGCAATATTGAATGGAAATAATCATTAGCCCTAAATGCAGTAGCAAGGCTGAGGGAAACATTTTTACGAAGAACAGCTTTTAATTTGGACTTGAGCAGTTGCTCTTGTTCTGTGGTCCTGCAATTTTGTTTTTAATAATCCTTGCATGCTGGGATTTTGTTGCCATAGAAATATGAGCTTTTAGTTTTGCAAAATTATGCAAATTCTTTTTATTATTAAAATATTAATGAAAGTACAGCCAGAGAAGGGAGAGTAAGCGTCAGTTCTTGTGTTTTAATGAAACTGGACATTGACATAAATGTTCTAGTTAGTAATTCATTCTAATATTACAGGAAGGCATTTGATATGTCTACTGCAATTATGGTTTGTCCCTTTGGAACCAAAGACCATGGAATTGGGAGACTAACATTTAATCAGTAGAATTAAGAATTACTTTCAATTATGAGGTTGTTGACAGCTACAAGACCAGCAGTAAACAGTTTTTATTTAGAAACGTTTGATGAGAGTATGTTATTTAGAAACATGTCTCAGAGTTGATGCTCAAATAGTGAATTGGATTTCAATATCACTAGTAGCCTGAAACATCTTCACAGTTAAAGAAAAAGTATTATTTTTACTCAGACTTACACCATTCAGCCACTTTGGCCTGCTAAATTGGTGCTTCCAAGATCAGAGCAGCTGTTGCAAAAATCTAGTCATCAGTCAGTCAGTTAGTATTAGCTGTTTTGTTTTGTTTGTTTTTTTTCTTTTCCTCGCAGCTTAACTGTATTCACTCAGGGAAAAATGCCTGCAATTTAGATGACATACAAAGTTAATTTCTTTAAATATTCCTCTGTGATGAGTGCTTGACATATTATGCTGCAGTGTCGCAGTTTCTGGTATACTTTTGCCAGATTAGGAGAATTCCAAAGATTGAGATTTACCTGCCACCACAGTAATAGATATGAACAGTAATTGTTCATGAATTACAGTTGCCACATCACTACTGGAAGAATGTTTTGTATTTTTTGAATCCTTGATCTAGTTACAGCAGCTTGGGCAACAGTGTTTGGGAAGGCACAATCAAGATCATATGGAAAGCAAAGGAAGAAGAAGAAAGTGAGTAACCATACTAAGGCTATGTGCTATGGTTACTATGGTTAAGTACTTATAACAAAGTAGTCATATCTTCTAAATTTTGTAAAGGATTGTCAGTAGAAAAGCAGGTTTTAGAATTCAGGAGTGGTTGACCAGACAGTTCTGTTTGTCTTCTCCACTGAGGGAAAATGACAGCTGGGAATTAAGGTAGAGATTTGAGAATCTGTAGACATGTGAATGTCTGCATTCCTAAATACATTTCATGAGACAGCATATAACCTTATTGTGCAAATTTTTCAAGCAGTCACTGATTACATTAATTTTTTTCAATGCTAAGTTCAGCCGGAGCAACTACTCAACATGAGTAGGATTGGCAGCACAGGGCTCACAGGAGACCTCATGTCATTCAGTTCCCATCTTCCTTAGGAACAGGGATTAATTGCATTTTTTCTTTTAGAGTTCTATTCAAGGAGGAAGAGAACCAGTGTTCTGAAATGGTAATATTAATACTGTAATTCAATAACAGTGAGACTAGGCTGAGTTTATGGATATAATTTAGAAAATCCACAAATAAGAAGCTTCTTATTGATTATTTTAAAATATTTTCCATGTAAATGTTTCTTATTATAACAGATACATTGAATTAAAAGAATTGTGTTAGGTTTTGATTGGTCTAAATTCTAAAAAAGTATTTTAAATGTGAAGGGCCAGAAAATAAACATCAGATTATCACGTTCAGGATGGCAAACATTGTCAACCACTTTACCAATATTATCCCTTGCATCTTCCTAAGCAAGAAGGAAAAAGCAGCAAGCTTTAGATTGTCCGATTACACTTTTGATATTCTAGCAAAAGGAAGGCATACTTTCCCTGATTAAGGAAATACTTACTGGATTTTAGTGTCTTCCCCTCTTGGTGTTCTTTCTTCACTCATGTTTCTGTTATGTTTGAGTCTGAACACATGATATTTCTCTGATAGGTGCAGGGTATTCTTTTGACTGCCTAATGGTCAGATGTAGTGTACAATAAGACTGCTAAACTTTGTGTTCTGGAAGGGATCCCAGTTGTTCAGATATTGATGTGAAATATGAAAAAGTCACGGTCAATGTCCATGTGAAGTACAGTGTAGCAGAGTTTTGGTTGCTCCTTATGGGTTGTGCTTGCTCTTTGGACAGGTTTTATTTGTCTCTTAAACAGAAAATGGTCACTTGGGGAAAAAAAATAAACACACAGATTTCATGGCTCTTTCCATTGCTGGGAAAATTTTAAATATTAAGATTTATTGTGATTGTCTTGTTCCATTATCCAATGTACAAAGAGAGAAAGTCTTACAGAGTGAGTTTTTAAGTATTTTTTTTTTAAATTCCCATAAAGGTCATTCAAAGTAGAGCAAATAAATGTATAGATAAGATATAAAACAATGGTATGCATTATCTCATGCTCTTCAATTTTTTAACATATAGCTTAGACATCATAGAACATTCTGTGATTAAATGAGTACCTACGTTGAATAAAACTCCTTTATCTTTGACCCAACTCTACCTTTATGTAGGATCAGCAGAGGAAAATCTAAAAAATAAAGAGGCTGTATCATAACATTCTGGATAAGATTCAAGAAAATAATGACTTGGAAATCTTCTCAGCTATTGGACTGGTCTGTTTCAAGAAATTGAAGAAATAGTGAATTCCCCTTTCAGTGGTTCAATATTATAAACAAATTCTCACGGAAAGCAATTGAACCAAGCACTATAGTAGTCAGGCTACTTTATATAGCTTACTTCCATGTTTGGTTAGCTTCTCTGGAAGCACTATTTTGGTTAGGAGAATTTAAGTAGAATGCAGCATCAGTTTATATAGAAAAATTTTGAGTGTATTTAAGCAGGGAAACTAGGATTCTGAACTAGGTGGGATGGAATTGGGGGAACTCTAGATGGCAGAGGGTTGGGAGACTGATCCCATTCTTTCAGGGGAAAATTTAACTTCCCTATAAAGAAAACTCTGACTTTTTTTTAAAGCTAGCCAGAACTATACTGTCATTCAAATAAAACATGATTATTCTGCTCCCTGCTTTATCTGAAATATTACTTTAATGCCTCAGACGAGCTTTTTTATCCTATCTAAATTCAATCTGTCTAAGAGAGGAGAGTCTATTTAATCTCTAATTGGATCTGGAGTAGAACTAAAACATGCAATCTTTGCTGAGAGCTATTACTAAATGAAGAAAGGTTTGACGTCTTCTTGGTGATGGTGCTATCAGAATTCTTTTCTAGTCCCTGCCTTCCCTCACACTACAACTATCACAAAGACTGGATCAGCAAAATCCAATTAAATAACATAAATTTACAGCTGGTACTTTTTTATAAAGAAGATAATAATCCAGATGAGAGTTGAATTGAGAATGAAATATATCTTTACACATAAGTTAGAAAAAGTAGCCCTTTGTCCACTCCCTTCTGCACTGAGTGGGCTGTTGGAAGAACACGTCCACTTTGCCATCAGTTAAGGTGGTAAATTGTTCAGTGACTTGTCAAACAATATCACAACTGCACAGGTGCCAATCAATTATGGACTAAATTGGTCACCACTAATAAACTGGGAGCAATCTTACTTTATTTAAAGGATTTCCTCAATGTGGTTAATGCTGCTGTTCTGGTGGCAGATATCTCTACATTTGCTGACATCCGTGTCATAGAACAAATATGTGCCTAGAGAGTTTGTGAAGGTGAAAGAGTCCAAATAAACTTCAACATTTTATTGCAGCTCTATTTCATGTAAATTCAAGACTAGCAGGGAATGTTAAACTGTATATATTACATTTCCATTACCTTCAAGCACAGTATCTAATAGTAGGTAGTGCCATAGGAAGGTAGGAGCCACTGGAAGACTGAATGAACATCTGTGTAATTTCTCATAATCATGGCAGCAAGCAAAAAACATTCATAGGTGTATCTCTGTATTGTTTGTTTGTCTAACAAAACATGTCAGTGACTATATTTCATCTACAACCACTAACAGTGAAGAGGGAAAAGTTCAATTTCTTGATATTTGTTAATTTGTTTAGAGATGGGTTTGCTGGTAGACTTAGCAGTGCTGGGTTAATGGTTGAACTCAAGGATCTTAGAGGTCTTTCCCAACATAAACAACTCTTAAGATTATATGACACCTTTTATTACCCTCATTTTGGAAGTCTGGTGTTGTATGAGGATTGGTCTAAATCTATTTTAATATAGGGATATAATTTGCTTTTGAAGGTGTCTTGTTCTCTTGGATTAGGCCTGAAATCTAAGCCTTTCTGAGCTAAATCCATTCTGGTATAGATTTTACAACTAAACATATGACCAAGGTGTATGTGTTTTATTTCAATAATACATTTAGCAAGTGTGGGTAGAGCCCTTCTCAAATCTTCATTCGTGAAGCCTAGCCATGATGACATTTATTGCATAATTTTTTATTCATATGTGAAATGCATCTTATGTCTTCCAAGTTACTTTTTCAATATAAATATGAAGTGAAATTATTTGAAAGTCATCTTTTGGTGGGGACACCATAGACCAGCCACTTTCCTTTGACTCTATATAAGACTTATTTCAGTTGCCCCCACATAGACACATAGTTTCATATCAGATGCCCCAGTTCATATTTAGGTGCTTTAATCACAGAGTCTCTTCCTAGCTGACAGAAGAGCATTTTACTGCTTAATGAGATAAGGGATTATAATCAGCACCCTGTTTAGTGCAGATAGCTCCTAATCTCTGAAGTTACATTTGGCAGATGTTCAGAAGAAATGAGACAGCCCCTAGTGTAGTGGACTAAGTGCTAAACCTGTTCAGGCAGAGTTACAAGAGACATTAAAAAGGGGGAGTGTGAATCATCATGCAATAATTCAAGAATAGGAAGGGTTATAAAAGCTGTATAAGAAAGAGGTACTCTCCAATGACATTAGCAGGAGAGATCCTGCTTGCCTCAAAAAAGCATTGGCAGGAGATTCACTAATTGGAGGAAGAGAAATACTTCTAGAATTTGGTTTCCATATAAAGAGATGGAAGTTTTCCTCTTTTATGGCCTTGCTAATATTTGTAGCAATGGTGTTTGTTTTCAGTGCTGTAAGTATTTGTGGTTTAATATCACTTGTCTTGGTTTAAAAGTAATTTTAGTGTGACAGCCATAACATCAAAGATGCTTTGCACAAGGTAACGCTGGCTGCTTCCTACTACACTCCATCTTCTTGCTGTTGAGCAAGGGAATTTTTTCATAGGAAAGGAGCCATTTTTTCTGCTTCAGGTTTGGTTGACCCTCTCTCTGTCAGCCTGTTGTAAAAAAATCTTGTCTGCTTTCTGTTTATATCCTTTAACAACATGAAACATAATAATAGAGTACAGTTTTGACCAACAAAAACCCCCAAAACAACAACAAAACAAAAACACAAACAAATGAAAACAAACAAACAAAAACCCTAACCAAACAAAACAAAAAGTATCTGCCTGAAACTTGGTAGATTAAAACTAACTAAGATGTGATTTCTGTCTCCTATACTTGTATTTCGTGGGGAGTCTGTGACTTTTCTTGATTCTGCCTCCTGAGCTGGGAAGAAATATTTGATGTATTAATCTAAAAACAGGTGAGAGACACAATGGAAATTCTGTGGAACTTCCTTGATATTTTTAGACTGCTATTCTTGTCTCAAGAATGCATGCCTTTGTCATGGCAAGGCAAACCTTTATGCTCTGTTCTCTTTGGTATTGATGACCTCAGATAACAATCTGTGAAGTAGAACTCTGACTCTTTGGGTGATACAGAGAAAAGAATCAAAATAGAGGGATCTCACAGGTGCCCAATGTCTGTATTGTCCTTTTATTTAAAATTCAGTGAAAGGTATTTTTTGCACTAGATGACACATGCAGCACATGGATTAACCTCTGAATTCTTTTGCCTACGAATGAACTTGTACTTTAGATATGCAGAGGAAGGAAATGACCACTATAAACAAAGGCAGAAGGAAGTAGTACTTTCTGCTTTATGTAAGTTGGAGTTTTTTTCTAATCTGTATTGGTATTATACAGCTCACAAGGTAAATATGTATTCTGAACTACCAGGTATTCTCTACAATAAGTGCCATTTTGGGACTTTGTCTTCAATGCGTAATCCTATTTGTGATATGTAAATCTTGTCAGTTGCAGTTGAGAAGATCAGACTGCTGTGTCTAGCAGAGAACTCAGGAGACTTCCTAGTCATATTCCAGCTCTTAGGCATTGTAGCCAGAGTACCTCCGACATGTTTGAACTGCTAGTAAACAATTAATGAAGTAATTCAATAGCATTTTCAAGTAATTTGATACTGTTTTGACCATCCTTGCAATCAGAAAGCTTTCTGTAAACTTAAGCTGAGTCTTCTTTATGCTTTTCCTGCAGTTGCCACAGGAAAATAAAAATGGCCATTTCATTTTTCCAGTCTTTTAGGTTTTGGTAAACTGTTTTCCTATTCCCTTTGAGCATTCTCTTTTCTGGACCAGTCAACCCACTCCTTCTTGTGTTTCCTGTTGATTATATTTTAGGAGTCCCTAGTCCATTCTGGTTGCTTTCTCTAAACTATCGTCTTTACTTTAGAGGTGGTTTGTTTGGTTGGTTGGTTTTTTCTTGGGTGGGTGGGTGGGTGAGTGGCTTTTTTTCTGCTTTGTGATCTATCAATTCCTGTGTTAGATTTTTATTTAGTAAGGTAAGGGTTATGTAGCTGGGAAAAAGTAAAACCTGTCTTGCTACATAGTTTTTATGGATTACCTGAAACTCCCCAATCTTTGTTTTCCCATTATTTTTACTTTCTTGAATCCTTGTAGTTAGTCTGAAATTGAAATAGAAATGATAAAATTCTGCTAAAGTTACTCTTCTACAATGTTTGTGTACATCTGAAAGCAATTCCCGTTACTTCCTGTAGCATTTCAGATATGTAAGTTTTCTACATTCCTCTTGCAGTTACAAACCAGTGTTTAGATTTGACCACAAGCAAAGCAAAAATGCTGTAATATCTGTATCTAAAGAAACAAAAGTCTTTCCATGTTGCTATGGTCAAGGCTTAATGTTGTTGCACCAATCAAGGATTGGATACCATGTAGATAAACATGTTATGCTACTCTTTGTCAATGATACTATACTAGGAGGAGCTGCAGACTCTGTCAAGGGTAGAGAGGCCTTACAGAGAGATCTGGGTAGGCTAGAGAGCTGGGCAGTCACCAACCAAATTTAACAAGCGCAAGTGCTGGACTCTGCACCTGGGATGGGGTAATCCTGCTTATATATTCAAATTTGGGGATAAGAGGCTGAAGATCAGTCCTGTGGAAAGAGATCTGGGGTTTTGGGTTGGTGGCAAGTGGAATATGAGCCAACAGTGTGCCCTGGCAGCCAGGAGGGCAAACCATGTCCTGAGGTGCATCAGGCAAAGCACTGCCAGCTGGTTAAGGGAGGTGATTTTCATGCTCTGCTCTGCACTGGTGTGGCCTCACCTGGAATATTGTGTGCAGGTTTGGGCACCTCAAGGACATAAGGCTGTTAAAGTGTGTCCAGAGTAGGGTGACCAAGTCAATGAAAGGCCTTGAGGGCAAGACTTGCAAGGAGCGGCTGAGGTCACTTGGTTTGTTCATCTTGGCTGAGACCATATTGCAGTCTATACCTTCCTCAAGAGGGGCAGCAGAGGTGAAGGTGCTGATCTCCTCTCTTTGGTGATCACTGGAGGAAGTTCAGATTGGACATTAGGAAAAAGGTTCTTCCTCCCCAGAGAAGTGGTCATGGCATGAAGCCTGACAGGGTTCAAGGAGCCTTGGTATGATGCTCTCAGTCATATAGTTCAGTTTTAGGTAGTCCTGCAAGGAGCAGGGAGTTGGACTCGAAGATCCTTATGAACATTATGATTCTATGATCCCATGATTCTATGATCCAAGATTTGTGTTATGAACTAGAGACAATTTTCTGACTTTAACCTAGCAATTAGCTGTACAGCCTCAAATCTGGGTGGTTTATGTACCTTTATGTATAACTCAAGATCAGTTGATTTCCAGGCCTTAAATGCTGCGACTTTTTTTCACCCCTTAATTTAAGTGCATCATAAAATAATGAAGATGATTACTTTCATTGCTATCTGTTGCTGTGTGCAACACCATCTAGTATGATGAACAAATGATGGCACATTATGTCCTTGAGAATAACCAGATTATTCTCTTTGTAGAAGACTCATGAGTTTGGTCTGTGCTCAGCAGTATGCACTGGAAAGACAGAAGGGTCCCTGTAATTTTAATAGTCTCTGAGAGGAGGCTTACATTGCACTGAAGTATGAGGGAGATGTCTTTAAAACCCAAAATGTAACTCTTTCAGCCTTTGATTTACTTATGCTGCTTCCAATCAATTAACAAAAAGCACTGTTTCTGTGTTGAACTCTGTCATTCAAATCTGCAACTTTTAATTTGCATCCTACTATGTTCCATTTCTAATGGAAAAGCTAGTGTCATTGCCAGGATTTTGAGGGCTAAAGGAGCATAGAAAAAATATATTGGCATGGCAAAAGAGCCTGGTCATTGACTTCTTGTATTGTAGACTGGGTCAAACTGAGCAAAAGGGCTGGAACATTTTTTAAAGTAAATTTATTTAACTCCATGAGGGAAAATCCTTACTTTGTCTTAGGCTACAGTCCATTTTAAGAAAAACATCACTGACTTCTTTTCTATTTTTCTAGTTTGGCCCATCAATGAAACTGAAGTTATTGAATCTTTTATAGGTTGCTAAAGAAGTAGAGGCCAGCCTAAATGAGGACCATGTGATTGAAATAAATACATTGAAAATCTAATGTCAGTATCAAGTGGAAATTTGCAATGACTTCATATCTGTTTCTGATTTCTCTGTTAGTCTGTGCATTTAAGGAATTAGCAGCCTTCAAAAGGCATAGAAATAAAATGACTAGGTGTAGTGGGTTGACCCTGGCCAGATGCCAGGTACCCACTAAAGCCACTCTCTCACTCTCCCCTCTGCAATTGGACAGAGAAGAGAGAGAAAAAAAAAAACAGCTAAGGATTCATGAGTACAGATAACAGCTAGGAGAGGTCACTTGCTGATTACCTTCATGGGCAAAACAGACTTAAAGTGGGGATAGTACTTAAATTTATTACTAACAGAATAAGAGCCAAAAAGTGAGAAATGAACCAGTCTTAAAAACACCTTCCCCCCATCCCTCCCTACACGTTCTCCTTCCTCCCCCCCCCAGAGGTGCAGGGGGATGGGGAATGGGGGTTACAGTCAGTTGTTGTTTCTGCTGCTGCTCAGGGAGAGGAGTCCTTCCCCTGCTCCC
>JAWWLV010000121.1:60140641-60208059 GCA_035041135.1 Platyrinchus mystaceus | reverse complement strand
GGGGGATGGGGAATGGGGGTTACAGTCAGTTGTTGTTTCTGCTGCTGCTCAGGGAGAGGAGTCCTTCCCCTGCTCCCATGGGGTCCCTCCCATGGGAGACAGTTCTTGATGAGCCTCTCCAATGTGAGAGTCCATCCCTCGGGCAGCAGTTCTTCCCCAACTGCTGTCCCATGGGTCACTTCTCCATGGGGTGCAGTCCTTCACAAATGAGCTGTACCAGTGTGGGTCCCCTACAGGGTCCACAAGTTCTACCTGGGAAAAAACCTGTTCCAGCGTGGGCTTCCCTCTCCATGGGCCGCAGGTCTCTGGCAGGACCCTGCTCTATCTTTGGCCTCCCATGGGGTCACAGCCTCCTTCATGCATCCACCTGCTCCATGGGCTGCAGGTGGGTCTCTGCACTCCAGTGGTCCTCCATGGGCTGCAGGGGCACAGCTGCTCCACGATGGTCTGCACCACAGGCCACAGGGGCCTCAGCTCCAGCACCTGGAGTACCTCCTGCCCCTCCTTCTGTACTGACCTTGGTGTCTACTTTGTTGTTGCCATGTTCTCACTCCGGTCTTCCCTGGCTGGAATTTCTTCTGCGCAACAGTCTTCTGTTCTTAAATTTTTTATCACAAAGGCATTGCTATATCTCCTAATTGGCTCGGCCTCAGCCAGCAGCAGGAAGTTCGTCCTGGAGCCGGCTGGCATTGGCTCCACGGGACAGGGAAACTTTTGGCAGCTTCTAACAAAAGCCTGTAGCCCCCCCCTCCACCTCACTATCAAAGCCCAGACACAAAAACCCACTACACTAGGTGTGATTTCTAGGTGGTTGAAGAGGAAGGGAATGGTCTGTAGAATTGTAATCCCCAGCTATCTGCACATGGTTTTGCAACACTAGAGATATACTTAGGGGAGATACTGATGCTGGAGAAAAATGCTCCCAGTGGTTAAGGACCATTTTCTTTTATTTAATTGCACTTTTTTCTGTCTTTTTACTCTCCAGGTAGCAGCTGCTGGAGGACATCTGAAATTTACAGTCTCCTATGACTTCACAGAAGAAGAAGAAGAAGCAGTTCAATTGATGGTCCAATCTGATGTCATCATAGAGGTAAAATGATTATATTTTCAGCCACCAAGAAAAAAAGAAAGAAAGAAAATTGCCTGCTTCTTCAGATGTTCAGTGTGAAGTCTGGTGATTGAGGACACAAAACCGAAGGGTGCACGTAACTCTCAGCTAATTTATAGTTTCAGAAAATGGATACACTTCAGAGAACTAAAAGCTTCAATATCTCTGGTATTATTGCAGTAGTTTAGAGAACTATAATACTTCTTGTTCATCAGGAGGAATAAAGAAATAAAATAATTGGTTGTTTTAGGTAACACTTTGGCATTCTTTCAGCAGAACCGTTCTTGTGCAACTCAGCATTGTATGAATTTGCTTTTGCCTATGCAGAGCCATGACACTAGGTTTTGTCTGAATAATCTAAACTTTCTTTTCCGCTGATTTTCAATTTTATCAAGCAAGACCATTTCAGGGTTATGAAAAGTGAATATTATTCCTGATACTTGTTATTCTTGTAAAATATATTATTCAATAAATCATGTACCCCAACTGGTTTTTTTTCCATTACTCTTTTCATATTCAAATCTCTCTCTTTCATGGCCCTCTCTAGGGAGGTGACTTGATAATCAGCACTCCGAAAGGGCGTATTCACCTGCAGCCTTCTGAAGAGCACACTGAAGAGATTGTGCTGAAACCAGAATCTTTCTCAGTGCATGGCACCGATGTTCCAGTCAGCAGGAGGGAGTTCATGACTATCCTTGCAAATGTAAAGAGGATCCTCATAAGAGCCACATACAGCAATGGGATGAATGCCATCTACAGGTAAACATGGGAAACAGGTCCCTTTGCTACAGAGATATTCTCAAGAGTTGTTTTCTCTCTTCAGAGAACTAAGCTGATGTAATTTAAAACACTCTAATTTATTATCATGAAATCCGTAGCATTCATTTACACTTTCAAGCATTCATTAGTATGTTTTTCGTTTTGGATAGGCAGGAGGAAGAAGCCAACAGAAAGAAACAGCATTTTAAGAAAATGAAATTACATGGACTATTAAGGCACAAATGACAGTTCTATAAATATGTTTATTTTGTGAACTCAGTAATTCCCATGTATATGGTAAATCATGGAGTGCGGTAATGAGTTGAAGGAAGAGATGATATATTGCATATATACTGTTTTCCCCATTTAATGAGCATACAGGCCACGTTAACAGTGGACCAGAGAATAATATCCTGAGTTTCTAAGCTGGAAAAGTGCCTCGAGGGGAGTTTTCTATGTTTTTAATCCCAAAGCCTTTCCCTTGATTTATGTCAGGATGCTGCCTGGACTGCTTAAAGCCACTGATTTGATGTGAACTCTTCTGAGTCCTTCGATAAAATTAAAGACATATGAGATGATATGGTTGTTCTATTTTAGTGGCTGCAGTGTGATTGAAACTATAAAGCTCATCTTGCATTTCAAATTTTTGTAAGTGCATGAGCAAATACTCCAGGTGGGCTAGAAAGCAGCCTCGTTCCTGGTACTGTATGATTGCACTGTCTATACATTAAGAGTTAGGTGGCATAAGTAATATTTTTTAAATGTGCAATGGAATTAATTGCCTAGTAGTTTTTTACTCACAAGGCATGAAACCTGAAATGTTCTCTAATCTACACATCACTTGATTCAGTGGCATAAGTCAGCTGGGAATGGAGGAAGCTGATAGCACATTTAGTGATTATTTGCTGAGAGCACAGACAGTTTTTGCTACTGTACAATTTCTTAAGAAATCCAACTATCATTTGAATAGTTAAGTAATTAAAATACATCCTAAATTGAAAGGCAGGTTGTGTCAACAGCATGCAGTTTTCTGATTTGAGCTTTGGCAGTGCAAATTTTTTCCCTGCAAAAAGAATTCATATTTCTTCAATCTGTATCTCTTCCTGTGGTTAATTAGTATGTATTACATCTCTGTAAATAAGTTTGTGAATCATAACTAGCTTGAGTTTGGGCCAAACTGCTTCCTAATTTACTCATTTGATCGTCAACCTTGCATCTTTTTGCATCTCTGCATCCAGTTTGAAAACCTTCCACGGCCCATCACTTTCCCACCCTGGTGTTAGAGGAGAGCCAAAACACCAGGCCAGAGCTCATCTCTTATGTGCTATGACCAGACCATGAGAAGCTGTTAATCCACAGCTTTCAGCTGAGACTAGTGGGACCTCAGTGTTGCTATTGCTCCACTCTGTTCTCATTCAAATAAAAAACACAAACCATTAGTCAGAATTTTCCCAACTAAAGGAGTGCAGGAGCAATTTTGGGGTGAACAGTAGGGGTTTATAAACTATGTTTTTTTAGAGGAAATGTGTATGATTGACTTTCTTTGGGTCAAAGATCTTACTAAGTATTATGGGAAATGCAAACTTCAGTTGTCAGAGGTTTGTGTACTGATGTTTGTACTTGTATGAGAAGGGGGCTTTCCTACAAAAACCCACCTTGGCTAGGCAGTTAAAATCTGTGAAGAAAGTGCATTGCTGGACATGTACCAGCTCCATCTTGTCTCTACTGTGGAACAGTGAGGGTGGTATGGATGAGTTCCCCTCTGGGCAGCAGCATATAGCTCAGGTAAGCACACACATGTAGAACTGACACAGTCTATAATTTGTGCCTTGGAAGTAAGAAGTGGCAGACCTGTCTGTGGCACATTTGGAAGACTATACATCACTGCCTGCATCCCAGATTACTGCTTTAGCCATTTGGCCATGTGTGGTACCTTACTGTTTGGTAGTGTTGTTCATATTCAGCCTTTGGAACAGTTTAGTGGTGTGTTATAGAAAATTTTCCAAAAACATGTCTTGGAAATACCCTTAAAGAAAGATCTGTGACAAACATATAGTTTATTCTTTGTGTGTTAGTAGCCATCAGCTTCTAGATGTAGTGACATTACAACTAGGAAGGTTGGTCCCTAAAAGACAGTGAGTTAAAATGGGGTTAGGGGAAGGGACTGAAGTGATTTTGAAGAGTATCCTTTTTGCTAGAAATGGTCTTACATTACTAGTACATTTCTAGCTGTCCCTATGATGTCTCTTACCAGAGAAGAATGCAGTGCTTACTGTGTTACTGTGATTAATGTCAGCATGTACACAAGTCTAAAGTAAACATATTTTATTGAGTGCTGTTAGGGTGCTCATTGCAGTTTAGCATGACAGAAGAGAAGATGTCAATTTCCAATCACAGTTAAACAAATTCAGTTTTTCATCCTTGATTTAACTTTAGGAATCATAGTTTCACCCATGAGGGCGAGATTTACTGAGTGGAGTTGAGTCTTCTCAGAACAGTTTGTGCTCACAGTCACCTCTTGTAGCAACAAGAGCATCTACTGTCATCCAGCCCATCTTATCATCTGTCGTTGTAGGCATATTGCTGATTTTTAGAGTATTCCTCAGTACGGACTTTTTTATATTCTCTTTGACTTCCACTCATGCTAAAATATGCTAGGTACAAAGCTGTGCTCATAACTCTTAAAATCATGTGAAATAACTCTTTTCTCCATATTCTGTCCCTTTAGTACTGCTGGGAAAATGTAAACTCGATGAAGAAGATATTCTTTGTGATATGTTGTGCTGATTAAGGACTACTGTTGATGGTCTCCAAAGGAAGACATTGTTGAAAATAAATAGTGTAGAGCTAAGCCTTAATAGATAAGTAGATTGAACTAAAAGTTTTTTATTATCTTTAAACAGGTATGTGCAGTGGACAGATGGATATTCCTTTGAGAGGGTTAAGAGGGTCTGGCAGAGAGACAGAAATATTGCAGGGTTATTAGATCCTTCATGAATGACAATTTCTGCTCCAAAGCACCAGCAGAATTATGCAACATACTAATTAGAGATGGCTATATTAAGCAACTTGTTCATTTAAATACTGCAAGTTTTCAAAATGGGTAATGACACCACATGTGTAAGGATTTCCTAGAATGCCATTATAATCTGTGCCTAAAAAGAGACCAGAATGGAGACATCGTAAGATAAAGTAACTTTCTTGCCGTCATGTGGAAAGAGACTTAAAAATTCAATGGCATTGTTTCCAGTTAGCAAGAGCTTTAATTTTAAGATTGCATTTTTAGCTCTTGTTTAGTTTAACCTACTGGAAATA
Organism: Platyrinchus mystaceus; assembly: GCA_035041135.1. Lineage (NCBI taxonomy): Eukaryota > Metazoa > Chordata > Aves > Passeriformes > Tyrannidae > Platyrinchus > Platyrinchus mystaceus. The sequence continues at coordinate 60,202,877 of JAWWLV010000121.1, read as the reverse complement.
CCAGTCAATCAGTAACCCTTTAAGTAGCCAAACAATACTAATTCAGTAATGCTGAGTTTGACTTGAGCATGGGTTTGAGTACATTTTTTTGGGTCATTTTAAGGTTACAGTGTTGTTGTTGCTCTATGGCATAATTAGGAAGCTTCCCAATTATGAGTGGGCTTTCATTTAGATGATCAAGTAGGATAAAAAATGAGAATACAGAAATACAACCATCAGTCTGAAAGTGAACCCAGCTTCTGGGTTTATATCCTGATCCCCCTCTAAGTTGACAGATCTTCCAAAATGCTGCAGTTAAGTCCATATGTGGTAGAAGCAACAGGCCAGGAAAAGATAACTCTCTTTTATTGTTTTGTTTAATCTAATACTGTTTGCATGTGCTTCAAAGAAAGTTTAGTAGCACTGTTTATTCAGTTTTAATATTCAGAGTGGTCACTGATGGTAAACGTTGCAAACACACAGATAGATGCTGGAAATTGTGGTGCTAAAGATAATAGATTGCTTGCAACTGCATATAGAGGAGTCAGTGCTAGACACAAGGAGAAAGAGGGAAGAAGAGGCCGAGAGTTTTCTTCCATATGCAGAATTGGCTTCAACACAAATGAACAATGATTGGGTCAGTACTTCATATGCCTTATGCAGCTGATGTGATTCAGATGCCTGGCACAGCAGACAGTAAACTATGCCGATACAGCCTGAAACGTCCCCTTCCCTTTTAATCTTGTTTGTTTTTAGAAGTCAACAGTTGCCTGCTGACAGTAACAGTCAGCTTAAATATTTGGTCTTGATGTCTAATCTCAAATTGTTCATGCATCTCCAGGATCCATTGCCCCATTACTGCCAGCATTATGTATTTTAATGAATGCAGAATGGCATCAAGGAATCAAAATTGCGACATCAAAATGGGAGAAAAGAAAATCACTGCAGCTTTCTTCACTGAGTAACTGTTAATGCTAAAAACTGTTAAACACATTAAAATCCCATTTAGCAAATAGCAGAATGTAATGAAAATTGGAACAATTCAGTGAATAGAAATGTGGAATTATACTGGGTGGATTGTTTCTGTGTGTTAGTGCTTCTCTTTGTTCCAAGATCTGTGCTGTAGTTCAAAGAAGAAATGAAATTTGACCTTCTACTAAAATTTTATTTCTTCATTTACAGATTTTTCTCCTTAAATTTTTAGATTTTTTTTTTTACTGTAAGTCATCACAATTTGATATCTAATATCCTAGAGATTGGTTATCTTATTGTAAGGAAAACTCAAAAGGGTAATAGCAAAATAAGTGTAGAGCAATGGAACGAAGGGGATATTTGAAAAGCAAGAGAGAATTTACTAAAGATCTGGATAGGAACAAGTATCCTTCTCTTAAAACAGTATCAAGAACCTTTTACGAAAGTTGTAGTATCACCAGATCAGATTCAGCTTTCTAGCTGCATAATGCACAATGGTAGTCCCTCCAAACTCCTGTCATATTCCTAGTGATGGTAAAATTTTTGTTTTTCTGAGGTTTCTATCTTAATTTCAGAAACCTTCCATTTTTTTCCCCTTTCCTTTCATATCTGTCTTATTTAGAGTAGTCATAAAATCAAGTGGGAAAATATTCTGTCTTAACCTTTTCTCCAACTGTTACAGGAACAACAAAATATTTTTCTTGGATGTCTTCTTATCCAAGGTCATCCAAATAATTTTCAGGATTTTTTGGCAGCCAAAAGATAAATGCCTTACTATGGAAGAAAAAAAGTTTGTTTTACATTTTCCAAAGAAAATAGATTATTTTTAAACAAAATATATATCATGGTAGAAGGGTATTTGCTGCTGAAAAAGACTTCAAAAGAAGCTTTTCAAGTAGCTCTAGTAATAAAACACTGTTAATATTACTGGGTGAAGTCACTGAGCCTCTGTAATACCTTAATGTTCCTTCTGAATTCTCATTAGAATTAAACTCCTAAATCCCAGTTTCTTTCCTCAAATGGATACTAGTGAGGTAAACTACACCTGTTTCTCATAATACCTGTACGATTATCAAAAGACTGTTGTTTCTCTCATCACACTTCCATGATTTTGAAATAAAAATCATGGTTAGTGTTTGCCTGAACAATGGCTATTTAGGCAGTGTTTAGCATTTGTTTTTCTCTGTCCTTGGGGAAAACAGGATGTATGGTAGAAGGTTTCCTTTTCCTTTCATTTACATACATTTTTCCTTGATATACATAATACTTAGGTTCTCAGTCCTTGTGGACAGGGCTGAAATCTTTTTCAGAAGTCAAACCTCCAGAGTAAAAGTACCTTATAACCAAAACTTAGTAATCTAAAATTTTAGAAAGCTGAACTAGTGGTTTATAAAGACTCTGCTTAGTGTCAATTTGCTCTATATGCAGCTGCAATGCAAGTTGACACAAGTGGCTTGCAGGCCAGAAATAGCCTTCCATCTCCTGGTACAGTGCTGTGAGACTTTTTAAATTTATTTTTATCAATGTGTGTCTGACCATAGTCTCCCTCACATGATGAACAAAAATAGTAACAAGCCTACAGACATGCAGTTTAGGAAGAAATAGATGAATATGAAAACCTCCTTTTTTAAGTAGGAAAACGGAAACAAGCACTGAATGTCACTATAAAGTATTTGTTGCATTCAGCTGCAGATACAGGTGCATCTAATTTGCCTGTTTAATTTCTGTTACATCCAGACTAAGAAACGTTATCATGGAAGCTGCTGACCACACTTCAAGGGGGAGAAAGGTGGCATCTGCAGTGGAGTTATGTGACTGTCCTCCAGGCTATGATGGTACCTCATGCGAGGTGAGTATCGTGGTTCAGTCTAGTTCCAATGTCCTAACACTGTGATGGTTGTAAACAGCCAGTGGACCTGCGTTGGTAGAAAACAGTAAAGGAGTTGCCTGTTCCTGTTAGGAATTTGGTATGGCTTGATTTGTTACCCTTATTTCTAGGTAACAGTTCATTTGAAAATATTTAAAATATAAAGTTTTAAATCTCTGTGGTGATTTCTACGTTGTGAAAAGACATTTTGGTTAATAAAAAGGAGGTGAAAACAATATTTGTTCTCTTCAGCCAATTGATAATATGAATGAATGCACCTATCACAATTAGAATGACAATGGCAGTTGTCTGACCTGGGCATAACAAAGCCAGATCAAATTATCTGAGTTACCGTGGTTGAGTTTCCTCTTTTGTTTTCCCAGGGCTTTACCAGTTGCCTTGGAGTCATTGAGAATTGCACGTGTGTTCTTGTGAGGATTGTTTCATTCTATTTTGGTCCTGTTACAGATAATAACATAGACACATGCTCAGAAAAATACCCACTTTCCTAACAAATTCATTAGTTCACGCAGAATGTGTTCGTACAAGTATACATATGAGTAACTGGCTCACATGGGCATAGCTTGGGGTGAATAGAAGCCAAAAAAAATTCTTCAAAAGCTTTGCCTTTAAGGAAATAGTTTCAAACACCAAGATGCTCTGCTTCACAAAACTGCAAACAGTATGCCATTTACACAGGCACTCTAGGCATTTGCTTGTCAACTCTCTTTTTCTTTAAAATTTTTAATGCCTATATGTGATATTTAGGGCTTGGAGTCTGGTCTCATGTGGTGCGTGTTGCTGGGGCTAGATGAACTAATGTAGAAAGAAGGCCTGAAGGAATTACGGATATTCCTATCACTTCCAAAATGGTACAGATGGAAAAATAACTGGAGAGGAGTAGTGCTTACCTTGGCTGTGAAATAGTTTTAAAGTCTGACCATTGTCTGTCCAATTATTTTCAGAAAACAGCTGGATGTAGTGTCATTGTGCTTCACACTTTTTTGTTTTACCTGTCCATTTTGTCTCCTAATTCACTTTTACATGTGATGACTAAGAAAACAATTGGAAAAGCCTCTACTGTAGATATTTCAATGTCTACTTTTGTTGTAGAAGTTGAAGGACCTGGGTAGAATTAATGTCTTGGTGTTGCTGAATTTGTCTGTCCAACATTGTGTCCTTCAGTGCTAAACTTTCTCTCCAATTATAAATAGTCCCTGAAATTTGATATATCCTTAAGATTGTACTCCAAAAGAGAAAGTATTTACATATCTGCAAATTTAAAGTTCCTATGCACACTAGTGGGCATATATAAAAAAGAAAGATTAAGTTTTAGATTTCCAGACAGAAAAGCAGCTAAGAAGGTATGGAAAGAGAAGTTGAAAATGTCAACTTTATTTTTTCTTTTGGATGTCATATTTGTTTCTTCCTCTGAATACTTTTCGTCTTATCCAACACTTTACTTCAGTCAGCTTCAACCTAGAAGAATTTAATTTTTACTGATTTTGTGCTGATTTTCAGTTTCATTTTCTTTTCTTTATTTAGTTTAATGTATTTGTCTCCTGCATAATGATGTTGTTCTACCTGATATAGATGCTGCAGCACTAAAAACAACCATTATTTACTTATCTTCTTGCTGTGAATGTTTTGACATGATCAGTCTTCAGAAAACAACCAATCCCATCTAAAATATGCTATCTCTTCTGAGATTGTTCCATTGCACAAATTTGAAATTTATTTTTTACAAGATTCTGGGCAAACAAAATTCTTACGTTTTTTCATGTATATGAGCACAAAATTGAGCACAGAAATGAACACAGAATTGCATGAGCACAGGTAAAGCAGATTATATTTTTAATACCAATTGAACTCATTTATGATAGTTACTTTACTCCACTCCTGAATTTTCTGGCCATTATTTGTCAACATCTTCACATCTAATTGCTCTTCTCTCACAGATTTGTTCCCCTTTCTATCTACTCTTTTATTCCACTGCAGAAGAAGCTGTGTTTAACTTGCATCACTTAGATGGTCAAGAACTTTCCTGACTTTTGAATGTTACATAATTTCTCTTGTTAGGATCTCAGTCTGTAATCTTTTAATTCTGTTCTACACCTTGATGTTGATATTCCAAGTCTAAACCCTTAGAATTAGTGACTTTTGGAGCCTTGTTTTGTGCAACATCATTTGTATCTGTGCACAAGGCCATTATGTTTATTCACCGAAAAAGGAAGATTTATGAATTTATGCAGAAACCACTGGCATCTCATGGCCCAGAAATTAAAATAAAGCAATTTCTTTTAAGCTGTTTTTTAGGTTTTGGATTTTAAAATTCTAGACTTTAATTTTTAGTATTTATAGGGTATTTCTAGGAAAGCATAACAAGGAACGTAAAGAAGGAAAAACAAGGATAATGTCTCACGTTTTAGAATTTTTTTTTTAAAAAATCATTTCACTTCATGTTTAGATTACTTTCACCTTTTCCAGGAGCAAGACAATAAGGGATATTTTCTTTATTTTTATAAAGAACAGTCTTCTTGGTAATTTTTTGTAGAGTCTATGTGAAGGGGAAAGGATTTTCTTTATTAAATTATATTTTTAATGTTCTATCAGTACAAACCTTCTCCTTGTATTAGTGAGATGCTTTTGAAGGTCAACACTGTCATGCACTTTTTTATATTATGCAAAATCCTTGGATCACATGAGCAGTCTTACCATGGAAAGATAGTTTGCAAAAACTATAAAGCCGTTTGTGAGATATATAGTAAGGGAGACTGCTGCTTGACATCTTATTATGAAGAAATGGAATAGCTGAATTTTCGCTGATGAATCACAGTTGTATGGTGTCACCTTTCCTACAAAATAACTGGTCATGCATTTAATATTGATTTAAAATTTACATTAAAAATAAATTAAAAAATCAGAGCACTTTATTAAAGGGAAATTGCTAACTACTAAGGCACAATTTGTAAATAAAAGGACGGTGGTTTTTTTTCAGCCTGTGATTTATTTCAACACAGCCTTTTGTTAGAATCCAAACAAGACTAGATGGTATTTTAATTGCTCTTTGTGGCTGAACTTCTCAGAAAACATTTTTTTGTTGTTTTGAGGTTTTCTTCTCTCCTTCTCTCTCCTTCAGTATTTCACCTTCTGGCTGTTTTTCAGTCTTGATGCTGTCATATTTCAGTCCTTCATTTCTCTGCTTTATTTTACCATTTCAGAAAAACGATCAAGTTAAGGCTGCCTCTAATCTCACACCTGCCACTAAGGCTAAGGTTACTGCAAAACCACAGCACTAGGAAGAACAACTTTCTAGAGAAATGTTGGTATTTTTGTTCATTTGGCAAGTATGTTTTTTCTGGGTGCAAACATCAAATTCAACAAAATTTTAAAAATCTCATTCCTTTCTCTGTTCAAGCAACAGTTTAACTTTTTATCTAATTTATCTTGCAGTTGTGCTGGCCTCGACACAGACGTGTGAATGGCACAATTTTTGGTGGAGTCTGTGCACCGTGTACATGCTTTGGTCATGCAGACTCATGTGACGATATCACAGGAGAATGCCTGGTAAGTGTCACTACAGGAAACTTGATGAACATGGCCAACATCAATTCAATGAACCAGTGCAATTGAATTAGTGTACTCTGAGACCTGAAATATTCAAGGAGAACAAAGCCAGTGATTACCAGCAGAAATATTTATATTGAACTGTTGCTGAAATTTAGGATCCCCTCATACCAAGATATGATATCTTTTATAGTTAAAAAAAGGGATTTTCTTTATCACATAGGATCTATGTTTTACTATAGAATCAATAGTATAAGGTATGGCATGCAGAAAGCAGCAAATATATTAATAATTTTTCATATAAGATTTATCTCCCTCTCCCACTTGGCTCCTGTGGTATATTCAATTTATAGTATGTAGCAGGTAACATTGTAAATTCTCTTCTAGATTGGTGAGAAGATATTGTTAGTGGCTTCCTTCATCTAAATTCATACTAAACCTCAAAGGAACATTTAACGAATTGTACTTTGGAAAAATAATAAAAGCGTGCAATCTGGGCTAAATCAGTTGGTTGGGGTTTTTTTTGCTATGGAGATTTTATGTAGTGACCTACTAATGCAGTAATTAAATCTACGATATCCATAGCAAGACTACCAGCACATGACTATTTCCAGTCCATTCAGTAGCCTTTTGGAATGGGTGAATTATGCTGAATAGACTGTTCTGATTGACTCAAGGGCATTTTTAGTTTTATATTGTCTGACATGGCATGAAACTTGAAACAACATGTCTCATTTCATTAGTCTTGCAGAAGCACAATTCAAGCCAATGCCAGTTTAGTGGGATATACTCTCGTTTCCCTGCAGAATTTCAAGCAGGTTCTGCAATGTGCATGTTTCTAAATGTTCCCTTTTATTTCCTTAAGAAATATCTTCTGGGAAAATTCCAAAATGAAAATTCAGGCTTTTTCCAATATAATTTGACACTTAAAATTATTACTGTTCTTCCTGTTTTGCTCATAGAAGATGTTTAATTGCATTGCAGTGCAAAACAAGATATCCCTAATGTGTGGATCAGTGAATTTTTCAAATTGCCTTTTCATGAATAGAAGCTTAAAATGATTCTCAATTTAATTATACTGTAAGCCTAGAATGAAAAAATGTGTTTGACATGACAGTTATGTTTTGAATCCTTCTCTTAATACTCAGTGAAAATGTTTATCGGTAGGGTAATACGGATTTGTGTTTCTTGAGAAAAATTTATTGCATTAATGACTGCAGTCTCCAGCTACGATGTCTATAACATCAGTGTGGGATAAAATCAATTAGCACAAGAGAAAGGGAAGGGAGAATCTTATTTAAGATATATCATAACTGTTGTCTATTTTGCTTAGGGTGCATAGCCAGATGCAACTTCTGAGGTTGTTTACGTCAGTGTCTGCAAATTTCAGCCCTTGCACAGGTTTCCTCTTTATTTTTGTCTGTGGCACCAGCCTGGATAAAACAGAAGGCCATGTAGTGGCATACTATATTGCTTTTGTGCTTTTCAACTGTTGTGAACTGTCAGCTGAGACAGTGGAGCTCCCCCTTCTGATATTTTAAGGGTGCTGGTGTAAGATAATACAGTACTGACAAGGAAGTGGAAAATAACCAGTTGAAGACGTACTTTAATCTATACACGTTATCAAGCTCTTTGTATTTTATGTGTTCTGTCTGAGCTTATACTAGATCATGCTATAGAGAAGAGGTGCACAGGGAGCTTAAAAACAGTTCTGGATTTTCTTGCATCTTTGAAAGCACTGTAAGTTAGATTGGCTAGTATCCATGCAGGCTATTAAATGCTGCTTTTCAATTTGGATCATAAGCCTTTTGAAGTGAAAGAGAGAGAAGTCTGAATGCTGAAAAAGAGAAATGTTTCACATCAAAGGCATTCTTTCTATTGAGGTTTACACAGCCTTTTGGCCTCCTTATTATTATTCATGGTGTTTTTTCAGTAATACAACAGACAATTTAGGCACCTAATTTACTGATATGATAGTTCTTTTTGCTCTTCCTTAGCTTTGAAATGTAGCTGAAAAGAAGCTGAAATATGTTTTTGACTCATGATAAAAGCTCAAATCATCTGCTTCAACACAGGCCTGTATGAAAAGCTCATTTTAACGCATATCTTGCAGTAACCTGCAAAGCCCTTTGATCCCCACAGCAGCCATAGAGAACTGCATGATACATTGTTCTCGTTACCATTGTGATATACATAACTGCTTTGGTACACAGGGCAAGTTCTAACATTCAGAAATACTCTTTTGTAGTATTACACACACAACATTTACAGTAGCTTTATGAGGTTGGTTAAACCTAAACCTTGTGAAAAGCAAGCACATTTCAAGGTGTTTCATTCATTGCAGGTTAGTACATCGCTATTAGCTAGCCCAGAGAAAGCAGATCTTTCTCCCCTAAGTGGTGCTCAAATTGCTGAGTGGGCAGTCTGCAGAGGCATCCCTTTCATATTGTATTCCTTTGTGTATAAATAGCATATACCATGTAGGATGGGGCCCATGTCAGATCTGGTGGACGTGTGCTTTAATTTAGACAGTGTTCATCCAGAGAGCGACAAAATGTCTTCACCCATATTTATATGCATGGAAACAAAATTATATGTCCTAGATAAATGCAATATTATATGTCCTAGATAAATGCAGGTAAAAATATGTAAAGCCTCTGCAACATCCTGATTACATTTGTAACACCAGAAAAGGGGATTGTCTGTGTAATCTTGACATTACAGTCGTTTGAAAATGCCAGAAGACTATATTCATGCTTCCAAAGACATAATACCGTTGTCGGGTCTAGGCAGCTAGGGAATGTACTAGAATAGGCACCCTGGTTGTCTCCGTGACAGATATCCTGAGGAAGGGCAACAGTGTGCCAAAGGCACTATCTTGGACTCAGTCATACTCCCTGATTAAAGTTTTATTTTCATCACTAACATTCTATTCTGACTGTTTCTTTCCCTGTTCATACACATTCCGCTGCATATGCAGCTAAGCAGAAGTAATTTTTCACTGCGAATGGAAGGTTCCCTGGTACTGGGCATAAAGATGTTAATTTTGTTTATTCCAAAACAGAAGAGCTGCCTCAGTAGGAAATGGTGGAAAACACACTTCAGGACACCAGCAATAATAAAGTTTTCAGGGTACAGACTGAGTCATACATAAAATTTCAGAAAAAAAAAATCCCACAGTCTTACTTACCCAGAGGTTGTCCAAGTGAAGTTTAATGGTGTTTAGAGATAAAAGAGGGCCAAAAAATTGATGCACTCAAAATAGTATGAGATACGGTGTGTGGAATTTCAAAACATAAATATTTAGACATAAAATGAGGAGAGACCTCATAATAGTCTTAAAACTTTGTCACCAGGAGAAGACGAGAGGCAGGCACCAATCTCTTCTCTGTGGTGACCAGTAACAGGATAAGAGGCAATGGCCTGAAGCTGTGTCAGGAGATGTCTTGGCTGGATATCAGGAAAAGGTTCTTCACTCAGAGGCTGGTCAAGCACTGGAACAGGCTCCCCAGAGAAGTGGTCATGGCACCAAGCCAAAGTTCAGAAAGCGTTTGGACAATGCCCCCAGGCATATGGTGTGATTCTTGGGGTGGTCCTGTGTAGGGCCAGGAGCTGGACTTGATCCTTCCAACTGTGCATATTCTATGATTGTGAGGATGTAAACACAGATATCTGAATTGAGGAGATTTAGACACAGTATACAGAAATGACTGATATTAGAGTGCCAGAAAATATTTCATCAAAGAGAAGGTGGTCAGGTCTTTGTAACATGAACTGTTTTCCTACAAAATGGAAAGTTTCAGGTTTTTTACGTTAAAAAAAAGCAGAAGCTGCAAATACCACTCAGGATGAGATGCAAAGCTTTAAAGTAATGTGTTAGCTCCTCTCACTTTAATAACATCCTTGACATATAAGCTGTTCATATTCTTCAGAAACGTTAAGATGTGTCTGAGGATATTTAAAGCTAAACTTAACACAAAAAAAGAATCCATTATTTTTCAGAAAAAGCACAAATAATTTGACATGATGCCTTTAAAAAGTTGAATTGCAAGGGATTTTTCTTTTGAAACACTTAAATTATTTTTGACATGTCTTCTTTGAAAAGTGTATCTTATTGTTCCCAGATACTTTTTTGGTATGGCTGGTAAATTCTCTTTTAATGTCAGCACTTGAAATAACAATCAAATGGACTTAAATGACCTAATGAAGTTGGTTTTAACCCAGCTGACTGTTCTAAAGCCATAAGTTTAATTGATTAAGAGTCTCAATAAGCTATTAGCTCACAATCTACTAAATATATTATAATATAATATTGTGACTAATGCTTTCATTTCAGAGATGTGCTGGTTATGTACACTAGCAATAGGAATCTACTCTTTCAAACAACAAACAGCATTTCTGGAGGTCGATGCTTTTGAGTCCAGTGTGCTCAAGACTAAAAAGGGTATTGTGCTTTTTCAGCTGCCCAGATGTACGGTTGTGGCCACACAGAGCACAATGCAAAAAAACTTCATACAAATCATTACAGTCCTGGAAAGCTGTGAAGAACTCAGTGTTCTTTAGAATACTGCTGTTTCCTTTATTGAGGATAAATTATGCATTTCAGACTGTTAAATAGCAATCAGTATCATATGCATGACTTATTAAAAGGATAAAACTATTTTCTAGTGTTCTTAAAAAACTATTTTAACTAAAATTGTGAGTTTGAAAGTACCTATGCCTTAAAAAACCAACCGACCAAACAAACAAACAAAAACAAAAACCAAATAAAAGCCTCAAGCGTTTTTAAGCAGCAGCATGGGTAAAGAACATTTTAGATTTGATCTGGCCCGTTGTCTAAAACACAGCAGAACACACCCCATTAAATAAAATCTGTCTCATGGCTTTCATTTTGGCCTTTTCAAGTTTCCATGTGCTTTTTGCGTTCATACCCAAGCACATCAAGGTGGCATTTAACAGCCAAAATCATTCCTACTCCTTTCTCTGTTTTTCATTGTGAAAGGGCTGTGCTTGGGTAACTTGTGGAAAATAGTAGTGAAAGGAATAGTGTGATGTGCTAAAAATGTGAAGGGAGAAAGGAAAGAGATTAAGCCAGAAAGATAATTTTCTGAATCTTTTATGGATTCTGCAAAATGATTTAGAATTTCTAAACCCTCTATGTGAGAGGGAAGAACAGAAAGAGTAATTACTCTTTAAAACTTGGTTCTTGCAAGTCATCATGGGAAGTCTATTCTCACAGGGCCAATTTCCATTCTGCTAAAACATTGTTTAATTTGAGATGAGCCAAAAGTTATATACAAAAATGCAAATCTAGTACTGCCATTTTTATGTTACATGTTTCATATGCGCAGATTAACTCTCTCTTCTATTGTGAAAGCCACTCATGTAGACAAACACATACTGTTGGATAGGGCCCTATATACAGTGTATTTGTCCTTGTTTTACTCACAAAATAGAGTCTGGATGCTATTCTAGCAAGTAAGTATTAATTTAGTAATTCAGGCTTTACTACTGTTTACAAATACTGCTAACCATATACCTTGTAAAATGAACTAATGCACTTACATGTGAAATGTAATAATTTATTTTTATAAATTATGTAGTCTGGACTTTATTTTTGGAATCAATACCTGAAAACAGTTTGTCACAAAATATGGCCTGTTGCAAGACTGTAATACTAAATCTGGTTGATGCTGCTCTGAGGGTTGGTTTTCTTTAACCAAGCTAGAACAATAATACTGCTGTTGTTTGGTGGAAATATAAAGGTTTGCAATTAATTATTGGTTTTGTTTTACATAGAAAAAATTATCCACAAGAACACAACTACCCAACACACATGAATCATGGATTGTGACATCTAACCTCTAGAACTGTTTCTCAACCAGTAGAAAAAAATTGGAATATATGTTGCAGAGCTGTTACAATCCTGGTGTGATGATGACCTAGGTGAATTTATGTCTAAATTTCCATATGTAAGTCCTCTAATAGTCAATTTGTATTTTCATCTTCTGTTTAGGACTGTAAACACAACACAGGTGGTTCATATTGTGATAGATGCCTTCCTGGGTTCTATGGTGATCCTACTAAAGGGACAGCTGAAGACTGTCAGTTGTGTGCTTGCCCCTTAAATATGCCTTCTAACAAGTAAGTTGCATATTTATTGCATATTACACTTTTTCACTTAGTAAATTGCATGATTTCTTCATTTATATTTATGCATGTACACTTGAAATCTTTTCTTGTTTCAGTCAAGTAATATAATCTGCAATATAAACTTTTTACAATTGTACAGAGTGCTTCACAGACAGGCAAAGATGAAGACAAAAGCTGGATGAGACTAAGCTAGAAAAAACAACACAGAATTTGCATTTAGAATCACTTTTAGAAATGATAACTAGCATTTGCTTGTCTGTCCTCCTTAAGAGTAGTTGTTCCCAGTTTTAAAGCTCAATTTACAGATTTGATGGGTGGGTTTTTTTCAGTAACTGAGTTTAATTTATGTTGATCAGATAAAATAGTGCATTTTTGTGCTCAGTGATTTGGAATTTGAATTCATCTTTAGATCTTACGAGTGAAAATATTATGTCAGCATATCTCAGAATAATCACTGTAGTTTTATTAAATAAAATACTAGTAAAAAGTTATTCAAAACTCTGATCTAAGAACCAAAGTTTCCTTCATTCTAAAAGCTTTCTATGCTACTCAATAGCCTAATTTAATAGACTGAGTAGCTTGAAGATTTCTTCATTGGTTTTGTCCCAGTCAGTACCTGAAAAATAACAGTACCAAAATAATTTTACATGATATAGTTGAATAAAATCGAACTTTGTCTGTGGCATTGCATCCTATTAAAATTGCACTGATCAGAGGAGGAATTGCTTAAGCACTTATGAGCAGAAATTCCAGGGGACTGTAGAATGGGAGCCTGCCTTCCTGTTAGCACAGCTCTTGAGTTGGTTTTATTAGATATGTATGAGTTTATTATATCTGCTGCTCAGGCATGGTCCCTCTGACATCCTCATTACTTAGTATTTCCTTGCATCGTTAATTAATTATCTTTCTCTGGTTTGAGAACACTGTGCTGACAAAGCAGGAAAAACACTATCACATTTCAATCTTGCACAGATGTGCAACAGACTAAGTAAATAGATTGAATTTAGGTTTTGATTGGCAAAATGCCTGGAGACTTCTATTATGTATTTGTCAGAGTTTCTTGTGCTTTACTTTCCTTTTTTGAAGTTGAGAGTCCTCTTTTTAATATTTAGTTTTCTTGAAAAATATAGATACAAAATACACAGTATAAATGTATAATGAAACTGTTAATCCTGAATCCTACAAAGTTTAGCTTTGTAGAACTCATTGTAAGGTTCAAGGTCTCATGACATGACAGTTATAGACAAATTATTTAAAAAAGAAGTTGTTACAGATTTAATGCGTTACCTGTAGGCTGTTAAAATACTTGTTTTTCTTTTTTACTTAGTTGACAGTGAGTTTGTTATGCTAGGGAAAAAGTTTGTGAACAATTCAGATTCCTTCATGTGAAAAATAAACTTATACCAAGTTCACGTCACTGTACAGATGTAGAATATGTCATTTTCTTTCTGAGTAATTGAATGAGTTACAATGACTAATCGTATGTACAAATTATTGTAAATAGCTTTTATAGATTTTAATTCCTGCAGCATTTAATTCCTAACATGACATCACATGGCATCTGTAGGTCTCTAAGCTTAATACTAATTTCCTGCTGCATAGAAAATATTGTCCATTTAGCCTGAGAGATATATTTTTATCAAGAAATAAGTTTTATCTTTTATAACAGTCTCATTTCTTTATGATGTTTGTAGTGGTTCCCATCACTGTTCTCACAACGCCCGACTCTTTTTCTTTGCGGTGCCACATAAGGTGGAGGAGAAGTGTTCCGTTCATTTTAGAAATGACGTGGTGATGGTGTTGTTCCATAATTGACTTAAGTTCCTCTCATGTTTCCTAATGGCAAGAGTTTCCATATGCAGTCATTGAAGCCAAACATAAAACTGCCTTCTAAAGCATAACAGTCATGAGTGGCTTGCCATATGTCAAACGATCACTTAGCCAAACCAGGAAACTAAAATTAAGTTGTCTAAGCTTGTTTTCTACATCCTGGGCTGTATTTCCCACTTTTTGCATATATCTGCATACATGTGCTTATATCATGCAAGTGAGATCAATACCCATATTATAAATGGTATATGTAATGGATGCTTGACTTCTTCATCCTATCTCTTCTCATTAATGTACCACTCTTACAAACTGTTCTAACATTCTTAGTCCTTAAGGAGTTTCAAATAAACTGATTTTTTTTTTCTATAAAAATTATCAGACATGTAATTTTTTTCTACTAAAGGTAGATGTCTAGGATAATTACTGCTCTTCTCTTGATGTGGTGATAAATTTAATATGGGTAACGAAGACCCTGATAAGAATTTTCTTGGAGTATTAAATAAAATCACAAATTCTCAAGGGATGTTTTCTATAACATACTTGTAAGGCTCTAGGAAGTCCTGTCTCCCAACATAGACCTACCACATGTATACCCATACTGTGTATTCATATTGTCCCGTGTCCTGTTATTAATGTTTTTATCTTATATAAAAACAGTATGGTAGCATGAACTGTTACCTTGAATATACTTTCCTTCTGATGTCTTTGTTGGAGCAATTCTTTTGCTTCTCAACTTCTCTTTTCCCAGGTTACAAAAGATAAATTTAGTGTCTTCTTTTCAGGTAGGTGTTTTGTTTTCCCCTTGTGAATAGTCACCGCACTATGTACCTGCTCCTATCCTTTTATTTTTATTTTTAACTTTTTCTATTTGCTTGATCAGAGATGATTACCATTGTTTAGATGAGGCCTTATAAAGATACTCGTATGTCTCTGTCTCTAATAATCATTACAGAATTACAGAAAACAGATTGCCTCTTTTTCTGTGTAGTGTCTTTTAGTGTGTCAGGAGGTTTCTTCAGAGAAGTGTGTTAAGGAAGAAAGATTATGGAAAGCAAAATGCTAACAGTGAGGGAACACAGTTTAGAGTTAAACACAGACATTGAGAGGAGGAGCTTGCAGTATCTTTATTAATAAAAAAAGAAAAAAAGCAAACCAGTTAAAAATAATTAGAGCATAGCAAAGAGGTAAAGCCTTCTAGTCTGCAAGCTATTCTTAAACTTCAACGTGCCTGTGTGGCCTGTAGCTTGAGGTCATTGGCACTTGATTAACTCAAATGTGTTCTCTGGGAAGCTGCACCAGATATTTCCCTTTTTGCCCCTCCCCTTTCTTGTTCACTGGGTTCCTTTCACAGCAGACTATACACAAAGTTAACTGAGCTTTTAATCAGTTGTCCTTCAGAAAGATTTATATAGGGGCTGCATTATGGCATAGATTGTTTTGCCAGGCCCTGGGAGGCACAAACAAACAGCTGTGCATTCCTGCCTTTCTAATGGTATCCAGACCACTCAGTGGCAGGCTCAAGTCCCGTAATAACAGGCTATTGGGATGCTGCCATCCGTTGCTCTATATTCAGTGTCGCAGAAATAGCAGAGTCATTCCAAATTCAATTTGCTGGAGTTGAACTTAAGCCCCATGTCCTAGACCTGAATCACTTTTCCTGTGCGCCGTTTTGCAAATAACCATCTCTAAAGTGGGAAGAGAATTATGCTGTTAACCATCTTCTCTTCATGTTTTTTCTTTGCCCCTCTTCTTTCTCAATATCAACAACACAGCTTTAGCCCGACGTGCCATTTTGACCGAAGTCGTGGATTAATATGCGATCAATGCCCTGCTGGATATGTGGGACCACGCTGTGAAAGGTAAGCAGGCACCATGCTTTTAACCATATGACATCTGAAACAAAAGTATCGATCACACGAAACTATTCTACCTTTTTATTACTTCCCCTACTCATCCCCATTCCTGTGTTCTTAAACTCACTGAAGAAATTCCTGTGTATTTTCCTCTGATATTGCCTACAGGAACTGGTATTTTTCTAGTGCTTATTTTATTATTTTATGGTAAAATGTAAAGTTTCCAAGATGTGTTTTCTGAGAAGTCTTTTAAAAAAAGTTTCTTCTAGCTTTTCAGTCACTCTTCTGTGATTTTTATAATTCTTTTTTCTCTTTTGTCATTTGAACATTTAGAGCATGGTGAATCAAATATGCTGTAAATTACTGATGCCTCTTTTAGAGAAGTTAATATGCAGGAAAAATACAGCTCTCCTAACATGTTATTTGTAGAATTTAATTATTTTTAAAAAGCATACTTTAAATTTTTGTTGCTTTTGATCCCTGTTGCAGTCTTTATTTGGCAAGTAGCACAAACTGTGTTTTAATGACAAAAAAGATGTCAAATAAATAGAAAAGATTTGTCAAATATATAGAAAAGCTCAATATATATTTTCTACAGTTATTACTACCTCCACAAAAGCATTATTCTGAAAGGATCATATAGAGAATTTAAATGAAACAGATGGCTAACATGAGTGCTGGTGCTAAGCTCCCAGGAACCCTCTTCCACAGGAGGTGAGACCATGCAAGCAAAGGGATATCAACACTGTATCTGCGTGCCTTTGGTCCCTTGGGCTTTCACGTGGATAAAACAGCTTTCAAGAGCAGTCACTGTGCCAGGGAACCTCTGCTAGTTCTTTGGAGGTCATGATGAATCACTATTGGCTTTGTCTCCATGATCCCAGTCCCCTGTGACCCTGCCAATGACACCCATTGAAGAGGGGCTGGCAAAGTTAAGGGGCGCGAAAACACGGCACTTGGATTTCTTAGTAGGCTTTTGCCATTTGGCACTTCCTTAAGCTGCTTGAAGTGTTTTCCAATGTAAATCCTGAAAAAGGTAAGGTTTCTGAATGAATACTTATGATATTCTGACTGGGATGAGAAGAAATAGGAATGAACCAAGAGGAAGAGCCAACCAGCAAAGCAGCAACCTGACCATATGCTGCGAATCTCCCTATAGTCCTGTCTTTCCAATTTGCAGCTATTTCCTTTTAAATCCCCTGTTGTGCTATAACTGTCCTAAAGTGATAGTGCAGGCTGTCACCTGTTTCCACCCATCATCACCAAGTCTGCTCCTGCTGTGTGCTATTTCTGCCTGTCTTTTACTGTCTGTTTTGGAAGTCATCACCTTCTTTCAGCTAGTGGGCTGTGAAGTTAATGATGGCAGGAATAAATCACATCAAGAGCACTTTGGTGGCAGTTTGTCAATGCAGGGTCATTGACAGCTTCCATTAGCAACAAGTGCTGTTTCTGAGTGGAGCACAGGCTGTAGATGAAGTAGGACAGAATCTGAATAAATGATGAGTTTGGATTTTAGCCTGATTTCCTAAGGAAACGAGGCTAGTGTGATCTTTTTGTGCATGTCTGCCTGGCTGCCTGCAAAGTCATCTGAACTTGTAGGTCAATTTCAACCAAATTTGGCAAGGATGGGAGGTCTCAAAGATAATAATTGTTCCCAAAGGTTTTGTGAAAAGAAGTGGCTGAATAGAGGTTAATAAATCAGGACATGTCATAGCTAAGGGGGACAATATTGTGTGAACTCACACCTGATTAAACAGCAGAGAATACATGAGATAGAGAGAGAACAAGAGAGATTACTAAATGTTCTGCCCATAAGAAAACTTTCACAGGGCAAGGAAAAAGTGCCACTGTAGCCTGAGGGCTTACTCCCTGCTGAATAGAACATCCTGCAGCAAATTATCAGCCCTTAGCCTTGTAACCATGAGATATAAATCCACTGGAAATTAGACCATTAATTCTAATACTCACAGAACAATTTGCTTTTAATTTTAACAAGTTGCTTGGAAATGTCTACAGCTGTCAGTAATAATGATCAGGAGAAAGCATGTTGCCTTTTGGTTCTAATAGTGATTGTATAATTGCTGAAAGAGTTCACATGAAATTCTTTTTCATTTTAGCAACTACAAACTGACAAGTCATCTGAGCCACATGATTCATTAGCTGAACAATCCTGAATTATCATGACATACTAAGTATCCTGAAGTGAGCATGCACAGTACTGTACTTATTTGTCCTAAAAAAATATCCTGTCCCCTAGAGAGATACATACACATGTCTGAGTTGTAAAATGACAAAAAATTGCTACTTCTTTCACCTGTACTCTTCAGAAAAATGTTGCCAAAATTGCTTTGCGTTCTGAAGGGTCTAGCTCATAACACCATCAAAATAATTGCAGGTATAAACTATGTTGAGAGTTACAACATACCTATAATTGTAGAGAAACCCTAGCTTTCCCATTTAATATTTTTCCCCAGCAAATTAGACATAAGTTTTTTTCCTTTTCTCAATGCTCACTTTTCCAAAGGCACATGAGGTAGGATGGACATTCTCTTAACTTCATAGAAAGGATCTATGAGAAGATCCTGGGCTCAAAGGACAGCTTTTTGACATTTAAAGGACGATGATGTGCATTTTCCAAATACAGTCTTGATAGAGATAAGAGCACAAAGCTTTAGGCAAAAGAAGCAAAAGGGGCCAGAGTCTAGCTTTTCCTGTATCACTCCATCATTTATGTACATAGTTCCAGTGACCTTTTCCTTCAAGAAGGAGAGATGAGAGATCAGCATACCTTATGTGGGGGGAGGAGGGTGAGCTGGCTCATGTCCTACCTTCCCTCCACCTTCCCCATTCTTCAAATCTAGCACAGAGTGCCACCAGCCACAGTCTCTCAGAAGTACTGTGGCTTCAAACTACTTCTCATTCTAGCTAATGTAATTCTTCCGCTAGTGCCAGAGGAGCAATTCTGTGTTCCAGTGCTGATAGGAAAAGGGTCAAACATTTCAGGAGATTTGATACAACAAATGTGTTATGCAGGATTGCTTACAGCTTGCAAAGGTAGGCACTCTAACATTAGAAAATGCAAGATTTATAGTTGGTCACGCAACAATAACATCTGTGCTGTGCATCTGAGGTAAGGTATCTGAGTGTTCACAAGCTGCTTTCTCCACAGGGCTTTTGCCTGATTTTGTACGCAGGTGGAATGCACATAAATTTCAAAGACTCTGTAAAAACAGTATTTCCAGACTTTAAAGTGTTTGCATGTGCAGCCTTAATTAATCCTGTCCCAAGGGCTTTTTTTCAAGTAAATATAAAGAAATGTATAAAATAGGCCTACCTGCGTTTCTGTGCATACATGTGTGTATACACAGCACCATACGGACTGTTATAAGGAATATTAACTCCATATGGAGCAGGCCCAGTACACATACATACATATGTATTTAAATGGTAGCCCTGTATTTGGTACCAGTTATGCTAAATAAAACCAGTGTCAGTCACAGACATATCTACACTTGAGAGTAGAAGAGAAAATTATGGAAACAATCTTTCTTAACTGCTTTTACTCCTATTTTTGTTTATTTTTTCATCTCAGGGGTGTTATGTTGTACTTAGCAGTCATTTATTTATACATGTATTTTGTGTAATGCATAAAAGTAATTTTCCGTGCCATGTACATTATTGGTGTTTTTTAATCTAAACCTTGCCAAACATATAATGCTTGGAATCTGAGCAGAGTAGCTGAAGTAGGAGTGTCCTTAAGGGAATAAAGATGGAACTGGTGTTTTTTTTAATCTTCCCTGACAACTTCAGGGAAAGTGGGAGAAAAAGAGGAAGAATTTACATGTACACAGTTTTCTTTTAAGCTTAACTGGTTTACCCCTACTTTCAGGATCATCTTCCAATGGATTCAAGATTATGTATGTATATAAGTAGAATATAGGCTAAGTGATGGTAGTGAGTTTTTCTAATTTTAATTATCAGAGTCTAAACTGATAAGAACACAAAGAGTTACTGAGGTCTCCTGCTATTAATAGAAGGAAATTATTAGCAGTGCATTTTGCACAAATCCTTGGGGTATTCCTTCTGTGAATTGCTTGGCAAGTTTCAGTGAATGCTGTCAGATACAGAACTAACCCCTAAATGAAAGAGGAAAATGAACACACATTAAGTGAAGTCAAATAGATTAGTAGGACTGAAAGATACAGACAAATACACCAGTATTAAGTGAGAGAGATCTTAGGAAAGCATGGGTTAACTTCAGACATAATTTGGTTTAGATAAAGTAAGATAGCTGCATAAATGATCCAAATGTTCTTTGTTTTGATAAAACATGGCTATTAATTGTTACATATTAAGATATGTTCCTGGCCATTGTAACTGAGATATCATCACTGAAAAAAAGTCAATTTATTTTGGTGAAATTAAGCTAAAAATCAATCTTTTGTGGTTGCTGAGATATCCTCCATCAAGGAGAAAAGTATCCTCTTCTTTGCAGGGAATACAGTAAATGGCTACATTTGTGACAGGTTCTGAAAATAAAATGCCTGAATTATTGTAATGACAAGATTTTGATGTCTTGTTGCTACAAGGAGATAATTGTGAGAGATAACTATGATAGCACAGTGGGCTAAATTGTGAAAATTTTACTCATGGTCTTAAGTGCTTAAATGCACCCAAACGAATGGAATATTTATATATAATATTCATCTATGGTCTGCATTGTGTATATTTTTAGAGAATGGAAAAAATCCTATTTTATGTAATCTTACTGCAAAAAATTCTTCAATTAGTTTCTACAATCATTTCCTCTCTAGTCTCAGTTATCCATTTCTTATAATCTTTGTAATCTTTGCTAATGATATTGAATAATATTTAACAAATATTTAGACAGCTTTGCTTAGGATCCAGTTGAAAGCTTCATGAGATATTCTGGAAGCAAGGAAAAGGATGAGCTTGATGTACATAAAGGGACAGGAGTGAAAGTGTAGTGGAGCTCTACATTCCTTTATTAGGATGATACACAAAATCTTTGTTCAACCATGCCATCCAGTACTATTATAAAGCAGAGAGGAAATCTGTATACATTAGAACTACATTCAAATTGATTTTAAAATAGTAGGAACCATTAATTTATGCAATGTCTTTTATGTACTTGCTGTTTTCTTTATGCTAATTGAAGTTCATCTGAGATGCACACGAATAACTTCATTAGCTAGAACTGGGCAATTTTATTTTTTTTCTTCACTGTCTACAAGTTGCTCTTACTATGAAGTGTGAGCAAATGTACTGGAAAGGGAAAGCAGACCAGAATATAAATAGGAGATAGGCTGTGAGATGAGTAGAAATTTGCTTTAAATACAGAGTTATGTTAGGTCAGATTCACTAACCAGTTTTACATGGTACTCACAGGAAATTGCTGTTGGGCAAGGTGGAAAAGAAGGTGATATTTTTAAACAATTCTTTTCAAATGTGAAAAGTACAGTACACACCAACACAGTTCCTGTGATAATGAGCAATCTTTTTGTTACCTGCCCATATACAGAGATTAGCAATCCATTAATTTAACAAATCTGACCATGCAGTAGATCAGGGAAAGGCTAAGTCAGGGGAGGATCTTGTTAGGTAAACAAATTTATGCCTGTATTACTTTCTAAAGTTATTTTCCTAAACTAAACAAGTTTTTAAGGTATAGGGAAAAAATCATCAGCCTTGCTGGTAAATGAATACAGGACATCTAGACATGATATGCTGAAATACAAGGCATGTCTAACACAGCATCATAGAATAGTTTGGGTTGGAAGGGACCCTTAAAAGTCATCTAGTCCAACTCTTCCCCCTGATTCTAGAGTGCAAATAAGATTTCTCACTGTATGTTGTCTCTCCTTCAGTGCCAGTGACTAGATTTTTCACCCACTGAAGTCTAATTACTAGCAGAACTGGCAGGATTTCAGCTGTACTGTATCTACAGTGTTGTTAAAAGAAGAAAGAGGGAGAAAGAAAAAAGACACTTAAGACACACTTGGGATCATTTTTTGTGATTAGGGAGGCAACAGAATTAAATATTTCTAATGAGAGGATCATTTAATAGTCCTAACTGATGATTTCTTTTACCTTAGGTGTGCAGAAGGCTATTTTGGACAACCTTTAATACCAGGCGGATCGTGCCAGCCATGCCAGTGTAATGACAACCTTGACTTCTCCGTTCCTGGCAGCTGTGACAGCTTGTCTGGTGCTTGTCTGATATGTAAGCCAGGTACAACAGGCCAATATTGTGAGAGGTGTGCTGATGGATATTTTGGTGATGCTGTTGATGCAAGGAACTGTCAACGTAAGTCACAAACTTTTACACCTTCTGACAGTATTGATCTATCCTATAACTGTGTTCCTGAGAGGAAGACTGTGCCCCTGTATGTGTGAGCAGGAGAATGATACAGAGTACTTACGCCTCTAAAAATTATACTGTGCGTCTGCATCTGGAAAGGGAGGCTTTAAAGTAAATGGAAAGAACCTATTAAAAATGTTGTAGTTGAAGCAGACATGGAAAAAAAAACCCCAGGGAGAGTGGAGCATTGCATGTGTGCAAAAGGTTATACTAAATGTCAGATCTACCAAACTAAATGCAAATAAATGAAAACTATTCACTAGAAATGCTATAAGCTATCCAGAGAAATCCTGTTAACTAGTGAGACTGGTGCTGAAAGGAGGGAGTGATATTTCAATTACTGTAGGGTCCAGCTGTGGCAGCACTTGTGACCTCCTTCCCTCCTACATGACCTCAGTAAGAGTTGAGAGCTGCTGCCGCTTACAGGGCAAGATTCTTCCACCTGTAAAGCAGAGTCTAAAAATCTCCAGGTGAATTTTCTAAAGTGCTCTGGAAGAAGATAGCTGGCACTGCAGCAAACTACTGCTTCTCAACTGAGTGGTGAAATGTTAAGTATCTACCCTAGCTCATACTTCCCCATAGTGATTACAAAAAAATTATTGAGAGGAGATGGTAGATTTGGTAGGAACAGAATCTTTTGCTTCTGTAGGGAGGCAGTGGCTCTCTCTGAGCCATTACTGGTGCAATTTAGAATGCAGAACAAGTGCTTTTAACTTAAAAACATTCTTCGCATACCTCCCATCCTACACTGAGAAATGTAATAAAACAGGTTACAAACTTTCCTGAAAAAGCAGAACATTTTGTTTCACTGTCACAAGGATTTAATCCATTAGAATAAATTCAGGGTAACTCCACTGAGTACACAGATGTTATAGCAGGATAAAATTATGCAAGTAAAAGATCTGAAGCATTGTCTAACTGCTGTCTGCATAAGAACATGGAGACGATGTCTGCAGTATGTGTTGCAAACACGGCAGTCTGAGCCAGTAACATCCATTTCCAGGATTTACTCTATTAGCGACTTGCACTTTGAAAGTGAAAATACTGTTTCTGTTGGACCACTTAAGAGTGTGTGGGGCCCAACTAGATGCAGAACATCACCAAGTTTCTCAGCTAAGACTAATAAATATTGAGGTATGCAAAGTCATAGATAACCATGAAGACATACACCTGTGTAAATGCTTTCTGTACTTACTATACACAAAAATTTGGACAATCACATATATACTCTACACAAGTTAACAGGTCATGATGAATGATGTCATATGAGTTAGAATGTTAAGTGTGTAAAGTGATTTTAAAAAGAAGTGTATTTCAAAAATCATAGCTTCCAGTAGCTTGTCACCATTCCTGAGGCATCAGTTGGACTTTTGCTTTGACCATTTCCAAGTAGTGGCAGCTCCATGAGAAAGAGATTTAATATGAGGAGAGTTCAGAAAACATACAATTAAAAAAAATATTAAAAATAGATACATATTTAATGTTGAATTACAAGCTTTTCTTTTGTTGTTAGTATCACTGACAAGGAGAGCCCCCTAATGTATTCATAGCCTTGTGCTTGCAGTTGCCTTGTATTCATCTACTCTGCGTCTTTCATGTGGGTTTTCTTCTTTGCATATGATTTTTTATTTCCTTTGCAGACTTCCATGAAGTTTGCCCTGCAGCTACAATATCAGAGGGACTGTGCCTTTACTTTGTTTTTTTCAATTTCATTCCTTATTAAAAAGCCAAATCCAAGAGTATTGCAAAGCATGCATTTGCTTTCAAATTATTGTTTGAAATGTTTCTCGCTCTTTCTCAGTACAGTGCTGTTGTATGCATTAACCATTTCAAATGAAAGTACAGCTTTATATCACCATCTCTGAATTTTTTTGTGTATCTATACAAAATCATAAATCTAAGAACAATGAGCAAATGTCCTAGACATATTTGATTTGATTCTAGTAGGTTGTTTTTTGGAGTGGAACAGCACAGTGTGCTGAAGCAAATACCTGGAGGTTGTGCTGATGGTAATAGAGCTCAGTGTCATGAGGTGTATTAAAGCAGATATTCAAGAGTGCCTGTGTTCCAGTGTGTAGGTATTACTGTTGGAGGAGAATAAATGTGTAGGTTGATCATAAATACATGCTCATAAATATTTATGCAAATCTAGAGAGAATGAAGGGTCTTGACCAGTGTCATTTTGGAAGAAAGTAAGACAAAGCTCTCTGACAGGTTATATTGTATTATAACAACCATTTGGAACTCTGGACAAGAGCAAATTTTTCCAGTAGAGGTAAATGAATGGGAAGGCTTTAGGTGAGATAAATGCAATTTACCAGATTAAGTAACAGTTTATTATATGGATAGCTCTGACTTTATGTTTCTTCTCTATGTATGTACTGCCAGAGCCAAGAAAAACATATATATGTAATACTCATCACTATGTACAGTTTGGAGTGTTCGCAGTTTTAAAAGATGAATATCATGATAAAGAGGGCTGTATCCAGGATGAAAGATAAATTATTGATTTGTTTAGTGTTGAAAACTGAGAGTGAAAGGAAAAGATAAATTATGTTAATTACATCAGAAATGGTTTTAAATGTTTGGTTTTAAGAATATATATTGCAAAACGGAAAGAGATCAAAACCTCTAAAGGTGTTACATGACTGGTATGAAAGAGCAGAACCAGCATATTTTTATTATTTATTCCAGAATTTTTACAAACATTTGAGAAACAATGCCATGAACAGAATGGCAAGTCATAAAGTTGCTTTCATCTTAAAAAAACAACTTTTGCAGAATACCTCAAAAGTAGGGAGACAAATCCCCACACCAATCCTTTCAATTTATAATTGGAAACTGTAAATTAGCAAGTCCAATGAAGTAATGAGGAAAGTCCTGTTGTAATAGTCTATATATAGAAAAAATATAACTGCTTTCTCTCACATGGCACCTTCTGACATGAAAGTATGTGACGACCATGTGTTCACATTTGGGACTCAAGTGTTCCTTAAAATGAAACTCTCAGTTTGAGGAAGAAAAAATAATATTTGCAGGTAGGGCACTGCAGGAAGGCAAAATGTGGTCTCGACCCCAAATTTACACAGTAGATTGATAATCAGTGTAGAAATGTGGATTCATTCCCTTCTCGGGGGGCAGGGGAGGGGAAGGGACATGCAGGAACCAGCTCATGCTGATAGAATCAGTGACTGCATAGTTACAGTCCCTGTGACATTAATGGTATCCCTCTTCTCTACTGTAAGTGCTAATGGGATTTTTTTTCCTAATCTCTGCATACCAAAAGGATTGTGGTTGAAGAACATAAAGGGCAATAGAAATCTTCCCCAAAATTTCTCTTCTCCTAAAACATAAGAATTTAGGAGGCAGAAGTATTGTTATTTTTCTGAAGAAGCAGCATTTTCATTGCCTTTTTAAATCTTAGAGAGAGCTGTGATGAGTTAGTCTGGTCGGTTGGGTTACATTTCCTCTGGGAACTCTGATGCTGTTGCTGAGACAGAAATCCTGGAAAGTCATGGTAGCAGATAATCCTTGGTCTCTTTTTCAGCTCTAGAGTGCCAGCTGGGGGGTGAGGGTGTTACTGCCCTTGTAGAGAGGCCCTGCAGTCAACCTTGTTCTGGCCCCTCAGCCTCCCAGTATTTCCTGATGACTACAATGACAGGGAGTGGAGTCCAGGGCAGCAGAACCAGCATGCAGAGCAGTAACACTCCCACTGGCCATAGCTACATCCTGTACACCCTGTCTGCACTGGTTTGGGGATTTTTTTCTCTAAACATCCTGCTGATCTTAGAGCAGCAACTAAAAAGGGTTGTTAATGAACTTGAGGCAAAATTTCTGACTGCAATAATTTGGAGCAAAATTCCACATTGATAAGGGTAGGTAAATGTGTGTGGGAATGACACCTTCCTGCTTTACTCAGGCTGAGTGTTTCTCAGAGTGGCAAAAGATGCACTGTAAACATTTGGCTATTAGATTTAAAAAACACATCAACATCTCCTCCTTCCTTTGCAGCCTGTCACTGTCACATCAATGGCTCCTTCTCAGAGATCTGTGACTCTCGGACAGGCCAGTGTGAGTGTAAAGCCAATGTAATCGGGCGCCGGTGTGACGTCTGCAAAGTGAGTGACAAGTGGCATTTCCTTTCAGCTTTCTTCCCTGTTTGTCTTAACTAAATATCATTTGGTTTCTGTATAAGGGGGTTTTTTGCTGTTCATTTTTCACTTAAAGGACATATATGGATTTTTCTTATGTTAAGAAAGGCAGAATAGTTGCTTTTTAAATGTTTTCTAAAGGCATTCTAGAAAAAAACATGGAACATTGGATTCACACACTATGAATGTATTTTAAGTCTCTCTGTACATATAAGTACATTTGTATACATGGTGTATACACTGTATATTCTGAATGTTTGATATAAATAAATTAGTTAAAAATATTGCAGCTTTGGGGGATAACCCCTCTATGAAGAAAGTTGCAAAATGTCTGATAGCATCTGATTAAAAAAAAAAAAGTAGGATGCTAGCTTGGTTCTGCTGTGAATGTTCTGCTTTTATATTTTTTCTTAGGGTTTCTTCTTGTTTTGTCCAAACAATGTATTATTTTTTTGTGAAAGTGTCTTTTGCCTTGACTTTGTTTTCCTGTCTCATAAATCACTGCAGAAAAATATTGTTTCATAAACTTTCACAGAATTGTCTTCAGGCAGCTAAGGAATATGTTTTAGCTGGCTGCACGTTTCTCTAGCTCAGTGTAAGGACTCATGGGTTAGGTCTGTGTCCTCAGAATACCTCCACCTGTGTGTAATTTAAATCACATAAATAATTCTGCAGAAATCAAAAGGATCACTTTCACTCTTTAAAGTTATGTAATGTCTGAAGTGTTTGCTCATGCTCCATTTTCAACAGTATTTAAAGAATCTGTTCAAAGAAACATTGCTGGTATCAATGGAATTTGCAGATTGCATAATGTACCCAGCAAATAGCTCAAGCATATTAATACAATACTGGAGGTTAATTGGAATTAATCTTTGTTTCCTACTATGTTTGCTCCTGTCTTTATTCCTGTACTCTCTTAGGTGGTGTAGTTTCCTTACCTTTACTTTCTAACTGTGTTTACTTTTCATTCTTAAAGCCTAGCTACTTCTGGGCCCCAGAAAAGCTGTTTTGCATACCCTGTCGCTGCAGTGCTTTAGGATCTGTGTCACTACAATGTGATATGTTGGGAAGATGTATCTGCAAATCAGGATTCATGGGCAGACGCTGTGAAATCAGCAGACAGGTGCCTAAATTGCAGGAAAATGCAGGAAGCAGTCAGCAGATTCGAGTACCCCCTCGGAGATGGGGTGCCAGCAGTGCCAGTGGGTGCCCACGAGGTGCTTACCGGCCTGAGACTCTGGTAATGAGAAAATGTGTGCATTGCATGGGCTGAAGTCTCATATTTGCTTGTGTTTGGAGCTCACATATATTGGAGGTTTTTTTAATTCTAAGTACGCATGCTACAATAGAAATTCTTGATAAACAGAGAGGCTCAGAAGACAGGCAGCCTTTTAGGATGCTTCCCCAATCCTAGGGCTTCTCACTGTGCAAACTGTGGTATTGGCAAGAAATCAAATACCAGAATAAGTCCCAAACCAGCACCATTAGCAGCTGTATAGAGAAAATGCATGGGAGATATACATAAATCAATGGAATCAGTGGGATTTTCTTGGCTTTTGGCAGCATAAGACTTCCTTTTCTAAATATTCAAGAATCAGCAGCTTACGGAGTTTGCAAGAAGGATCAGCCCCAGAGGCAGAGTTAAGATCTAATTTTAAAATGTCAAACGTAACTGGTGTTAAATGTTCTCATTAGTGAATATGACCAGTTATCTGAGCCATTTTTAACTTGGTGCAGTGCCAGTAATTTGAATGCAATGCCCAGAATAACTGGAGTTTTCATTGCTTATCACATATCAACAAAGCAACTTATTTCCTAAAATAATTATGATTGCAACTGCTTCTAACGGAGCAGTGTTTTAGAAATGTTGTTTATTCTCCCTGCAACGCAAACCCTCCACGCTTATCACACCCTGTCTGAAAAATACCTGGCAGTGTTTTTCCTCCTCAGCTAGATTCTGGGACCCATGCTGTATTCGTTCATATGGATTCCCTTGGAGAAATGAGCTTTTACCCACTACACATGCGTTAGGTTACTGTGTTGCCCATATAAACACTTGACATACACTGATGGGGACAAAATATAAAAACATAATCAAAAAATTCATTGTATTTCCTCACTGTAATCCAGGATCTTACCTCTTGTTCAGTAACTGTGATTCTTAGAATTTCTGTGTGTAAATAAGCTTTGCTGAGGACTCAACTAAGGGGTTCATTTTGAGGTTTGCATGACTTACCAAAATGTCTTTGTGCAGACCTCCTCACAGAATACAACTCAGCATGCTAGTGATCTTTCCCAAATTAATGGAGTGTGTAGTGCCAGTATCAGACTTTTTCTGACTTTCACCCTTTTAAACAGAATTTATTAGATTCTATCAAACTTTATATTGAGAACTGAGGTGCATGCTGTGCATCGGTTACTTCACTGCATTAATCTGAATGTCTGTCCTGAGATTGTGCATTTTCACATTTCTGTGTGTTTCTTCCTGTGTAAAAGAAATTTTAGAGATAGTCATATATTTAATTGAACCTTGGAGTGTACTTATAAGAGTTTGAGTATTTCTTTCTCTCTGATAAACTGTATTTTATCATGCAGAAATTGGCAAAACATTTCAATATAGAATTTGAAAATGAATATCAGTATAATTCTTTATTACGTGTATAATCAAGCATTTGCTTAGGTTCGTATTGTTCTTAAGGCCAAATTCTGATCATAGTTGTGGTCCTGTATTCTGATACCTATCAGCAGATTCTCTGTATGGGTGTGGAACATCAGTATTAACCTCAGACATCAGATTCCAGGATTTCTCCATGGAAGGCTTCTGAAGCCTCTGAGAAAGGCAATACAAGAGTTTAGGGGTTCTAATATGGAACAAATCCATGTGAAATGTAAATCATAGAATCATTAAGGTTAGGAAAGACCTTCAATTGCCAAGTCTAACCTTGGATCACCACCTTGTCAACTAGACATAGCACTAAGTGCTATGTCCAGTTATTTCTTGAACACCCCTGGTGAGGTGACTCCAACACCTCCCTGGACAGCCTGTTCCAATGCCTGACCACCCTTTCAGTGAAGAAATTGTTCCTAGTGTCCAGACCGAGCCTCCTTTGCCACTGCTTTGTCCACTTGTCCTGTTGCCAGTTGCCTGACAGAAGAGGCTGATCCCTACCTTGCTACAAGCTCCTTTCAGGTAGTTGTATAGAGCAGTAAGGTCTTCCCCGAGCATCCTTTTCTTCAGGCTTAACAAACCCAGTTCCCTCAGCCACTCCTCATATGACTTACTCTCTATACCCTTCACCAGCTCTGTTGCCCTTCTCTGGACAAGCTCCAGCACTCCAATTTCTTTCTTGTAATGAGGGGCCCAGAACTGGAGGCAGTACTCGAGGTGCAGCCTCACCAGTGCTGAGTACAGAGGGACAATCACTTCCCTAGTCAAAGTCGGTGCAGCTCCACTGATTTGAAAAATCTGCTGATTTATAGTAGGTAAAAATCTAACACCTTGTGCCTGGATCACACAATAGTACATTGTAATTATTTTCACTTTGTTCCGTTTCTATTTGTTAGCAGTGATCTTTTTAATATATAATTTTTAACTTTTTGTTTTTCTAGCATGGTCTCTGATAGTTTTTATTATTAAATGTTGTAATATCAATTTCAAGTGAAGTAGTTATTATTATGATTTGAATTTTGGATTTCTTTGAAAATCATCATGCCTGAAAAAAAAGGTAGATAAGTACTTCCATTTTAAAGCAGTCTAGCTCAAGACTGAGTTCAGAATTTAAATATCAAGTATGGTTTGCTCCTAGGAGCCTCTGTTGACTGGTGCAGTGAAACCCGCAAGGTCTGTTGGTTGAAAGCTTTGTGCAGAACTCCAGACTGTG
This sequence comes from Platyrinchus mystaceus, assembly GCA_035041135.1. Taxonomy (NCBI): domain Eukaryota; kingdom Metazoa; phylum Chordata; class Aves; order Passeriformes; family Tyrannidae; genus Platyrinchus; species Platyrinchus mystaceus. The sequence goes on along the minus strand of JAWWLV010000121.1, from coordinate 60,172,242 downwards.
TCTTCCCCTCTTTACAAGTATTTTGCATTCCACTAGTGAAGTTGAGGAAATTTATTACTGCAGTTGATAATATCTACTCTGGTTCTGTAGAAACTTTGTATTGCTCAATGCAAAAAAAGAAAGTAAAGAAAGAAAATAGAAACAAAGGCCTGATCCAGAGTTTTTATCTTAAAAATAGATAATTCCCATTATTTCTTTGTATTGTACACAAATACATTATATCTGTTCTTCTGAAGTTATTCCTATATATCATTCAAAAGAAATGCCCTTGAGTTACAGAATACAGTATACAGACATTGCCCCTGCTCCGAGGAGATAATATCTAGTTGTTCAGAGGCTTTCCAGTTGAATCAATCTCCATTGGTAGCTAAGAATTTGAATGCGCTCTCTTAGCAGCAAACTCTACCTGACAAATTCTTACAACCAGACTCAGAGTATGTATATGGTACTGACATACATTCCATTCCTTGTGGGAATTGTACTTATGAGAACACAGCCTCATAAGCAATGCATTACACTTGTAGAACATTCATTATAGCAACAGGTAACATATAATCTTTATTCTCTCTCATTTATGTAGAGCATTTAGTGTCCTTGCTCCAGGGTTTTACCACTACAAATCAATTTGTTAAGAGTAGTATTGCAGTGACAAAGAGGAAAGATCTCCCTACGCTCTCAGGTCTTCCTCTTTTCTCCTGGTAATTTTTCTGTGTACTAACTGCTCTTCCTCTCTCTGTGGCAGCCTGAAACATTTGGCCTACAGTCTTCAAGAGGATGTGTTCCCTGCAACTGCAACTCTTTTGGTTCCAAGTCCTTTGACTGTGATGGAGATGGTCAGTGTTATTGCCAGCCTGGAGTGACAGGAAAGAAGTGTGACCGCTGTGCACATGGATTTTACAACTTTGAAGAGGGAGGCTGTACTCGTATGTAAATTTTTTGCACCCAAGTGCAGATTTATTTATTTGATGTTTGTTTATTCCTAAGATTCTAGTTTGGCTGGGTTTGTATTCCCTAACAAATTTTCCTGACAGCTAGGTATGTTCATAGTCAGCCTTGTAAATCAGTCAGTTGGCAAGGATGGTGATTGGCAAGAACAAAAGACACAAGTAATTTCTGCCATTTTATGGTCAGTTAATGGCTAATCTGCTATGGTTAGAAGGAACAGGGATGTCTTTCACTCCAAGTACTGTCTGCCAAAAAATTCTATGAATTTCCTATAATTTAATTATGTTAAGGATATTATTGAAGTCTGATTAAAGTTCTTGCCAAATCACATCAGCTTGAAGGGAAAACAAAAACACAACCTCCCTTTGCTTCTAGTTTTATCCCAAATCTTTTTTATTAATGCAATCCTTTTCTGTATAGTAATATTTACTTTCTTTCTTACTTGTATACTTTTTGTGTCCAACAATATCTTCAGGTAAATCTGCTATGTCCCTTGTGTAAACACATGAAAAGTCTGCTTTTCTAGATGCTGAAACTCTAGCATTAGACATAAATATATCCAGCCACTTCTTTACATTTATTTTTTTTCCTTTTTGTACATTAGGTCATAAAACTGAAATGCGTGCTCCCTATCCCTGAAGTAGTACAGTTTGCTATGTCAAAAAGAGCCTAATCGATAGGTTTCTTCATGGGGAAATATCCATCTTTGCTAGTAGAACTGTGTTTTTAAAGTCTCACAGACTCATTTAGGTGTGATCAGAGGAGGCACAGCTGGTTGTCTAGTGGGAGTGACTGCTGGAATGCCAGAATGCTGCTATTATTCTTCAGGCATAAACTGTATTCTTCCCCGAAGCAGAAATCACCATGTTCAGTAATCTGTTCTTCCTCCTTTCCTATCCAGAATGGCAGCAGAAGCAGCAAGACTATCTCTCTGCCTTTTTTTACTTCCCTTTTTTATGGAAGGAGCATCAAGGCCTTCAGACTCACATTTGTGCAGCAAATTCCAGTTTTAGCTGTAGTGTGGATAAACCTTGAGACAGGCTGAATTATAGATTATGTTTGAAAATGTTGTTCTGTGATATTGTTTCCCATGTTCAAAAGGGGGACAACCTTGAAAAGTGCAAACATGCTGGCACCTTGGAAAAGCGAAAGATTGGTTCCCAGGCTCACTGATGAAAAGAGCTTGAAATAAAATGCAAATGATAACTGCAGTCCTAAAGCCTTTAGCACTTATACAGAGGGGAAAAACTACTATAGTGGTGTTTTTTTTTATGGTTAGCCTCTTACTCAAACATTTCACAGTTTAAAAGTACATCACTATTGTGAAACACAAAAAAATGTTGTAAACTTCATACAGTTGGGGAAGGAAAATAAGAGGGCTATTAATAAGATTTCACATTAAAATTATAATTGCTCTATTGGCAAACTTTGAAATGACAGAGTAAATCCATGCAACGTTTTAAATAGAAATGTATCAGCTTGTGATCATCAAATGTTTACAATAACAGCAACAGCTAAAGATATTCAGAACATTCAGATTTTTAAAAGTTCCTAAGTAAATAGAACAGATGGAGAGGAATTCTGTTTTCAACATGCTGTTTTTCCCCACTTATTTTAGTAGGCTTCTTATGTATTCCTTCAAATGACAAAAAATAAGGAATTAAATTATGAATCACAAAGAAAATCAGAAATTTAATAAAATATATCAAAACGTGCCAGAAAGAAAAGTACAGAAAAATTATTTCCATTGTGACAGTTAAATATCAAATAAAATATTGGACCCCTTTTATCTAGCATTTATCCAGAAGGAATATAATTTGATTTTTTTCTTGTGCAATAAAAACCCATAAATCATAAAATAAACCCTAAAGCATCATCAGTGTTGACATTCTAGCAGCAAAGATACAAAAAAGATTTCTATTTCACTATTGCTTGCAACAAATGTGTTTTACTTTTTCCCTCTTTTTTTTTTTTTGATAATGATAAAAGTAAAAATGAAAAAAAGATTGCTCTGTCTCCTTCTTCCCCTACATGTTTTTTAAGCCAATATTCTGTAAGACCTGGAAGCCCATAGAAGAGCTGTCACATCCAAAGGCCTCAGTCTACCAATGAGCTGTATTCTGAAGCATCTTCAAGCTGCAGTGTGTCAAAAGATTTGAAGTAGCATGCAACACATCTTGTTCTGGCATGATGGAGGCAAAACTTGCTATCTTCTTTGAAACAATTACCTTATTTTGAAAGCATTGGTGGGAAAAATGAAGGTCACTTCTTATTTGAACTATAGATATGAGTTCTATCTTTGCATATCTCTTGTTTTCTTGTTTAACTCTGAACTGAGGTATTTCATACAGTAAAGGCAATGATCATAAATGAAGCCCTCAGCAACAAGGTTACATTGCCCTTTAAACACCCCAAGGAACAGATTATGACTCAGAGAGTCAGAGTTTGCTTGTGATGCTTTTTCTCTGACCTCAGGAGTAATGTGGATGGTGGGTATGAAAATAACCATACACCAGTTCTGCTCCTTCAATCACTGAGGTGTCTCGTGCCTCATAACTGCTTATCACGTACATACCTTGAATTTGTATTTTCCACCAATGAATTGTTCATTTAATAATCATTTCAAAGCAAAGACCGCTTCTAGAACCACTTTCAAACCCAAAGTATTTTTAATTTAATATAATCTGCAAAGAATCCCAGTTTCCTGTGGAGAGGAAACATCAACTTGTTGACATCCTCCCAAGGCAGAGGACATGTAATCTGAGAAGGAATAGAAATGGAAAAAGAAACTGAAACACCTCCTTTGGCCTTTAAAAGAAGTCTCTTTAGAGCAGCAGAAATTTCAGGAGGTTGGCTCAGATTGGTATGTAAGATGTTAAACACACTGCAGTTCCCTACATAGATGGCTCAGGTGGCTTCTTGCAGGAGACAGCGTGGGTCAGAAATTGTACAGCAATACTGCAGTTATGTCACAAGAGCGCACAATCTCAGAAGTCTCTGCACTTCGGCAGTTGGTGCCTTTATTTTTCCCATTCTGTTCTCATTGCAGTTACTTCAACCTCAGTTAATCTGTGTTTCACTGTGACTGATTTTGTTTTGTCTGGGTTTACCCTACCTTTCCTACCCCTCTGTGTCCACAGATACCTGAGAGTTCACTATACAGTAAAGGAATGATCCTATCCCTGTTGGGGTCTGCTCTCCAGGTGTCACATAAAGGACTAATTTTTCCTCTGCTTTATTTTTTTTTCTGTCTCCCATGAAGCCTGTGAGTGTTCACATTTTGGTAATAACTGCGATGCCATCAGTGGCCGCTGTATCTGCCCTCCCAATACTGTTGGAGAGATGTGTGACAAATGCGCACCAAATTACTGGGGCCACAACATTGTCAGCGGCTGCAAGGTGAGTGCATTTCTGTTTTCTCTGTGTGCATTACCTTTTTCACAGTAATTTATCACTGGAACACAATTCTTGGTTTGTAAACCATGGTTTGTCTCTGCATTGCAAGTTTTGGTATCAGACTGTGATGTAAATGTTGGTGATCTCTTTCTGAGCACTACAGATCCTCTGTCTCAGGCATGCAGCCTGTAACACAAAACACCCTGTTGATTCTGCTGTCACACTGAATCAGTGTCCTGCTTGAAACTGGTTTTATTTTATTACAGCTATGTTTGAAGTGATTGAGGAGAGACAGTACTAAACAATGTATATAGATGTATATTTGCAGGTAATTGACAGCGCTTTTGTGGAACAAATTTACTTTAGTCTTAATGATGATACCACTGTGAATTTGTACTCAAAGTTTGCTTGAGTACAAATGGAATGGCTTCCATTAGTGCAAAAAAGACATCAAGGAGAGAAAAAAAGAAACATCCACCTTAGTAAAGGGGTAATAAACCTTTTCATTAGCCTTTAAACTCTTTTATCACAATATTTGACACAGAGTTAAAAAAATCTGAAGAGAAGGGAGAAGAAGCAGGGAAACAATGATAGAACGTCAAGGAGGCCATGAAAGCTGTTGTTAATGCCCTTAAGTTGAGGGGAGCAGTATTCGGGTAAGGTTGAAAATTGGTCACAGGGGACATCATGCAAAGTTCAAATGCCTTCTCCTCTCTTCTGTGCTAATTGATGATGAGGGATTTATAGTACAGCTACAATTCATCCAAAAAAAATATATCTTGTCTGAACACAGTCATACACCATTAATGCTTTTTCTTGAAAGGCTGTTTGTCGTGTAGCTCAGGCTGCAGAGCAGTTGTCAAGAATGATTTCCTTTTTGTACGTATGAAAAACTCCTCTTGTGAAACCTCTGCTGTGCTGCTGTGATGTGGACTCTTGGCTTCTGAAACCAGCCTAATGAGGTTGAAGACCTCTGTTTGAGCTCTGGAATATATTCTCTAATTGTCCTTTATGTGCATGCACATTAGTATGACAGTTCCATGGCACCATCTAAATTAATAATGATCTATCAGCCCACATCTCTTTCAGTATGTTGCAGCAAATTTCTGCAAAGTAAGATATGAATCTCTTGCTCACAGTTTTCATAGAAGTTTTCCAAGGCTCTTTTAACTCAGGGATAGAGAGCATTGCATACAACTGCAAAAACAAACATAACACCTGATGGTAATTTAGGTTTTGATATTGCACACCAAGCTATTTCAGAGTATGGCGAAGAATTTGCTTTCTAAGCTTTATGTTCACATTTATCTTGTAGTATAAAGGTCTTTCTGTCAGAAGGTTTTATTTTTTAGGTTAGGTAGCAGTCTAGCAGCCTAGCATTTAACCATTGGTAAAATAGTTCCTCTGGCATTCAGTAAAGATTGCATTTGAATGTGTCCTGTAAATATTCACCTTTATACATGGTCTTTTAAGATCAGAAGAAAGGTGCTCTAAGTAGTCATATAATAAACAATTTTGCTTAGAAACTGAATTCACATTTTCTTCTTCTCTTTTTCAGCTTTGTGTCTGTAATTTTAGCAAGTCTATCCATGTCAGTTACTGTGGTAACCTGTACTACTGACACAGAGTTTGCTTCTGTAAGCTGAACTCGTCCATATGAGATTCTGGTCATGCCAGCGATTGCAGCCAATATCCTGTGCTAACTTTGCAGTGAAGTCACAGTAGTAGCACTGAGGGATTCTTCTGTTCCTTGGAACTCTGCAGTTTTCCCTGCTACTTAATTCTGTATTCAATATCTAGACCCCCTGGCAAATCACCTATTTCTATCCTTATCTGCCTGTGCAAGTCTCATTCTGTGAGCAAGTTTACTTCCCAGAAGACTGCATGACTAAATCTCTAGCCCTTACTGTGTATACTGCTGTCATCTAGGAGTCTTTTTTGTACAAAGACACCTGTCTGATAGATGACTAATAAATATTGCACTAGATTCCTCTGGAACTACTAAACCGATTGCCCCTCAGCAATTCCAGTTTTAGGAAAGTGGTCTGAACATGCCTGCAAAGGATTTACATACGAAATACTTTTTAGAGTGTTTGTAGTTTGCAAGTTAATTTTGTCCCCAAAGTATCCTAATGTCCTTGACACTTTTAGATTTTTTTGTTTTCACTGCCTAACTTATAAGTGATAAGTCATATCTGTTGAAAAAAACCTGGTGGAAAAAACCCACCAGTATTGTAAATGTATTTAGTGTATATGCTTGACCCTTGCTGAGTAAAAATTAATTACTATCCTTATAATTTAGATATATTACTTTTAGACAGTGGAAATTCATTGCTGTACTTTATTTACAGATACTTGAAAGAGATTAATTGCTTTTTGGTTGGGTTTTGGTTTTGATTGGGTTTTGGTGTTTTTTTTTGTTTTGGGTTGGGTTGGGTTTTTTTCAGAGCACAATTACAATTGTCTCCTTACTTCTCTCCTTTTTAGCCCTGTGACTGCAGCCTTGTTGGAGCCCTAAGTTCTCAGTGTGACTTAAATACAGGCTGTTGCTTCTGCCGCCCTGAATTCTCTGGGGATAAATGCACTGAGTGCAGGTTGGGCTATTGGAATTATCCACATTGTGTTGCTTGTCAGTGCTTTCTGGCTGGGACTGATCCACAGAGCTGCGATACAGAGGGGAGGTGCTCATGCATTGATCATACCGGCCAATGCAGCTGCAAGGTAGGACAATGAAGGTTGTAAACTGATTTTATAGCTGCTGAGAAGTGTATTCCAAAATTTACTGACCTCTGTACTTACTTATTCCAGCAATACATGCAGACAAATCTCCTTGGTTTTCATAGTGCATTTGCTAACTGCTGTGGGAGGAGTCCAACACAAAGAAAGACTTAAGTGCTTGTCAGTTGCTTTTTCACATACAGGCACTTGACAGGATAACATCCTCTTAAGCTTTTTTCTTAGTTTGAATTTCTTTCTGTTCTTAGTGAACTGTTGCCAGTTTATCCCCATAATAAAATTCTTGTTTAGATACTGGGCAAAATAAGTGCAAACACATCAGTAATCACAGTATGCCACAGTGCTAGTTCAAAGTACATTGTCTTAGAGGGAGTCAATATTCATAATTTCATTAGTAGAGTTCACTGCATTAGTGTCTCTTCTGAGTAGACTGCATCCAGTTCAGGATCACTAACACAAAGACTTTTGGGATCACCATCCACAGCATTCTTATTTGGAATTGTTCTCGGAAGAGCAGCACACTTAGGTGGTTTGAAAATTGACTGGATTGATGGCTTAAAGGTGGTTTGACATGCAGTTGGTAGCCAGCAAGCAGAGTACCCCAGAGCCAATACCTTCATCAGCACCACAGATGACAGTATTCATGATTAGCACATTTGAGAATATTGCTGATTTGAAAGAGATAGAAGGTTGACATGCTGAACAGTAGAATTATAGTCTAGAGGATACTTGAAAAGCTTGATGACTGGGAAAATAGAAAGGTCATGAATTGGAGAGGAATGACCTCAAGAATCAGTACAGTTTGGGAGGAAAAGGTCTGAGTGGTAATCCTGCTGAAAAGCACAATATAAACCAACCCTATACACTCCTTGTAAATCATGCCTACTGAGCTGGATGCATTGAGCATACTGGCCAATGCAGCTGCAAGGTAGGACATCACAAAGAGCATGACCACCAGAAGAAAAATCTTTATCTACTCAATGCTCTACTCTTTACTCAGTGTTGGTAAGACTGCACTTGGAAATGGTGTCCAGTTTTAGGACCTGATTCAAAAGTATTGTTGGGAAATTGGAGAGGACCCAGAGGAGGGCTATAAAGAGTCTTACAGTAGATGATTTGTGAGGATGTAATGAGAGCTGGACTCCCTTAGCGTGAAAAATGAGGCTAATAATAGGAAATGCAACTGCACCCTATAACCACTTCAAAGAGCAGTTGACAGAGTCAAGTTCTTTCTTATGGTGACATAAGATGTAACAAGGGGTGGTAGCTGCAAATGGCAGCTTGGGAATTTTGAGTTGGACATTAGAAAAAAAAATCAGGGTTATGCAGCACTGAAAGAGATTATCCAGAAACATTGTGAAATACCCATTCTTGGAGATTTTCAAGACCTAACTAGAAAGAGTCATGGGTAACTCAATCGAGTTTTGGTGATATCTCACTTCAAGGAGGAGGCTTTTAAAAGTGACCTCTAGACATTCTTTCTGTGACTTTGATTAATTTAATAATACTGAATGAAGTCAGCGTTTTTTCCTCAGAATTTATATCTAAGGTTAAATTTAAATCTAGCATTGGTTAACATTTTGCATAACTTTTTTTAAAGAGTTAAATATTCAAGAAGCTAGACTTTTAGAAAATGGTAATCATTCCCATTTAAATCTGCTGTTACAGCTGCAGAAATGAGCTTTCAAAGGCTCAGGAGTCTCATTGTCAGCTCTGACAAAAAGCAGCAAAATCTAAGCTAAATACAGTGTAGGCACATTTGTTGATAGAGTTACATGTGGAAATGAGGGTTAAAAATGGTAAATCCTGAGGGATAATGTTGGTTTCCTATGTAAGTTTTAGAAAATTTAATTTGTTTTTTTAAATTGTCTACTTCACATTACTCTCAAGAGAAAAATGTGCGTGTGGGGGGAAAGCCAACCAGTACTTTCATATTGGTGATTTTCTTTTCTTTTTAAATACCTTGGTCACGATATGAAAATGGTTTCAAAAGGCTCTGCATAAATATTGTGTATCTCCCCTATCTGGAATAGCTTTTTATTTGGACTAATTGAAAAATGAAAATAAAAGCATTGACATTACAATGGTGAAACATTTCAGCCTTGTTAATACTGTTCAATGATGTGGAAAACAATCATGAAGAGAGGAAAGCTTTTCTCTACAGAATTTCCATTAAAATACATTTCTCAGCAAGAACATTTAGTGCTGTACCTTAAATATCTGAACATGTCAATGCTAATTCCTATTAAGAAGGCTTGATTAACACAGGCAATTTCAGAACAACTTATTTTTCTTATCTTATCAATCAGTTATTGAGCGTGTCATGCCCAAAGTGCCATTTAATTTTTCTGTGCTTACAAATGTCAGTGTGAAACCAGCATCCATTGCTCAGAGCTACTCAGTGTATACAAATGCAAATGCCTTAATTACATTAATTATATATGTTTACATACACACGTGATAAGAAACTGGAAAGTTCCTTGAATATTTCCTAACCCTTGTTATTATTTCTTTCTGCACACTGTTATTATCATCGCTGCATGATTTTCTTTTTCTATTGCTACCTTAAAATAAAATTTACTTCCCTCCCCCCCCCCCTTATTTTTTCCCCCTTTTTTAAACATTCTCTCTCTTCCAGGTTAATGTGGAAGGTGTTCACTGTGACAGGTGCAAGTCTGGTACATTTGGTCTCTCTGCCAGAAACCCACTTGGCTGCAGCAGTTGCTATTGCTTTGGCCTGACTACACAGTGCACTGAAGCAAGGGGTCTGATCCGTATGTGGGTGAGTAGGAAGCTGCTGAGCCATGTAATGCGATAATGTTGTTTCCTGCTGGCATCTTTTAGTCAGGCACTGAGAGGTAGCTAGAAAATGGTCAAACATTTAAGCAATCATTTTCCTCTTTATACTTTGAGAGGTGGTGAGAGCGATATGTTCCATTAGACAATCAGGGTCAAGACATTAAAAGTAAATAAGTAGATAAGAAAATGAGTGATAGGATAGCTGATGTCAAGCCAAAATAAAGCTATTAAGCCCCAAGAAAGGGCAAGCTAGTCATGTGGGGAAATTATGCAGTACAGTGCATTGCAACATAATCCCTGGTACATGATACGCAGTTTACCCAGGTGTATTCAAGGGTCACAGATGCTTATTGTCCAGCATAAATTTCCCATAGTTCAATTAATCTGTTTATTGTCATTGTTGGTTTTGCTGTTTAGGTGTTGTTGGGTTTTGTTTTGTTGATTTTTGTTTGTTGGGGGTTTTTAAATTTTTTTTAAAAAAGCTTATTGAAGCTGTATTTAAATTCAAGAATAGTAGGGTATAATTCATCAAAACAAACAAAGAGCTCTCAACTTGTTTGTGGAAGAGGGCCTTGAGGCCTTCACTGGACTGACAAATAAGGCAGACTGGATGTCTCCATTTATCTGTACAACAATCACAAAACACACATTGAGACTGCTGCTGTCTGTCACTGCTGTGCCAGCTCCTCAGTTACGTTCTGGAGGAGCGATTTCTAATGGAAAAAGGTTAGTTCTGTCCCCATGTATGGTCAGTCATATCTCTGCTCAAAAGCATGTTGGCCATAGAAGGAATGTGCCTAGTGAAAATCAGCCCCAGACTTGTCAAGTACAAGCATCAGTTGGATAAGGAAACTTTAGACTGAAATCAAGTTAATGTTTCTTGCTTAATGTAATATGAATACAACTTATTCTCCTCTTCACTGTTCAATCCAGTAGCACCTCTTTCCCCTCCCAGTGGGTGAAGTGATTTATTATGATCTGACCCAGTTGTTTTCATTATTTCTGTTTTGCCCATCATACACTGCTAGACTGGAGATGGAAGGCTGTAGAAGACTGGCAAGTTATAAAATTTAATCAAGTTCCATGACAGCAGCAGTTCTGGATAACTATACTTTGACCTTTGTGGTAGCACAAACCATAAACAGTTTAAACCTCCTGATTATTTTGTTTCTCTTGATTAACTTCCTTTCATATTTGTGCTCATATCTAAAGGAGAGTATGATTATGTCTCACCTAGTTTTTGGTGTTCTGTGTTCTGCCAACTGATAGTGGCTATTTCAGATATTTTCAGGTGCTTCAAATGGCGTCACGCTTGTTTAAACAAGCAAATCCTGTCTTATATGACAGACAATAAGGCATGGGTAATCTGAAATTCAAATGTATTGGCCCCTTTCTTGATGTCCAAAGTAATAAACAGTAAAATACAGTTATTCTAGGAGCTCAGTAAATCTCACTTAGGGCTAGCAATGTTAGGAATGCTTCCATGTCTGATCAGTCCATAGATGCTGCTGTAAATGGAAATACCAGGATACTGGAAGTACAGTACAGGACTTAGCTGATTCCTCATTACCTTGCTCCTATCTCATGACCAGCCTTTTGATGGGATGACTGTTAGAGATATGACTCTGCATTTGTTTTCTTTGTTTTCCTGACTCTTTGGGAGAAGCAGTTTTTATACCAGCCCTTTGCATCTGTTCACACACTCCCTGTGATACTTCCATTGGCACAGAATTACTAAGACTCTTCTTACAGTTTTTGATCAGAATAATGATTTCAATATAATGCTATTGAGACTCTGTCAACAAGTCTTAGAAAATTATAAGCATCTAAGTGGCATCCTTGTATTTTTCATTAAATCTGAATTTCGAGTTACAGAAACCCTCACTGAGCCCTCACTCTCTGCATATTGCCTGGAAAATGTTTAGCTGTGAATATTGCATAGAATTGTCAAGGGATCAGGCACTGTGTTCCACAACCCCAGTGATGCATAATGAGTGGTGGTGAGAACTATGCTTCTTTGTAAGGTACATTTCTCACAATCTGAACAGAAGAGGCCGGAGACTGAAATAGGACTATGAAAATCACTCTGATAAAATTCATGGAATCACTTGCTGATTAAACTATTTTAACCAGTGCTACTACATTTTTTGTTAACATGAGGACAAGGTGCAGAAGGCTCAAGAGGAAAGTCATTATGAGCACTGTTTATACCTGAAGGAGTAGTAAGACTGCTTTGTGACAAATTGCTCATAATGTGAAATGAAATTACCTAGAAATAATTTTTAAAGAGTTAGAATTTAAAGACTAACAATTCATGTGGGAAAATAGAGTTAATTTTCTTCTCAATTTTTTTCACTACGCTTAGGTGACCTTGAAGCCAGAGCAAATGATTCTGCCACTGGTGGATGAAAAGCTTCAGCGCAGCACTCTTTCAGGGATTGCGTTCCAGCCTCCTGAAATAGTAGCAAATATAGAACAGGTGATGCAGGATCTTCGGTCAGAACCTGTTTACTGGAGACTTCCAGAGCAGTTTGAGGGACGAAAGGTAAACCTAAAATACCACAGAATACCGACATGGATTTCTTTTTTTCAGTCTTATATTTCTGTTTTATAGTGCCTTTTTTCCCTTCCAATGAGCATGTCATCACGCAGTGGAAGGTACTTCAAAAGAAAATAAATGCTATTCCATTATTAAAAATTATTTGCTCTGGAAATTCATAAAGTAACATGAACAATATTTAACATAGATATTAATATGTAGTATTTTTCCACAGGATAGATTTTCTCATAAAAATGTTATTTGAAAAAATAAGCTGCATAAAATTTAATATAACTCTCTTGCAATTTTTTGTTTATCTCAATTTTAAACCAAAAATGTCTGACCTTTGTAAGTTTCACAGGAGAAAATGATTGAAATAACCCTCCTTTTGGATGTTGTTATGCACCTCTGTGATGATTTATTTTGCACTTTTGATATTTCTTGGTTTGGCTTGGAAAGTTTTAGATGTTTCTTTCCTTAAACACAAATTTTGGGGAACACCAAGGTACATAGAAGGAAATAGATAACGTATTGTTTTTAGTGTAGTACAATAACAAATTGTTGATGGGTGTTTTTGAACACAGCCCTTTTCCCCAGATAGCTCCACAAGCATGCATTGCTATTTTTTACCATGTATGCATTCATCAGGCTGCACATGGGTGCAGAGTGCATCTAGCTCCTTCCCAGGAATTTATTTCTATATAACTGAAAAATAAGATTTCTTTTTGCGCATTCTCAGCTGACTGCTTATGGAGGGAAACTGAAATATGCCATCTACTTTGAAGCACGAGAAGAGACAGGTTTTACTACTTACTATCCACAAGTCATCATAAGAGGTGGGCCTCCTACTCGTACAAGAATTATTGTCCGGCACATGGCCGCCCCTCTGATTGGGCAGCTAACAAGGCATGAGATAGAGATGACAGAGGTAAAACACATTTTCATCTGCTTTTTTTTTACTCCAAAGCCTAAGCACCTTGTTCTATTGAATACTGTTAATAATCTGGTTTTGCATTTCTGTCTTTCAGCATGAATGGGAATATTATGGCGATGACCAAAGAGTCAGAAACACGGTGCCCTGGGAATATTATCATGATGACTCAGGTATCAACAGGACAATGTCTCAGACAGATTTCACCTGGAAGCCCTATGGAGATGACTCAAGACCAAGTAGAGCTGTATCCCGGGAAGACTTCATGAATGTGTTGTATGATGTTCATTACATTCTTATTAAGGCAACTCATGGCAATATCATGAGGCAGAGCAGGTAACTATTTCATGCAGTGGTCTGAAATAGTGCAGTAGTCACAGAAAACCTTGTAGACCTTCCAGCTGTTCCCAACAGAATTTGTATTCATAACATCAGCTATAAGCCATTGCTGAGAAGAAAGAACAGGAGGAGTTAGCGTTCATCATGGCAGAAGACACAGGAGAGGGTAGTTTAATTCAACAGAAAATTTAAATCACCATAGGCAAATGAAATCTCTGTTTTCAGGTTCCTAGAGCAGAAAACACATGTAAGCATACACGTTCTGAAACAAATTCAGGGGTTTTTTTGAATAAATGTCTATTTTATGAAAATATGATGCTGTAATTAAATAAAAGTGTTAGTGTACAAAGGATTTTTCTCCTGCAAGTGGGAAATAGAATATGTTTGTATCAAATATACTCAACATCTGTGCAATCTATTAGTTAATAAGTTATATGAGGAAATAAAGATAATAATAAATTTGCAGTGGACATCAGACATCAAGATGACTGGAACAGAACAAAAATCTGCTGCAATCTAAAGGTCAGCTATAAGATTTTACACTCAAAGTAGCAGTCAATTGAACAAACAAAGAACAATTGCTTAGTTGCCTATCCTTTGAAGAGGAGTCTGCTGTTTACAACAGATCACCAGTGAATATGATTCAGTAATGATATTTTTGGTAAGAAATCCTAATAGTCTATCTGCCTGCACAAGCAGATATGGCCTGCAAAATATAAAAATAACCAACCTCTTTTACTTCCCCCAACACAAATAAAGCCTAAGCATCACGTTCCAGTTAATGGAATTCAAGAAAAAAAATCTATTAAAGTGTTCAGAAGATATCAGTGAACATCATCACAGGTTAAAAAACATGACCTGTGAGAGAAGATGTAAAGAAGCAGATATGTTTAGAAACTAGAAATTGCCTTACCATGCTTAAAATGTCACAGAGAGAAAGAGAAAAATGTGTTCTTTGTTGCCATGGTGGGGAAGTCAAAAACAAAAATTAACTTAAACTTTAGCAGGAAAGATTCACATTAGACATGAAAGAAAAATTCATCGGGGTACAAACATTCTAGAACAGATTATGTAGACTATTGAAAAAAGGTTTTAATAATGAATTCACAATATCCTTTGCAAGCAAAATTTATTAGCAAGGACATGGGAATGATCAAAGATAAACTCCAAAGGTCTCCAGAGGTCCTTTTTATGGTTCTGTCATAAAAGTGATAGACTAAAATTACTTCCAGATTTTTAGATTACAAATACCTCTGTAAGAACCTTGCCTGTGGAGTTTGAGGGTGACCAGGAGGGGAAGATATCATACAATTTTGCAGTATCTTGTGACCGAAAATGTAGTCATTGTTTCTGCTATTATCTATTGAAAATATATATTTTACTGAAAAGTATTTGTGCAGCTTGTGCTGGCTAGATGCTAAATATTAATAACACATGCCATGAATATTTTACATTGGTTTCATTTATTTTTGGCACAGTCCATGTAGGATATTATATTACAAGCACAGGGGGTTCCTGTGAAAAGAGTTATGAAGGGTAACTCCAGTGCAACGTGGAAAATTTGAGAAGCGTATTTGTGTTTTTATGTCTGTTTTTCCCTTCCCTTGCCTTTATGCTGTACAGATCCTAGTTCAGCTGTGGAAGCAAAAATTGAATACTATCTCAGATCGAGCATCAAGGAAATTTATGAAAGCAAAGCTCCTGGGTTTGTTCTGGGATGTGTGTGACTATTGTGACTGAACTAGACCTGCATTGTAATACACCACTGTTTTATCAGGGCTACAGAGTAAGGAGGCATATAGCAGAACAGGGGAGGACTTTTCAGTTTCTGGGCAGGTTTACAAGGTGTCACTTAAAGAGCCAGAACATATTTTTACAGCATGGCCTTTCAGAATGTGACACATTATGACAGCAGGACTTAGCAAAGAGTTCATCTGGTCTTTCTGGTAACTCTCCTTCTGAAGTCGTAACCTTGCATATAATACCATATTTGATTTTGGGGGCAGTTATGTTACAATAGATTTTTATGGACTACTTACAAAGCATTTCCCACCTGGCATCTGAGGCTTTAGGTAGAATATAGAAGGAACAGATTATTATTTTTTTCAAGTGGGCACTTTGAATGATTTCAGTGAAAGTTTTACGTAAGACTAAAAATAAATCCAGAATGCTTTTAAAGGTTAGTGTAATATTACCTTGCATAACAATTGAAGGCTTTTATTAAAAATAAGCTGAGACCCTCTAAAGGACAATATTTATGCTGAAACTTAAACATATGTTTGAATTAAGTGACTTATAACATTTGTTTAAATAGAATGTGTTGTGCTTTCCAAATAAGGAAACTTGTAGTAAACTAGTAAAGCTTGTCTTTCTACCTGACTGCATAGGAGGAAAGTATAAAGCGGTTTTATATTTTTTTTAGGTTTTTAATAGTGCTTCAATTTCAATTGCAAGGTTTAAAAGCTGCAGGTAAGAGATAAACAAAAGGAAAAACATTTTAAAATAAAAAGTCAAAGTAGCAGCAGCAATTGGAAACATAAAAATAGCTTAGTTCTAGCGTTAGCACTGTATTAGCTATAGAGTTTAGCAGCAATGCTAATGTTACAGCTTCAAAGCTGCAGCACTGCTAGTGGTTTAGAGGTTTCTACACAGAATCCAAACCCAAACATTTTTCTCCAATATTGTTCATTTTGTTGCCCTCATTTTCACATTCACCACTCTAAATGGAAACATTGCTTTTATTAGATTTTGGTTTGCAGCTGGGCTGTGATAATAAATTTATTTGAATTGGAATTATGCTTTCAATTTGACTGGGAATTATTGCAATATTTCTGACAGTGATCAGGTAACAGTTGTTCGACTGCTGCCTAATAGAGAGTTGAAAAACATCAACCAAGCCAGACCTTCCTTAAGTAACATTTTCACACAAACAATAGGTAGGTTTGTGGTCCTAGAATGTATTGTTATGTAAATGCATCTTTTTGACAGTAAACAATTTCTCAGTTTTGCCTCGGCCTTGATAGTGCAGCAGATTTCTTTTTTTCCCCCCCATTAAATGTACAGAGATTTCAATGTAAGCTTACATTGACACATCAGATCTGAATGGTTTCGCCCTCTTTATTTTCAGTCTTCTGTTTTGACCTGGCTTTGTTTTCTTGGGGGTTTTCTTGTTCAATTTCTCTGCTCCACTGAGCCCCTTTCATTAGGTAATAACAAGAGAGCACAGGATTTAAGATACTAGATTGATTTGGGATTTTTATATTGACACAGTGTATCAAGAGGTAAGCTCAGTCACAAAACTCTCATCTAGTTCAGTGGTGGGCATTTGCTTTTGCTGTATTCATCCTGACATTGGTGGCTATATGCCAGTGAGCAGAAGGCTGTGACTGAGTCACTCAGTAATCAAGGTTTGGGAGTAGATGAACAGACTGTAAGCATAAGAAGGAAATGAGCAGTTCTGTGAGCTCCTCTCCATTAGCCCTGTGCTCAGACACTTAATGAATAGACTCTAGCTGCATTATTGACATTTATTCAGCTAGTTAGTCAGATGATCTTTGACATTTTATCTTAGGTTGGCATTATATTTGAAGCTTTAAAATTTACACTGTTCTGCCCTTTTCATTTCTCAGAGGCAATAGGTGTTCCAGACCATAGCATTCATTTAAACAAACTAACAAACCCCCAAAATAAAGAAGTAAGTTGAAAGTACAGCATTGGATGCATTAGGATTAAGTGTATTTCATTAGATGTTATATTAGTTACCTCTGACTGTGATGTACTCAACCCTATTTGTCAGGACAGCATTCATGCTGGAAAGACAAGGAGTGGTTGGGAGGCAAGGATATTATTATTTATACAATAAAACAAAAGTTTAGAAAGTTAAAATGTTAGAAACTTTTGGTTTCTGATACTAGAAGATGCTTCTGTAGTAGGATTTCATGTTTGCTTTGAATTGGTTTTTTAGATGTCTAAATAATCCTAAAGAAAAAAAAAAAAAAAGGATATCTGGCTACAGATCTTAAAATTCCTATTAAAAAGGCAAATGTCCAATATCTTTGAAGTCTGTTCTAGAGCTTGTTAGGTTGCTTTAGTTGCTGAGGATAGATTTTATTTTTTTAAATAGTTGCCTCATTACAAGCTCATTTAGTGAACAATTTTATTGCTGTACACCTGAGAGTCATGAATTGGAACTGCACTTAGTATGTGACTTCAGTTGCTTAATGAGTCCCTCCAAATGAAGAATCAGATATGAACTTTTGTTGGTAGTTTGCCTGAGAAGAGATTTAAAAAAAAAAGAATCAAGCTGGAGAGCTAGCTAGTTATACTATTGCCTAAATATGGAAAATGAGATGAGGTGATGCTAACTTTGTAGTTTCCTTAACAGATGCAAAAAACAGTGTTGTCTCCTGTAGATCAAGAATCCTACAAACAGCCAAATAAGACTTTTCTCCCATGCTAGCTATGAACCAGCTGGCTTTGAGTTAGTGCTTGACTAATCTCATTGGAGATGTTTACTCCTCTTTTTCAGGATTTCTGAGATCACACTGGAAGTTGCTGAAGGTGGCACTGTGTCTGGGATGACTCCTCAGGCTTACTTGATAGAGAAATGTGACTGCCCATTGGGTTATTCCGGTTTGTCTTGTGAGGTACAGTACTAACCTAACTCCCAGGAAAAATCTTTGTACCTTCGCTGGCCCGTTCATTGGTAACGTGTGAAAAGTAATTAGAGTGTAAATTCATTTAACTGGCTACAACTCTCTCTTAACTTAATTACTTACTTTCTCTCTCAGGTATTTCTCTCACAAGGAATTTAGGCACTTTTTTTTTTTTTTTGCTGTAGGCAAATGTGCTACTGAAACCATGGTGATGACTCGAATACTTAGTATAAAGGAAAGTGAGTTTTAGTGGGACAGCATCTCTGAGACTGAACTGTGTGACTGACAGATCAAGGCTGACAGATCAAGCCTTTTTGAACAGATAGGGGTATCATACCATTGCAATAGTAAATTTCTAAGTCATTGAATGCCGGGAGAAAATGTTGTTCAACTTGGTGAGCTTGGTGCGCCTTATACATGCATCATAATTATTTTTTTACTTATGTAAATATTTTCATGCTGAAGATAACATATTTCAAAAGTACCCAAGTTTTATAGAGGATCAGGTGACTTGCATTTTTGCAAAATGTATTTTATGATAGATACCAGAGAAAGTATTTAAGATGTTCTGCGTTGACTGCAGAATAGAGGTTAATATTTTTGATTGTCCATCTCTTGAGGATGAGACTTCCAGTCTTTCTGTGTGCAAAACACCATGTTTTGATTTTTAAGCAGCACTAACAATTCCAAATACATTGCTTGCAATTGCTAGGTGGAGGTAGTAGGAGCAACACCTTGAGTATTCTGCAAATGCCTCAGACATACTGACTAAGTGGGAATCTTGTAAAGGTTCCCCCAAACTAGCAGTGGGAGAAAAATTGAAGTAAATAAATCAAGGGAAAGATGCCTTATCTGTAAGAACTCTGCTCCCTTCAGATATTATACGCAATTGTGTTATGCAGCAAATGAGTCCATAGGAACTGTGAGTTCATGGGAAATGTGTGGAAGGAAGCAAGTGAAGTATTTTTCTTTGCACACTGTTTCGGTAAGAGCATACACCTGAATTTGTGTAAATACATGAGAAATTAATCAGCTCCAACATTTATAACTAGGGAATTTTTTTTAATTACTGTAGCAAATTGAATTTTTAAAGAAAAATATATGATAATGTAATTAGAACTTTATTTTAATTCACACCCACCAGGGTCTGCAATAAATGTCTCAATTGCAACCTTCATACTTCATGCTTAATTGTGTGATCTTCACATGCTCATAACTTATTTTATTTTTAGTGTACTCAGTGAAGGTTATGGTGTGTTCTGTGAAGGTTTATTTCATTTTTGCAGGGGAAAAGGCATCTGATACCCTGGCATTTTTTAAGCAAATGTTAACAGGGTATATACTTTATCAGTATAATTGCATTTTGAAGATTATGTGCATAGCAGTTTTTATTAGAAGTGACATTTATATCCCCCCCCCTTTTTTTTTAAATCTGGTAGTATGCTGAAAAAGCAGTGGTAAGAGTTTTCCTAATGGCTACTTCTGAAAAACTTCCAAACTAGTAATTAAAAATGTAGTCTACTTTATCTTTTGTCTGTGTCTCATTTCATCTGAGAAATGCTTTGATCAAAATAGGTGAGAAGAGTGTTAATGGCATCAGAAAAAAAAGCAAACAGATATTAGTTTTGTTTGAGGATGTACTATATATTTATACCTTGATTTTAAAGTCACTCAGAACTTGTAAAGCTGTGTTTTGTACCATGTTTGGACAAGGACTCTAGTGGGGATAGAGAGGGAGAAAAAAACCCTGAAATTGTAGTAAGAAACAGAATTACTTTCATTTGAGATTATTTATCTAAATTAGAATTCTTCACAAACCATGAAAAAGTAGATAGGCTGTTTCTATGCTTCAGGGAACTTAATGTAGTCTAAGTCAAAATAAAAGAGGAAAAGCAGAAGTGAGTTAGATTTCTTTCTTTGTGATTCTAAAGAAAATAATTGTGTTTATACTTTCTCCATAACTTGAGCTCCTGGAGGTTTTGGCAATAATTATAAAACTGTCAGAGTGGTGGTGTATGAATAAATCTAGCATGTCAGCTAGTGCTTCTCTGAAGAATCCTGCTTTTGGTCATGAAAAGTTACTTACCCAGATTCTCCTTTGTTTTATTTAGCATCCATTTTATTGCAGTGTACTATTCCCATTGTCTCCAAAAAGCAGTAGAAAATTACTTCATCAGACAGCCTTCACAGGCTCCTGGCACCACTAGGTGATGGGATTTATGCATGGGACAAGTGACTTCTCTGTAGGCTCTTACTCCTAGTGGTCTCAGCTGTCAAAATGTTCCTGTTTGTGTTTTTATGCAGCCATAGCTGTATGCTTTCTGAGAGCTATGTGGCGACTTTCATAGAATTGAGTAATAAGCCTGAAATAAAGATCGAGTGTTTGATTTTGCATGTGTCAGCTTTGCTAGTAATTTTGGGGTTGTTCTCAGAATTTGATTGCCAAGCTGTGGTAGAGAGTGATTGACAAACTTGGTTTGGGGCTGATAGTCTCAGACATGGAAAACCTTTAACATTTTGAATTCTGTACTTTTATGGTCTTTAAATTATATAGCTATAAATAATGCAGCCATGCAGCCATATTCTTGTTTATTATCATTCGGCTTTTGCTTGTTATCCATCAGGTAGTCTGTGGGCAGATACTAGCTTGTCGAATCTGAAAAGCTTAGCAAGGATGAAGGAAACAGAATCATCATGCTTACTCTCCACAATACATGCAAAAAAAAATATTTTGAAAACAAACCTTTTTCTGAAGAAATAAAGGGAGAACAGAAAGGTGTTCTGCATCTGAATAAAAGATCTCTCAAGCTGTAGTATAAAAGCCTGGTGCCAGTGGAGTGCTCCCAGGATTTTTCAGCCCTGTGTCCAATTAGACCTGGCTCTTGTTATCTGTAAAGTACTGTATATTGTTTGTAACACAGCTGGAAACCTGTCAGGTTCTTTTCACAACTTGTAAAAACTGGTGATTGGAAAGATGAGCTTGCAATGCTCCCCGTACCCAGTCCACTCTGTAATGATCTGTTTTCTTCTGCATCTTTTTTTATTGCAGTTATGCTCTCCGGGATTTTACAGGCTTCCATCTCCACCTGTGGGAAGAACATCTGCTCAGTCCTTGGGCGCCTGTGTAGTATGTCAGTGTCATGGACACAGTACTATGTGTGACTCTGAAACCTCAATTTGTCAGGTATTATGCTTCTGATCTTAAGCACCAGGTTAATCGTAATGTAAAATTCATAAGTTGTATAACTGGTCTAAAAAGAGAGAAAATTATATTTTAATCTAATTTTACTTAAATATCTTAAGTGTCAAAGTTCAGGGAGGTTCATAAAAGCAAACTCTTAAAGTTTTCCACTCTAATTTTCTAGACTTCAGACTAAGCAGTGCCTCTTTCCCCCTGAATTACTATTTGTGTAAAAAGAAAAACTAGACACCTGCAAACTGAAGAAGCAATGTACCATGTGATGTACAACAAACATAATACTGCTCTTGTAGGCAGTAATACATGTGACCTGATACAGTAAGATTGAATTTTAATTATTTCTCCTTCTTCAATGGCTGGAACAAAGGAGGGAAGAAAGGATGAATGGGATAAGAAATTCTGTAGGATACATCTAGCTAGCTGCAGACCTCTATTCTTTCTTCTTTTAAGCCCACATATTACTCAGCAGGCATTTGATACAGGCTTAAAGCAAGCATTCCCACTGAGAATCGTATCAGGGAGAGAGAAATTATGTATTGAAGTAAGTTTGAATCCCTGAGGCTGGGAACAAAATTTTGTCTGCTTTCTTGTAATTATCAAATACAGCTTTCATTCTGTCTCCTTCCTCTGCAGAATTGTCAGCACAATACTGCTGGTCACCACTGTGAGAGATGTGCACCAGGATTTTATGGCATTGTCCAAGGCTCTCCAAATGACTGCCAGCCTTGTGCTTGTCCGCTATCCATTTCTAGTAACAAGTAAGTAAGCAAACTTAAGATGCAGAATTACCTTTCCAGCAAGACAAAGCTTTGTGCTGGGCTCACTGTGTCCTTTTTCCAGATGGCTACAGGAAAATTGCATCATGGAATACTAAAAATTTCTTATCTACTTTTGCTAATTGATCTCCTTTTAAAAGTGGGAAATTGTTCCCTTGCTAATTTGTGATGAATAAATTAATAAGTGCTAGAAAATGCAATACTCAAGATAATGAATGTGTGTTATAAAGGTATTCTCATAAATGAAGCTAGAGCAGAATTCAAGTACAATATAGCCACAAGGGAGCTGCAAAAAATCTTATGCTCATGTTTTATGTTAGTATAAATGTGTTACAGTGCCTTTCTTACTCCCCTATGGAATTTATTGATTCCTTATTTAATGTTACATGAATTTTAGGCAATTTGTGAAAGATAGAATAATTTAAAACCAATATAGTTATTGCAGCATAAATTTTATTGGTTGCTTTATGTTAATGAACCTTTCCATGGTTCTTCTGCATGTGTTCCCAACAGATGATATTTTAGCATTTGTGTTTTATAGAGCTTAACTCAGAAGTCTCTAGATGTCACCGAAGAGATTTCTGCTAGCTGCAGCCATCAACAACTTTGGCAGCTGTATAGTAAATACGGGTACAGACAACTGTACATTTCACCCAAGTGAAAACTGAAGGGAAACACCATTGGAGAGAGGGCAGGGAAGGAGATGTTTCAAATGTGTGTATAAGTCTGTCTATGCATCTCCACTTTACAGTGCTGATAGACGATGCCTGAACTTGGAGGTGGATAGAGTGGGATAGATCCATTCCATAAAACTACAGTATTAGGTGGAAACAAATAGTATCACACCTTGGATTTGCATCTTTTGCGGGTCAGTTCAAGCTCTTCAAGATAAAAACTCTACTTGCAGCTATTCTATGGTAGTCAAGTAATCGTAATCTACATGAAATACAGATAGCTAATGAGCTATCTCATTAGCTTACTATGTCATGACTGACCTGATAGTATTTGGGAAAGGTATAGTGCAATTATTTTTATTCATGAAATTGTATAAAACTCCACTAAAATTTTAAATACTGTGTTTATACTCCTGTACAATCAGCAGTCAGCTTCAATCATGATGAACTGGGGGGGGGGGGGGGGCGGGAAAGAGCTAACAGAAAGAATGAATTTTTCCTAGCATGGTTCTATTTTTATAGAGTTGAAAATGTGTTGGATAATGAGGTTGTGAGTAACAGATCAATTTTTAAAAATTTTTTGCAAAGGCATAACTTTATATACTTATTCAAGCACTATTGAATTAGTACATTTTGAGCAAGTTAGAGTAGCATGCTGACTGTACTGTACCAGGAAGGTACACCACTAGGCACCTCTGTGCTTTTCTGGTTCTTCTTCCACAAAGAGCTGGAAGAGTTTTACAGTTTTGCACCATCTTAATATTTAGTTCTCTTTCTCTTCCCCTACCTACCCTTTTTATTGTTTTAACTTCCTTTGCATGCACTTAATACACTAATATTCCAACAAAATGCTACTTTGCACAATCCCCATAGGTGCACACCAGTGAAGTGACTTAGCAAAGATAATCTAGTGTCTTCTATGATTAGAATAAGACCCCTCCCTCGTCATGAAGGAGATAGCTTTCAGGGTTTTTTTCTCTGTAGAATATTTTTTTCTCTTCAATACCTCCTTGAGAAGATCACCTGATGCTGCCTTTTTGGAAGATTCACACAGCTCCTTTTTCACTCTTTGTGTCTGAATTTTGAGTAAATGCTTCCCAGTTTGTCTCCTTTCATTCAAACTAAAAATAAAACCAACTGGAAAGGCTGGATGTTTGTTAGCTCAGTTTCTTAATCTCTGGTTTCACATTCTTCCCAGTGCTTCCTTTTCCTGATCACAGTGAGTGGCAGGACCGTTCAATTGCACAAGCCTAAAGCATGAGATGTTGCTGACTCCATCCCCTCTGATATAGCCCTTAGAGCATTTGTCCAAATTGTGCAAGGCATTCACAAAATTCTTAATAGGAAGGAGGGATCTCCTACAGGTTTTTATAAGCAGATAAGAAAATGCTGCCATTTACATTAAGAGTGGAGCTTACCATGGGCCCTTTGGCACAGCTGACTACAGTGAAATGATGCAATCGAGTGGCAAAAAATCTTTATTTGCTTTTGTTTTAGTTTTAGTCCTACCTGTGTTGCTGAAGGACCTAGTGATTACCGGTGTACTGCATGCCCACCTGGATATGAAGGCCAGTACTGTCAAAGGTAGGATGAATGGGAAAAGAGGAAAGAGGGACAAAGAAATGCGGAATAGCCATGAAGGAAGTGAATATTTTTTGGTATTACAAGCATGTATTTACTAATGTTTAGATACATGCTTGGGATAAGTTATTTCCTCTTCATATGTTTTTAAAACTCAGCCAAAATAGGCAACTTTTATGTACACTTACTGTAAATTGATTATCAGTGTTATTAACATCACCAATACTGTCCTAGTCTTACTTTTTGATTTGTGAGGATTTTTTTCCTGTGGGCCTCTTAAGTGAAATTAAAAAAAAATTACCTGAAATTAGATGCCATGCTAAGAGTATATCTTGATGTCATTCTTACCCTTTGTTCTAGTGACTGTTGTGTCCTCATGGGCACTGACTGTGAAAGAAAGTTAAATATTAACATATTAATGCCAAATTGCAAATTAATAACCTAAACAGCAGCTGTTTGTTGTCCCATCCATAGAACACTGTGGGGTTAAGATGATCAAAATTAGAAAGTGTCTACTAGGAGATTTCACTTCTAATACTAAATACAAGTGGCTAGGTCTGTAGGCCAAATATTGATAATGGAGAAAGGGTTTTTTTGTAGTATAATAGAAGTTTAACTGAAAACTTTTAAGGATATGGAATCAGTTTTGCATACCCACTCCATCCAGACTGTTCCATGTCCTGGTTAGAAGTTATTATCAGTTTGTTGGACAGTTTGCAATATTTATCCCTAAGTCATAAAGCACCGAAAATCTTTTTTCAGTGGTTCATGAATGTCCATATAAATTTTGTTTACAATATTGCCAAGTATTCACTGTGGTACATTGTATCTCAGCTGGCCAAATCTTATTTTGTATTTGCAATGTCTAGATGTTCTTCTGGCTACACAGGAAACCCACAAATTCCAGGAGGCTCCTGCCAGGAATGTGAGTGTGATCCATATGGTTCCCTGCCTGTCCCCTGTGACGCTGTCACTGGACAGTGCACTTGCAGGCCTGGATTCACAGGGTGGAAGTGTGCTGGCTGTGAACATCGGCATGTGCGTGATGGCGTGAGATGCATTTGTACGTATACTAATGTAATTTTGGATAACATTTGATTGTGTTTGTCATGTTTCAGAAATCCAAACCTGCTTGTTTAACAATGACTTCTGTGTGTATCTTTGAAAATAATTGCCAGGTTTCTTACTACTTTGGCATTTGGTCTGTTTTTTTCACAAGCTTTGAGATGTTAGGAAAAGTCCCAATACTTTTTAATATGCTCACTGAACACTGACAGCAAAACTTTGAAGGTTTACTTTTTGGGTTTGTTAAGTTTTGCTAAAGGTTGTCACTGTTGTTGCTCGTAGTGAATTTTTTATTGTTGTCCTAAATGTTTTACCAGCAATTGCAATACTCAAAGTTTTTACCAAGATTTACCTTATCACATTGGTTCAACAACCACCCATTGGAATTTAAAAGATGTAAGGAAAGACAGTACAATATGTCCAGAGCAAAGAAGTTCCTTTGTTTAAAATAGAAGACTAATGGCCTAAAACACCAATTTATATTTACAGTACTGGTATCTTTGTCCTACCCTCAATTTTGATACATACCAGGTGTCTTACTATGTGTTATTGTTTGGATTTTTTTTTTCTTGAAAATGGGTAGTGTTTGTTTTGAGTCTGCAATCTCATATCCCATGATGTTGTACGTTTATATATTACACAAAAAAACAGGTAGCAAAACGTTTCTAGAACACTTGGTCAGCCCAGACTTGAAATAAGGCATTTTCCTCTCCTTCATTTTTCCCAGCTTTCGAAGGACTAACTTTATTGTGATTTTTTCCCCCTTCGATGCCATGATTGTTCATTTTAAAGTAGAATACAGGTAGAGTTCCAATAACTCCACAGTATATAATATTTATTAATCTGTGAATATTTGAATATATTAGCAAGGTAGAGTGTTTAAATGTTTTCTATTTAATTGGAGCTTTTTCATGGAGGAGGAGATGTATATGTGAGGGACATGTAACATGAAGGCAAGTAGACGCCATCTATTTTTTTTTTCCTTTTTACTTCTTCAAAGAATTTGTTCCATTTGTACCTCTATACCCAGAAGTGTACAGCTCTCTAATATTAAAATAAAGTAGTAAAGCAAAACCAAATTGCAAATATTACAAAAGCAAATTGGAAAAAGAAACAATGAAGTGCTAAAAATGTGTGAAGGCATCACATCAGTCAAAAATGAAATGCATGGCTTCTTTGAGTGGTTAAAGAGGAAGACATTAGGCATGTAGGGTCAGGGACTACACAGTGCAGAACATTTTTTCACTCAATTTAATGGTTGTGATCAGCTCTCAGGCAGTCATCAGGACTTAGCAACTAAGCTTTTAAGTGTGACTGTTGAGTTCAGTGCTTTTGCATTAGTCCTGAATCCCAGGCAGAGGTTATGGATTATGGGGAATATAGACATAAATGCTTCTATTTCTGTATTATTAACAATATGGCATTGATTCATCAATTAAAAGCTTAGTGTACTTAGGGGAAATAAAATTTAATGTCCTGCAGTGTGCTGTAGTTTAGGACTTAATTCTGAACTTAGTATCTTAAGCTCTATTTTAAACTACAGAAAAATGAACAGAGGTAGAGTAAGTAGTCACTTTGCCAAAACAACTACAGTTTGAGTTTTGTTTTGTGGCCTATGTGCCAAGGAGAATTCAAGGAGAATTGTAATTGCAAGTTAAGTCCATACAGCTAGAAAATTTTAAAATAAAGACTGTGTTTTCCATAGTGCCATCTAAATGAAAATTACTTCATTTTTCAATATCCTGGATAGCTCTTTCATTATTTCCAGTTTTAGCCAATGTTTCCAATCTCAGGCACAACTTAGTATGGGGTTTTTATTGGTCTTTTACGTTATCAGTATTATGAAAAGTCTTTTGGATATCCAGGATGACAGAGTTTCATTGTACAAAACAGCCTAAGTGCAAGTTATCATTTATAATCGTTTTCCAATTTGTTAATTTCACTGTGTGGATAATAAGGTTAAAAATCCATGCTGTGAATGGAAAAAGTTGTTTTCAGGTAAATCAAATTTTCCACCTTTTTGCTTTGAAATATGTGATTCTCTGTAATCTCTGATTTAGCTGCAACATATTCATGTGCAGGTGTTGAAATGTATCTATGCTATCTATACTGACATTTTTACTTTAACTAGGTAGTCAGTTTTCACCATAAAAACAGTCCATCACATGTGCATATGGACATTTCTTTTGACTGGTAGAAATGTGGAATCAAATGAGAAGATTTCTTTTCTTTAGTCATAAAGATAGGAACCACCTATAGGAACAAGTGGGAGGTGCTTTAAATCTCCCCTATCACAGGAACTAAGCTGCTACTACTAATACCATTTCAATAATATCCCTATCATAAATTGCAGAAACTGCAATTAAATATTTCATTAGACACTTTATACCTATTTGCTCTTATTATATGATTTTCCCTTTGTTTAAAAGTTCCTTGACCCCCATAATACTCCAAAGGTGCCTTTGCTAATGCAGTGCAATACCCTTGACATAGCAGAAAATGGGCCTGATCAGTAACTTTTGTAGTCTGTGGTGGATACAGGGGCTGTGGCAGACAAAGGAAGTGTAGGAAGCATAGACTTGGTGGGAATTTACCCATGGTTTAGCACTACCTAGTATGTCACAGGCTTCAGAGTACAGCTATTGATAGGGATTCATTATTCCAGCCCTTAATGTGCTTTAGTAGTCATTGTGCTGTCAAAGAACCATTGGAAACACCTTTTGGGGGAACCTTGAAGCTTTCCTTCCTTACTCTCAGAACATTGGGCTGTTCCAATCTGCGTTTAATGCAGCTGAGAATTTAGTCCTGTATACAATATATTTTTACTTTCATATATCAGCCATTTGCAAAATACTCAGTAAATTCACTTCTGACTACAGTTGTAATTACCTTAATAGTAATAGTAATAGTACTCTTAATGTACAGTAAATTAATGCCAAGAGCAGAATCCTGTTTGCCTTCAATATTTAAAATAAGCTGTATGCATGTATCTTTTTTTGCTCTTTTGTGGTCCCATTTCAGCTACTGCAATTGCACTGTACCTGTCAGAAATCAGAGGAACCCCTAGTTAGGTGGTAGTCTAACTTAAAGAATATAGATGTAAATACAGGAACCCATGTTTGAAGAGGTGTAGTTGTAAATAATATAAGACATAATGGGATTAAGCTGTCTGATGTTAGTATGTTATAGTTCATATTTAGGAAAGTGAAATGTGATTTTGAATATTTAACAAAGAATAACCGTAACAATTTTTTTGGCAAATTCTATAAAAGGTATGTCATACACCGTATGACCTGAAAACCAAATAATGCATATTTAAATCAAATTAGAGAGGTATTTTAGCCAAAAAAATGTAATACATTGTTCTTTAAGTATAACATTTTTCTTTTAACATAGCCCTTATCACAAATATTCTAAAGATTTTTAAGAGCAGATTTGCAGTGAAAAGATGGGGGAAAAAAGCAAGAAAGCATGCATGTTCACTAAAGTGATCTATTTCTGATATAGTTGAAAATCTGTTTTACCAGGTTCTTACTGTTTTTTATCACGTGTCATTTTGCAGTTGCTTAGTGCATGCCACTTTTCAGTGCTGTGTTATAATGTTATATTTTAGAAAACTACAGGTAAAATGGAAAGAGAATATATTTTTCAAAAGCCACTGTACAAAGGGGGAGAATTTGCTTAATGATGAATAACAATGGTAAGATAATTACAGGTTCTTGGCACAGAGAGCATTCAGTTCCCGTTATGTTCTTAGAACAGAACAATGTTGTTTTCTCTAGAATGCCATCAGGGAATGAAAAACGATATCCAAAAAGTAGATTTTTTAAAATAAGTCATACAAGATTCTGGTCTACTACACATCATAAAAATTGTAATTTTTTTAAATTAAACTCTAAAAATTCTATTTTTTTCTAATTTTTTCTTTTTTTTTTTTTTTTTTTTTTTTTTTTGCATTAGTACAGTAGCTGAATTATTTCCTCAGCTAAAGTGACCATCTAGGTTGTCCTGTGCAGATATTCACAATACCCTGCTGATTAATACTTCCTTGTTGGACTCAAGTAATCCACTTTGTAGGCTCACTTACCCTTCTCTTTTGAAACAGTCAGTTGCCAATTTAAAAAAAAAAAAAGTGAAGGCTGCAAAATAATTTTAATAATGCTGCCAGAATCCTTGTATACTGTCAAATATAACAAAAGTTTTCCCAAATCTTCTCTAAGATTTTTAATCGAGCCTGTAGCAATCATGCATTTTCTTAGATATAGTAATCCCCTTGTGTATTTTTTGTTTTACCTTGTGACATTCCACTTCAGTTGTAGCATTTGTAGTACATAAAATGAAGAAACCTAAACTTTGATCGCTACTGTTCCGTATTTAGGGAACAAAACAATCCTAGTGAGAAGTTCAAGGCTTTATTGTTATATGGCTCTATATCTCATGTGGTAAGTCAGAACTCACCTTCTGACTGTTTTCAGGGTATCTGTCATAACTACGATAGAGAATTCAAAAAAAATGGTCTTCAATATTTTGAGCTCTGCTTCAACACAAACTGCAAAACCTTTCTGTAGATGTATGCTTCTGGCACAAATGTTCCTTGGGGTTAAGCAAAAGCCTGAATGTAAAGCAGTTGATGTGACTGAACAGGAAGCAATCATGACACAGACAGATCAAACCGATACTTAATTGTTAGGAGTTTTTCAATAACTCAGTCTTATGGGGGAAAAATAAAAAGACCTTCAGCCATGCTGCAGTCAAAAAACTTTCATCTTTATGAATTTTAACATTCAATATTGGTAGAAGGAGAAAATGTTATAATGAGATTCCTTTAATACCAGGTCTTGGGCACATGCCACCGGTCCTGACAGAATCAAGGTTTTCCCTTCAAAACAGTGAAAAGCTCCATGATATCAGCCCTTCCAAAGTCAGAACTAGGCAGAGATGCTGCCTCTGTCAGAAGCAGATCTTGAAGAATCCATGAAGAGAAGCCTCTCCTAGCTCCTACACACTGCTTAATTCAGCAGGAGCTGGAAGCTTCTTCTTGCAAGCCTTTACAGAGCGAGCTGAAAAGAAAGGTCCTGTATGTAACACCAGACCTGTGAAGCCTTGGACTAACTTCTGCAATATTCTGAGTTTAACAGAAGTTGTGAGCCTCAGCTGTAAGAATTAAACTTACGTCTGTGTTGGACAACTTCTTCTCTGTGTGCCTGGGCTCAGTAAATGATGGGCATCCCTGCTTGGCCCAGAAGCTGATAAGCTATCACTTCTCCATTTTTGTGATACGTGAGTTCCTGTGGAGTTTAGAACCACACTCAACTCAAGCATTCTTTAAACTCAATTAGTACTGGAGTACTAGGACCGGTGATATGTATCGGAACCAGCAAAGGAGGATTTCTAAATTAGCAAAATCAGAAATAAACCTGAGTAGGGGCTTTAGACTCTTATCTGGATCTGAATTTTCCTATATTTTGGAGACATATTGATTATGTAAGCTGCCTGAAACCAGCAGCAGTGGCAGGGAAGCTAAAACTTTCAACTCTCTATGGGGGTTCTGTTTTGGGGGTCGCAGGAAGGCTATTTTATTATTTGGTATAAGACTAGTGCCAAAATGGGAAAAATGAGGTAATACCCAACAGACTAATGAGCTAAGAATAGTCCAGTACTTTCTTGTGAAGCAACAGGAAATCAATACTGAAGAGTCACTGACTATCATAAGGTACCACATCCTATCAGAGATTGCATGGTTGCCCTTAGACCAAAAATTACCTAGTCATAACACAGTCTTCTGAATCTTAACAGCAATGAAGTTATTAAAGCAAAACTGTGTCATATAATCACTCAGTTGGAGGAACACATCGTGACTCAGATATGTGTTTCCTTTATTGTACATTAAGGGGACCCCTGGTGGCCTAGCGGTTAAGATGCTGGTCTCTCAGCGCCAAGGCCGCAGGTTCGAATCCCCCGGGTAG
>JAWWLV010000121.1:60102359-60138978 GCA_035041135.1 Platyrinchus mystaceus | reverse complement strand
AATTCCCTTTTGAAAACTAATTCTCTTTTCTACAAAAGCATACATGTTGCTTAGTGGGGGGGGGGGGTGGTTATAGCCATTAAGCTGCCTATTTTTTTCTGAAATAAATAATTACACAGTTGTAAAACTTTAGGTACAACCCTCCACATCTCTTAACATCATCAGTAAATTCATTGTTTCACAGTTTGCTTCATCTCCTGAGATGTTTAGGTTTGTCAGTTCTTAGATTTGTCAGAGTCTTTATGCAGGGAAACAGGTATTCCCAGAACCCAGTTCTAAAGAATGAAGAATTTTCCTGTCTGCAGAATAAATGATACAAGATGAGAATTCCTTGTGATAGTTAATCGAAAGTAAGGGGAGGAAAAGTGCAAACTCCTTTTGATATATGCAGCACACACCAGTATTTTTCCTGCTGAAGGATGTTTGCGAGAAAGGAAGCACACATGAAAATCTTATAGCTGGTTAGTGAAAAAAGGTAGGGAAAAACATTTTTTAAAAGAAAACTGTCTCAGTATTTTTACCTGTATGCTTTCAACTGTCTGCATTACAGGTTTAGCATGCTTGGCCATGCTGTTATATGAAGTATGTAAATTAGAAGATTTTTTTTAGGTTTTTTCTCACATTCAAATCTGTTTTTCTTACAGTGCTTCTTAGATTTTCCAAATTGCCTGTCCATTTTCTAAAAACTTCATCCAAATTGACTGTCTAATTTAATATTTTATATTGGCCAGTCCATAATGGACAACATAAATTATTTCCTTTTTTTTTGTGAGGTAAGCCGTTCAATTTTGCTCTTTGTGTTTTATAGTAAACTATCCCATTACTAAGTCCTAATCAATAATGCCTTTCCTATTCCCTAGTTGTTGTTTCCATTTTTTCTCACACTACGCTTCTGGAGTAAATTATCTGAAATTAGTGTTACCTCTCACAGAATGGTATGTGTGGCATGTGATTTCTAACTCAAACATATGTTTAGCAGGAAGAAATAAGCTTTGTTTTTCTTCCCCCAGCTTGTGATGATGAATGCACAGGACTCCTTCTCAATGATCTGGATCAGCTAAACCAGATGATACTGAGTGTTAACCTTAGTGGTCCACTGCCTGCTCCATATAAAATGTTACATGGTTTTGAGAACATGACACAGGAATTAAAGGTATGTTCACAGTATTCACATACATAAATAACCAGGCTTCAGTACAACTATACTTGAGTCTATTCAAGCATACAGCCTGAGTAGATTCAAGGAAGAGGAAAGATTCAAGATTTAATTACTTCCAACTTGCTTTGGTTGATAAGTATTACTGTTATTTATTTTTACTTACTTTAATAATTTATTTATCTTGCAGCAGTAATTTCTGTACATATGTTCAAGGAATTATACTGCAAGCACAGAAAAAGCAATATGTATACAAATAAAATGTTTGTTATGCTGGTGGTACATAAAGTGGTTATGTATTTTATATACTGTATATTCCCTACCATACTTACAAGTTCTCCACTAAACTATATAAAGTTATCAAGATCCCGGAGAAAAGTCTGTTGGATAAATGTGACACAAGAGTCAATGACAAAAGTGATTGCATACTGTAGTGAAAAGGAAATGTTTTATGCTTCTTCTCTACAGTATTTGAAAGCACTGAAGTCTATTAAATACAGATTTTTCACTCTCCCATCTCTTTCCCAACAGCATTTAGTTTCCCCTCAGCGAGCACCAGAGAGATTTCTTCAGCTAGCACGAGAAAGTCTGGATACCCTGGTGACAGAAATGGATGAACTACTGACAAGAGTAAGTCTGTGATCACATTGGGGTCTGTGGGTTTGGTTAAGGCTGCATAATGACAGAAATCTTCTGAATATGAATTAAACATGAATGAATAGATGAATTATAAGAGGCTTCTCGGTCTCAGAGTTTGAAATGGCAGCAAGTCCTCTAACAACCTCTTTTTGTGGGCCAATACGTTGAGACATATTCTCTACAAAATTTCATAATAATGTAAGAAGGCTTTATCATGCCCATATGGAGCAT
Source organism: Platyrinchus mystaceus (assembly GCA_035041135.1). Lineage (NCBI taxonomy): Eukaryota > Metazoa > Chordata > Aves > Passeriformes > Tyrannidae > Platyrinchus > Platyrinchus mystaceus. The sequence goes on along the minus strand of JAWWLV010000121.1, from coordinate 60,136,952 downwards.
TCAAGAATGAGCTTATCTGGAAAAGCTGACACTAAAGAGGTACATGAGTTTAGTTTTAAATATCTAATTTAAATTTTCTAGATTTTAGTTATGAGGCTAGTTAGTCGTCTGGATTTTAATAGTTGTGTTATGTACTCTTTATAAATTTTATTTCACACAGACCTTATTTTGGTCGTTAAAGACAGCGTCTTAGAAAATAAATTGTGCCACCTAGTGGAGAAAAAAATAGGGAAATGAACCAGCCTCAATACAACTACAGCTGTCCCAGGTACATTGATGAGAAAGGCTATCAAAAGTCATCTTTGTGAGTTGAAAGAGCCGTATAAGAAAGATGTGGAGTACTGTACTGATGAATATTCACCTTGGAGAATTTCATAAACTCCATACAGTTTTAGCATCATGTCTTTAAATTGTACAGGACTTACAGACCTAAAATTCTCGGAGAAACTCTTTTATTTGTGTGGATTTAATACAATTTTGAAATGAGTATTGGGTAAGAAAGCATCTGTAGTGTGTTTGCATAAATCGTCCTGTATGTGTATGTCTGTACACCCACGCACACATGAATACAGGAGTATCTATCTATACATACTCTGTAAGAAAGATTTCTTTTCTGCTTCTTTTTGATCTTTTAATTTTCTGCCAAAAATAACCGTGGCAGTTTTAAGTCTAGCTGGATTTTTAACTTATGTTAGCCCTAAAAGCAGGGGAGATTATATTTCTTCTATTAAGATTTCTCAGTCTTCGGCTAAGACAATTTTTTCCACTTCTAAAGTTGCTCTTTTTAGTGTCCTTTTACAATTGCCCCCATAGAGATGACCTAAATTAATGTTGCAAATTCAGACCTTCTGTAGACTACTCTTGGAAGCCAAAATATATCAAAGGTGTGATCTTAGGGGATTTATTGTAGTGGCCACATTATCACCATGGTTGCAATGACTAAGAAGCCTTATGATTTCCTGTTATCCTTGCAGAGAATTGTTAATTGGAGTAGTTTGTTTGTTTGTTTGTTTTTAATTTGGGGACTGGCAACTGGTGGCAAGTCCTAGCTTTCTCTTTCTATGTTTGTAAATAGGGATAATGTTCCAAAAAGAAGTGTGAGTCCTGATGTAATGTGTTCAAGTCTCATTTTCAAATGAACGTGCAGCTGATAACTACAAAATGGCTAGCACTTGGACGACATAGTACAACCATAGATACCAAAATTTTTCCCTGTATCTGATTTGCAAACTCACTAAATTTTCCAAGTGAAACCAGCAGCAATGAAGAAAAAGGTTAATGAGGATTGATGAGGAAACTATTTCCATGAAAAAAAAAATCTAACTATTTTAAGTTAAAATATAGAAACCAATAATATTTAGTCACTACAAAACCTTTGGGGAATTTGCTTCGTTGTGGTAGCTTTTCAACCAATGATCTCTTACTTCAGCGCAGCATTCCTTTTCCTTTTTTACATTGTTCTTTGCTTCATTTACTTTGCCGTATAGGTCCTCACATCTTTTTCACACTAATTACATTCACATGTATGCATGCACATTCCCACACCTAGCACCAGGGCAGACCCGAGACTTCAGTTCACTGAATTTCATCAAAACCCCCACTTCCCTTCTAATAGGTACCTTCAGAGCTCTTACGAAGGACAGGGATCAGAATCACTTGTCTTGATTGAAATGCTTCTTTTATCTCTGGAAACTTTTACATTTCTCCCATACCAGTGAAGCCATAGCTGGAAGCATTTGGAGGGAGAGCCACGAACTTCCACCTGTACAGTGAGTTCTGTGTTTACTCCTCCTTATGTGGCCTGCAGCTCATTAGCTGGAGAAGTTCCTATAAGGCACCCCTCCAGATGCCGTCCAGAGGAGTTTCTTATGTCTTGATTAAGACCTCAGATTAAATAAACACAGAAACGGAAAACAAACCAAGAATCTGTGTATAGTTGCTAATACTTGCTAATAGTTTAAGTTGCTAAGTGTTTACTCCAGATCGGGACAAGGCTTTCCATAGAATCTCCATCACTAAGTATAATCTGTGGACATCACCTAAGCATGTTCACTGATCTCAGATACTTTCTTTATTGTATTTTCATGCTAAGGATCTCCTTTATGCCAAAAAGTCTTATTTTTGTCCAGACTTGTTGAAGATTCATTCCAAACCCTTGCTCTGGGTCCAGTCTGCCTGACCCTTATTGCTTCCTCAGAAAGAGTTTGTCGTGCCTGTTTAAACTGTTAGAAGATGCTGAAAACTGACCATATAGAAAGGGTGAATTGTAGTAAATTGAATATGTAGAAAATTAATAGGACCTTATTAACAAATTAAAACATTTAATTAACCATGGAATGGCTAGATGCAGTGTGAAGGATGTTCGCCATTTGATTTGGTTTATGGAGTCAAAGCTATACCAGATAACAAAGTGAAAGGTTATTTTTGGACAAAGCAAATCATGTCAAAATGCAGAAAGCCTTCAGTGGACCTGAATGGGATTTAAGTACTAAGGAGAACTGTCACTGAAAGGAAACAAAAATTGTTCAATAACAGATTAATTTGCACAAAAATGTAGTATGTGCTATTCAGTCATAAATAGAGAAGTTAAAGTGGCCAATTTGAATTAACATGATCGTGGAAAAAGTAATCAAACCTAAGAAAGGTATATGTAAGTTATAAAACACCATTTGTAGCAAAGGACTTGGAGATGTTATAAAATATAATAAATTGAATGTGAATATTCCAAGCAAATAAAACCCAAAGAATAAAAGGCTGCTTGTGGAGGATTTGTCAATAAATAATAAGATATTCTCAGTTACATGAAGAATTAAATTTCATCAGAAATGGCAAGCAGTGTTAGAGCAGTGGTCCATCGAGGCCATTTTGAATTTTTGCCCTTTTCCTATCCCATTGCCTCTTACAGCTCACTGGGAGAGTATTTTCCTTCTGTATTCAGGCAGATCCATGGGGTTGTAAATCTTAGAGGAGGTAATCAATAGTATGATTAAAGCTGTATAAGTGTGAAAATATGTGTTCTTCTACTGATGTAGGGATGACATAGAACAAACTTCCCCTGGTCTGCATGGGTTCTTAACTCTTCCTGTATAATTCTATTTACCTGAACAAGTTTCATATAAATTGCTTTCAGTGTAACTACTCTGATGTAGCCCAAAATTATAAGTGGTATGATAATGCCAGGGATTTCCTTTCCGAAACCCAGATGTCCTGATGTATCTTGAGGATTTCCATCTAGAAGCTAATCAGGAAAAAATATGTGTTTAAGTGCTACTTTTCTCTTAGATTATTATTGAAATGTGGAGGGGGGGCGGTGTTGTTGTAACAGATAAACAGTTTGTGCAGTTCAAGTCAGAGAAAACCTAAGCTCATTTTGATCTTCTAGCCATTTCACAGAGACAGAAGAGAGCATAATGCCCTGCTTCAAGATATTTCTTGGGAAGGCAATCCCCAAAGAAAAAGCTAGAGTGTTCTGTTTTTCTGGGTTTTTTTGTTAGTTGGTTGGTGTTTTGTTTGTTTGCATACTTTACAGTACAGTTCCACAAGCTTTGTTGCTTGAAATGGTCAGCTTCTTTACAATAAAAGTGGGTTCATTTTGTAAATCGGGACATTGAAAGCTAAGTAGGATGTCTTCAGATGACTCCTTTCCTTTGCATATTTTCTCAGGTCTGCAGCAGATGTTGCCTTCCTGCTTCTGCTGTGATGCAATAAAATTATAAAGCATTTTGTTACACGCAGCTAAAATTTTACTATGCACCCCAGTAAACAGGCACCTTCAAGCTTTAGAGCTGAAAAAGCCTACTATTTTTTTTCTCCCATTTTCTTGTTTTAATTAATGTATTGATTTAAAGTTCTTCTTGCTTGTTGTCATGAACTGTCTCTTTGAGAACACCTCCAGGGAAGAAGAAAAGAGGTCATGATAGCTCCTGCACTTTGTCAGTCGAAAAGTACACAGTTGTGGAACTATGGAAAGTATTCCCTGAAGAATCTATTAAAAAGTTCCAAACAACATTTCTTTAAGCAAATTCAGTGGATAATTTCATCCTGTCTCCCTTTGTGTGCTTTGCACACAGGTGGATTTCTAGGAACCTAAAATAAAAGCCTTTCAATTTCCATTTAAAGGAAAAGGTAATAAAATTTGTGTTCTTGAACAGAGCATGTCATTTCCCATGCATCTGATCAATAATTCATTGATTGCCTCTGGCCTGAGGAAAGTTTTGTGTATAGATTCAGCCATTAGGAATATCACATAGTACACCCTTGTCCTGTTCATTAATTATATTTCTCCTGAATTTGGATCACCAGGCTACCAAGGTGACAGCAGATGGTGAGCAGACCAGGCAGGATGCTGAGAGGACTAATGACAGAGCGAAATTTCTTGGACAGTTCGTCAAAGGCATTCTCCAAGCTGCTGAAGGTATTGGAAAAAGAAAAATTGCTGGTTGTTTCTCAAGAAAACTGAGGGATGGTAGGGAAGAGGCTCAGGGACAATGAGGAAGATTTTATTCACTGAGAAATGTCATGTGCTTTAAATGTGGAGTGAAGAAAATGCAGTAAACTATCTTCAGATTTTTTTCCAAATCTGTTTTTATTTATATAAACAGGGTATTGGTAATTATGAACAAAGACACAGAATACTGAGTGTGTTTCTTCAGGATTTTTGCAGTTGTTTGAAGAGCTATTATGATGAAGTAACTACCAGGGTTTAGCTTTTGTTTATTTTCAAAGCAGTCAAAAAATATGTATTGGTAAAGAAGTTTGATGTAATTTTAACACTTGGTATGTTAACACTTCATCTTAATTCCCCAACTTTACTTCAAAAATGCACTACTACTTGCTGTTAAGGAACATCTGCTGCTCGGTATTTGCAAGTGACTCTTAACCTTACCTAAGCAGTGGCACAGAGCCAAGCCAGCTCTCTCTCTTCCACAGACAGATCCACTGCACTTACACACAGTAAATACTTGAGAAAAAGTATTGCAGATGGCTTTGAGAAGCAAGACCTTTCAGAAGCTATTAGATAAGATAATGGCTGAAAAATATGAAAATAATTGGCAATTACAGGCAGGTTTTTTCCTTGAAAAATACTTACCAGTTCTTTCCTCCTAAAAATTTTCACTGCAATACTGATTTCAGTAGCTATTCTTCTGAGGGCCCATTTCATTGAAAGGGAAAGCTCCCAGTTTTGTCCAAGTGCTATAAAATACATTTTATATTGCCTTTCATGTAACACATAACCATACATGCCCTGGAGCTGAACTGAACAGTAATTTAGGATATCTTTAGGACTTGTAGCTTTGACATGAAAAAAATGTGGGAAAAGCAACAAGAAAAACTGAGCAAGTTTTCAAGAATTTTTTTTAAACAAAAAACCTTGCTCCTCATATTTCAAGATGAATTTGGAATGACAAGAGCAAAACCAATTCTTTTACTCAAAAAAGTTTATGCCCAGTGTTTGTAACTAAACAAAAATTTCCTCAAGCAGTTTTGACAGTAGGAAATACAGAGTTAGGAAACATTGAGGGGGGTGAAATAAATTTATGCAGTATCTTAGAAGTAGGCAAAGACTTTAAAATCAATGTGTTTGCCTAGTGGCCAAGTTAACATTCTAAGAATACATGAAATACAAGAATACAGGACTGAAAGATACCTTCTGGGTTAAGGCATCCACTCCCCTGTTATCATAAACTTTCTAACCCTCACCTTCAAAGTGGTTTCCACAAATACACACAATCTGAAGAGGAGGCAGTTTCAGTAGTATTCATAACTACAATCCTTCACATTTCTAGCAAAAAATATTCATGTTTAGATTATCATCATGGGTTCTTTGTCCTTTAGTTCAAATAGATTTTTTTTTCCTCTGCCTTGTACTTCTCTTCCTTCTCCCACCCCCAACTATGTTTGTAGAGAGGAATCATATTCCTCTTTGGCCTCTTTTTTTCTAAACTGAAACACACAAAAGAACATTCTCCCAAATCTCCTACTCACCTTCATGTGATTTCCCTTCCTCTCTTCAAAATTATGTCCATGTTTCCTGACCACAGGTAAAAAGCAAGCAAAGAGGTTTCTTCAGTGTCTTGCTCTTCAGCGGTAGTAAAACCTGCCTTTGTCAGCTCTCCTAATAACATCCTAATAACTTTTTTTCACAGTTGGGTGCCATTGGAGATTCATAACACAGCTGTTTTCCCATTCATACCTTTTATCTAGCTGACAATACTCCTTATTAAAAGTGAGAAGTTTGTAGTTATTTCTTCTGATGACCATACTCTGACCGTTGATCCATTTCTACTGAACTGATTGCTGCCTTTCCAAACTTCTGAGTATCTGTAACTAGTTTTCACCCTTAACTATGGGACTTCCCTGCTTTGCACTTCCTTGCATTTGTCTGTGTCAGTGCACACAAATCTTTTGCCACCACTGGACTCTGAGACTCTGATAGTTTTGGTATAGCAAGATGCCAAAGAAAAGGTTGCTAAGAGAAGAGAAGAATGGGGAGGAAGGATAAAACGCGGTAAAAATTTTCCTGAACTAAAGAAAGCTTAGATAATATATCCATTTTCTCTTTTAAGGTAAATATTCAGGGAGGTTATGTCCCTATTTATTTATTCCAGAATTAAAAAATTAATATATACCTATTCCTTGCCTGAGGTAACTTAGTAAGGGTAGTAAGTACACAGAAGCGATCCACAATCCATTTGAGCAACATATATTCTTTTCCAGACCTCACTACCCCACACACTTGATTAAAGACACAAATCTCAGTTCTCACCAGCTAATGAAAGACATCATTAGACAATAATTTTCTTCGTAAGTTTCTCTGAACCTATCCAGTGTGTAGATGAAATTTAAAGTTTGAAAGACCAATTTTAGTTTCTTCAATTAAAGATTTAATTTAAAATATTCAGAAGTACCCATTTGACTATGAATGGTGCCATTTTGTAGACATCAGTTACTTGGGAGCTCTGTACCTATGATAGGGCAGCAATGCTTTTTAAAATTGGAGTTGATAAATTACCTACTTGCTTCTGAAAGTGTATATTCTAATATATTGTGGTGTGCTATGGCAGAAAGATTTTAGACAGTCCTTGAATATGATGCCATGTAAACAGCTTTAACAGTCAGGAATAATTCAGCTGTTCCACATACATAGTGTGTTTACAGTATACCTTCATATATTCTAAATTTCATACTCTTCCATTTATGGGTATCTGCTTCTAAACATGAGTGGGTGTAGACATCTGTAGGTGTCTTTCACTCCTCTCTCCTTCATTTTCCAAGATTTCACAACTGTTTATTCTTCTTCATACTAAGTCTGAATGCTAAAAGTGACATATATTGAAGCTCTCCAGAAGTAATTTAAATCTAATTTTCATTGCTTGTACTGCCTGCTCCTTAAATCTGTGAGTAATATAGCAGATTATCTTCTGCTGTTTTGAAGGTTCGGTTCAAATTCTTTCTTTCAGGAGGAGGAGAAGGGGAGCAATGTATTTGTTATCCTGGATATAAGGACTTTTTCACTTTAATTATTCTGTTTAAAAGTGAACTATAATAATAGGTTTGATGAAACATATTTCCCTTTCTCATTTGTTACTGATCATTGGATTAACCATCCTTTATAATTCGCATGTATTCCACTTGCTGATAGAGTTGATGGGCATATACTTAAAGCTGCTCTGTTGTTAATTACTAACTCCCTACATAAATATTTTTGGTCTCCTGCAGCTGCAAATGAAGATGCTATAAAACTGAATGAGACACTCAGAACTCAAGATGAGACCTTGGAGAAGAGTCTTCCGGAACTGCAGAGGGAGGCTGAGAGAATAATCATAGAGATGAGAAATAGAGAGCTCAATACGCAAGAAAGAATAGCTCAAGATGAATTAAAGTAAGTAGAGGGACCTCAGTCTTCCACCTCCTAGTAATAATATCTGACTCTTTTAAATGTGATTGTCATCTTTTCCAACCAAGTTTTCAAGCTGGGGCTTACAGAAATGTGAAGGAAGGCAAAGTTTAATATTTCAAATCCATTAATGTAGCATTTGCATTTTTGGAAATGCTTACATATGTGGAATGCAATCCCTAGGAAATTACTTCTCTGCTCCGCAGGTACCAGCAACATTTCTAATTGAATTCTAAGCAATTTTTCTCAGTGTGGTTTTAGCTTCTGCTTCAGACCTAATGAATGGCTTTTGTACTGAAAACCTTGTCTAGAAGCTTGGGTTTTTTTCTTGAAAACTAGTTGTTCTCATAAAAATATTATCTGTCTTCAAAGTTTGTCGAACAGAGGAGACATTCAGAAGGGTGTATTTTGCCATGTGTAGAATAGTATAGATCAGAATATCCCATCTCTGTGGTATAGTTCAGAAGTTTAACCAGGGTTTGGTTATTTACTTTACTCTAAAAATAATAATAATAATAATAATAATAATCATAATAATAATAATAATATATAATTATACTGGCAGCTGTTTATAAACATTTTGCAAAATGCTAAAAACTTACCTGATCCAGAAGAATAGGCTTGAAGTTAAAGTTCTGGTAGTCTGTTACTTCTGTATGAGTCAGACCAGGCCTATTTCTAGAGCTAGACTTTGCTTAGCACTTCACCAGAGCAAACAACTAGCAGAGAATCCAGCTGAGCAGCTACATGGTCCACTGAAGTTGTGATGGCTCAGAAAACTCTCTGGGACAGAGTTATTCAGGCCTGAAAATGTCAATTATCAGGTGTGTGCATACTTTAAGGAGACGTAATTAGAATACAAGATTAGCTAAGAATTTCAAGCAGTACAGAATCAGATTTGCACTGGCTATCTTAGGCTTTATAAACTGGATCATTTTCTGGAAGTCCTACCAGTACAGTATTTCTTGCCATAATGCTAATGGCTCTGCTTTCTGTTCTCTTGAGAAAGAGTATATTGCAAACTTATTTTTCAGCAATGTTTTATTGCTTTTTCATCTGATGCCACTGAGCCTCATCTATGCCTTCTCTACTCACACACAGAAATAAACAAGGAAAAAGTAGAGATGAGAAAAATTTAGCCAGACCTTTGAAAGTGCTGCCTGCAATTTTAGGATAGGCTGGATAAGGGTCTTTCTTACAAGGCGTTCTTAGTTCTCAAATGCTACAGCCAACATGAGCTGTCAGATTACCATGAAATCATTTCCCATTCTAGCCCAATAACTAGAGTAGAAAAGCAGCAGGGATAGAATAAATGAGGGAAAGAACTTCTCTCCCTCTTCCATTGTTTCTGAAATGTACAAAGCAGGTGTTTACATTTCTTGATAAAGGAATACATTTTATACTAAGAGATACATGAATATACTCATTGATTTCAATAAAAGTTGCATGGTTTATCTGAAGGATAGGGTTATCTCTTTATAGGCAGTCATTGAGATCCAAGAAATGTTGGCAGTGAAGTCAACTGAAGGAAAATTAGTCACTGTGGATTACAGGATAGGAAGGAAAGGACCCTAGATACTGTTTTCTGAAGCTGCCTCTTAAAGAAAAATGTTTTCAAACTGTTTAAATAATGTAGTAGGATAGTGGATAGGATACATTCTTCAAGGAAAAAGGAAGAAAAATTAATCATTCTTAGAACTCCGCAGGTATGCATGCATGTGTGTGGATTGCTACGCTCATGTATTTTCTACAGACTCATTTAGAAATGTTTACTTTTGAATAAATTAAGGCTCTTGCAAGTCTCATGATCATTTTGAAGTAGTTAATCATATTTACTCTTTTCTGAGGTGTCTTTTGGCAGTGATTGTATCCTGTTTTCAGAATTCTGACAAAGAACAGAATGACAAGATTCAGGGGATCCTCTCCTATTTTCACAGTGAATTCTCCAAAGTTAAATAAAGAAAACAAAAGAAGTAAAGTTTCTTCCTTTCACAGATGGCACAACTTCTCTTACATATGCATTTTTTCTGTTAGTTTCCTTCAAATTTTCAAATCCAGCCCATAATTGGATTGCCTTAGTGTACTGGAATGGCACATTAGTCAATAATTTCTCTCTAAAAAGAGCATGTTAGAAACACACCAGTTGCTGTTCTGAACTGCCCTGATTTTCACACTTAAGAAATTAATATTTCAATATTTTATAACATTCCTACATATTTTCTCAGATGCCACTGAGTTGCTATCAAGGGATGCTGTGAGCCAGAATTCTATCTTTCTATTTAGTATGTTGAATAGCTTTACTTTTGTATGACTTTTTCTTCCATGAATTTGCCTGATGGCTTTTGAGCCTCTATGAACTTCTATCACCCATTTTCTTGTAAGAATGAATTGCATAACTCAGCCATGCAGTGTTTTAAGATACACCTCCTGTGTTTTGACATTGCTTCCTGATATTTTAATTTTTGATTTTGGAGAGACATTGAACAGTTGATCACCTTATCCATGCTATTCATGATGTCACAATCCTTATTTCTTCTCCATATAGGACAATTCTAACACATTTAGGCTCTCATATACAGTTGCCAGTGGTTTTTAATCATTTTGTCATCAGTTTCTAATCTTTTTTTGTTCCCTTGCACTCATTATGAGGATCCAGACCATACAGCATTCCAGGTGTTAGGCCAGATCTGTGACTCAAGCATTTTGTATAGTTTTATTTTTGTTCTAGGATGGTATCCAGTGAAAGTAGCACAGCTTAAATGTCCAAGAGAGTTTTTCAAGAAATGTGGTGCAGTCCAGTCACATAGTAATTCTGGTACCTAAAGCAAGGGATTATATGGAACAGATTGCCTCATACTTCATTAGAAAGGGCAGAGGAAAAAATGCACAACAGATCAATATGGAAGTGTTATCTTTAGAGCCAAGGAAGAATTTTGAGGTAGACTATTGGATGGATAGGTAGAGTTTGAACTGTGCTATGAGGCAAGGGAATAAAAAGGAAATCTATCTGTCTTGTACTGTTCCTCCAGTACTGCAGAGTCATAAGGGTGTCAAAATTTGCCAGAAGTGTAAGACAGGAGCTTCTTATACAAAGAATAATGGAGGAGGTATGGGAGAAATCCTGAATTCCTTTCTACACTTTTTCTGTGACAGGGTGTCAATACTGGGATTTAGTTTTTGATTAAATATTTTGTCCTCAGAAGTTGCAAATTCACAGTTTGAATAATTTTTTGCATCAGAACCAAAGCCAGAACAGACAGGGAAAAAAACCAATCCATCTCAGAAAATCCCAAAGCTAAGATAACAAGTTTACTTTTCTTGGCTCCAGTTCAGATCCTTCATCTAAATTATGTCTAGTGTCAGCATACCTTTTCCACCTTTCAGATATTTTTGGTATGTGTTTATTTATGTGTTTATATTTAGAAGATTCCTTAATGAATGGACTACAGGCAGGCCAAACTGCAGTGTTTTTCAAAAAATACAGTTCTTCTTTTCCACGCTTTGTCATAATGAAACCGGAAGAAAAACCTAATCTACTATAGGAAGAAGTGTGATAAATTTCTTCTGTATTTATTATCTATCCTACAGATTCCTGTTTACTTAGGATTTTTTTTATCTCTAAAGCATCATTTTGGAAGTGCCTGAAGTGCCTCTTTTTTGTTTTCTGACCTTGACATATCATTGCATTAACACAGTGGTATTGCATTAATGAAAACTGATCCTGTGCCCTGCTATCACAAGTACTACAGTCCAGTAAAAATATCCCAGAATTTATTTTAGATAAGCAAAATTTTATGGCTACTGGAAGTCATAAATCCAAGGATCCTAGTTTTTTCTTTATTGCACTAGAAAACATTTATGATTTTTGACTGTCTAGTCTAAAGCAGTTGTCTGCCCAAAGACAGCTTGAAATCAGGCATATCTACATATACTCCTAAGTTCAAGGTAGAAAATGACTTTGTGTCACGTGTCACATTAATGTGAATGAATGAAATCTTTTTGATAAGTTGAAATGTTTAAGTAAACCTAACTTTGCTAGTGAGATCTCAAGAATGGCAGTTTAACACCCCCCCAAAAAAAAAAACAAACCGAAAAAAACCCAAACCTAAAAGATAGTATTCAATGGTGGATATTTGAATAAATAGGACCTCAGTGGCATTTAAAAGGGCTTTAAGAAAGAGCCTTAAGAACAACTGTTACTTCACTTTATTAAACATGTGTCTTCTGGAAAATTACATCTAGACTTAATTAAAAAGTCTATTTCATTTGCCTATTATTAAGACTATTCAGATTATTTGTTTCAGGGAATATGAACTTGGTGTCTTCATGGGTGGTGTTGTATTGCAGGAATGCAGAAGAACTTTTGGACAAGGTGAAAAAATTATTTGGTGAACCCAGTGAGAAAAATGAAGATCTCAAAAATGAGGTCCAGGACAAGCTAGCAAACTACCACACCAAAATTGATGATGCTCGAGACCTGCTACGAGAAGCTGCAAGTAAAATTTGGGAGGCTGATCGTTTATCTGCAGTCAACCAAAAAAATATGACCATGCTAGAGGTGAGCACTGACAAGTTTTATCCTTAATTACTTGGATTCTCATTAAAGTTTGAACCTTTGCATGATTAACTCTTGAAAGAAAAATATAAGCAAAACAAAAATATTGTTAAAATATAACTATAGCTGATGTAATTTAAAGGGAACATAAGAGAATGCATTGGCTTTTAAACATAGAATTACTCCCCAGCTTTACTGAAATAATATCATCTGTTTCATGGAAGGTGCATTGGATTTATTATTCTGGGGGAAATTAAATTCATCCCAGGATAAATAGTCATGTAAAATTCAAATTGTGTGCTCAATATTTAAATAGGAGTTCAGTTAAAATCTTTGCTGTCATATATTTGCTTCTAGAAAACTTACACTTTAATCTCCCTCTCCAACCCCTTTGAAGAAGACTGAAGGGGGTATGTGGATATTACAGAGTAATAAATCAAACTCTATCCTCTGTAGTTAGTAGCTGTTATAAATGATCTCCCTCATAGAAGAGGGGTCTGCTTGTGATTTAATTTAAATTGCAGAGACTTAAAGGGTATATTATAATGTACATTAACAAGCATTTAACTGAGGCATAAAGAGCAGAGTCAACCTAATGAAGATAAATGTTTCAACTGTGTTTGTATCTCAGTGAGCTTTCAGCTCCAGTACAGTATGAGGTTAGAGTTCTGAGACCTCTGTTCTCAGAAGAGATTTCTGGGCTTGATTGAATTACGGAAATACAGTGATGTGAAGAAGTTAGGTGATCTCTGCTCTGTGCATTTTCTTCCCAAGGTAGATGGATAAAGGCTGAAGAAATTACCTGTTATCTCAGTTTTTAAAATATTCTCTGCATCACAATAACAGAGTGCCTAAGGGCATTTTTTCCAGCAGTCGTGCCCACATCACTGCCATGGTCTCCTGTCAAATTAATCTGTGATACTCAATGGATCTGGTATAGGAAATTGCCAATTCCTTATTCAAAGGTCCATCTTTACTACACAGCATGCAGTAGTTTTACAAGCTGGAAGAACAAGAGTCCTAAGGTTACTCCAAAGCTTTTATTTTTGCATTCAGTAGTTAGTGAAGTACCAGTGGATGTAAGTAGGAAAGCAGCGGAATACTTTGATAAATTTTTCCTTTGTAGTTAGAGGAGGTGATTTTCAAAATTACATATCTGGGTAAAGATTAGGGTGTATAACTTACTTCTTATTAATTTTGTGATAGTACTTCAGTCACTTACCTCAAAAACATTACCATGTGGGAGGGTGATACAAAGCTGGGGATAGGAGGACAAAGTAAAGGTACCTTACGTTACATGTTCTTTATTGTTGTCACTGTCTTTGCTCTGAGAGCTCAGAGAATTCCAGAAGGGGCATTGTGGCTTGGTGACAAAATGCTGGCATTTGAACTGGCATTCCTGTTCTAGTAAACAACTCACATTTTTCTTTGTGTGAACACATCCTATAGAAAAAGAAGCAAGCTGTGGAAGACAGCAGACAAGATGTTGAAAAGACTCTTCAGGAAGGGAATGATGTCCTTAATGAAGCCAATGAACTTGCAAATGACATCAGCATAGCTGTAGAGGTGAGTGCTTTATCTTCTTTTTTCTGAGAATTAGTACAACAAAGCATCATTATGGAAGCAAAATATATAATTAAACTAACACCTGATTTTTCATTGTATTTATCAATGTTGGAGTATTTGATTTGGGAGAATTCATTTTTCAATTGCTGTATGGCAGAAAAACTAGTCTGTTATATAAAAATTAACTTAGAGATTTAAGTGATTCGTAACATTCAATACATAAAGAGCTAGCTCATAATGTTTCATGGACTCTGCCTGCTTTTATGAATATGGTATTCTGACTGTAGTACTGACTTAATCTTTAGAATTGCAGATGTAGCAGACCCATTCATAATCTTGCTTTGACTCTGTAATCTAGATGTAGATTTATCTGCACAAAAACTGTATGTGCATATCAAAAGGACACTTCAGAAATAATTTGTTGCCTGTGGCCACAATTTTAAGTCTAGATAGATCTGGGAGAGGAGAGGACTGCACTCTGATTTTACATAACATTTTTGAAAATTCTGCCTTAAAAGTTTTATCAAGTGTTTGAGATCAGTGCCTTAGCTACAAAAAAAAGTACCTTGAAGAATCAATGGTTCTGAATACATTTCCAGCTTGCATTATAACTTGTTATAATGAACAGAAAAAGGCTTTTTGGAGAAATGGGAAAGGAAACAATTTGAGACTGTTTATTGGAACAGGAATGGCAGGTCTTTGTAAAGTGTAGTTCTTACTAATATGCTTTAATAAGCAAAAATAGATTGTAGTCACTCAAAAGGTCCTGAAACATTAAACTTCTGTCATTGATTAGATGTTATTATTATGGAGCATAGCAACAATTTAATATAACTGCATATGCATCTACATTTAGGAAACAAAAGCAAATTAGAATTTATGAGCTTTTAAACTGTGCAGCTCCTTAATTGTAAAACAGAAGCTTCTACTAAGCTCGAGAGAGGCATGTAGCTCTTGGAATATTGTTTATCTCATTTCTGCTTTCCAGTCCAGCCATTCCTGTTACTCTTAGTTCCCTGAAGTTTTAATGCATGGGTAAGTTGAGATAATAGCTCACAAGGAAAAAGAACAATTTTATATATATGTATATGCAGGCCTACAGAGTGCTTGCATTCAGCAATTTAAAGGCCTTTCTTTTGTCGTTTTCAGTATGTAGAAGGTGTTGCAGATAAGATACAGCCAATGTCTGATCAGCTGAAAGATAAAATAGATGACTTATCACAAGAAATTCGTGACAGGATGCTTCCAGAAAAGGTGTTGCAAGCTGAGAACCACGCGGCCCAGCTGAATGAATCATCTGCAGTTCTGGATGGGTAAGGCAAACATTCATTGGTGATGATAAAATCATGAAGCAGGTGTGCAAAATTGCTTACCAGAACCTGAAGGACATTCTTCTCCCACTTCAACATCTGGCACTGGAAGTATACAAATAACTAGTGTTCTGTACAAATATACAACTATCCAGTTGGTCAGTTTGTGTGTGTATCTCTTGTAAATGGTTTCATACATCTTGTGGTTCTTATAGGCTGCGTGAAGTGCAACCAGTGTCCTCAGATGCACTTATCGTATGCTTACTGCTATGTTGATGTGAAAAAGATAGAAATTCTTCTTAGAGAGCTCACTGTATGTTTTCATACAAATTTGTTAAAAGCAAGCAGTATTTTTAAGATGACTGTTTTGGTAGGAGACATACCACTGTCACGTTCCTAAATATAACTGGGAATTGGAATGCCCTTCATTTATATGACCACAGCCCTTTCAGAAGAATAATACTTTATAAGTCATCATCAGAATAGTTTCCTGGAAGAAAAGATAAGGAAGATAAGAAGTTAGGGTTGTTTTGGTTTGGGTTGTTGGGATTTTGGGGGGGTCTTTTGTTTTATTGCATTTTATGCATTTAAGAAAGCAAGACATAAATAGGAGGTATAATTCGCAATAGTAATACTGAGAAATAGATTGTGGATATTCTGCCTCTTGGACGTGTCCCCAGCATAGTTTCAGAGTTTCATTAGTTTATAAAAGCACTTTTTTTTAATAAAAAAAAAAAAGATGTTTCTTTAAACATCAACAATGTGCTACTTTTTTGCTGCTTACATCTTTTAAATCTACATGAAGACTTATGTATCCCAAAACCTTGTAAGCAGACCCTTAACACTTTTTTTCTTGCCAGTACCTGTAATTTTAAAGAAAAGGTAGAGAATTATCTCTAATAAAGTGTCTGATACTTGTAAAATTACTGGCTTTATTTACAGCGTAGTCACACTACTCTAGATATTCGTCTAACATACGTTTTGAGGAGTGCATAAAATAACGATAGCTGTGGTTTCCTGAGTAAAAAGGATTTGAAGGACACTGTTTCTAGAAAAGTGTGGCTTTTGTATCACATCCAACCATATATAAAAATCCAAATACGTGGAAAGTTGGAACAAAGGAACTAAGAAGTAGAGAAAAAACAGACAAAAAAGAATATTATGCCTCCTTAATCAAATGCTGGCAAGATATATTTTGAGATAGAGCTTTTAAACTATTCTAAATATACTTTTTTATGTCTATGTGTATGAGCTTCTGTCTTAATGAAGGTTAACAGGTTGGCCTTAAGGAGCTTAGGGTAGTGTTTAAAGTCACATTCACTGTGGTATAACAGTACCATGAATACCTCCGTCTGATCCAGACATCAACCTCACTTTTTCAAAATACACAGTAAAAAGTGCAGGGTCAAGGACATTAAAAATTATGCCTAAAAGCAGAATGTTTAAAGTTTATATTTCTGATGTGATCAGATAGATACATAATTTCAAAGGACAAATACCGTGGTGCTATGTAGTCCTGCATCAGGATAAAGCTGTTTACTTCATCCACTGACAATAAACAGGTATACTTTACAGGCATCTACAGTCTCTATCTGTCTTAGGAATTGAAAAGTATATCTATCTTCACAACTGACAATTGAGTGTCAGTTTCAGATACTACTCAATTTGCTGCAAAATACCATTTCATTTTACAGGAGAAATTGAGGGAGAGCCGTTTCTCTTCAATCACTAAGAACTCAAATAGCACACTGATTGATGGTGAAGATGTTCTCTTGAGTGTTAGAACACGGAGCAGTTAATTAATTTAATCTAGAAAAAATTGTTATTTTTTCTGTATACAAGAAGGTATTAGTATAGACTTCTCCCTTAGTGGCTAATTGCCTGCTCCCGAGTAAAGATCATTGGTATTTGGCAAATTCAGTTTAGTTCCCTCCTAACCAGAAGGGATTTGAACCATATTTCTAAGCAGTACTTGAGCTACTTGCTAGATAGCCATTCTGGGCTGTACATTTCCCTAACAGAGCATCACAGAAACTTATAGTAGCCTAGTGAGCTCCATCTGTAGTTGAGGAAGGATATGTATGCTTTTCCAGGAGCGATGCAGAGGCAGCTCATTTCTGCAGTAACCTAGAGGGACTCTGTCTCCCTATTAACTACATGTGGAGTCCAGGGATTATACCTTCTGTCCACTTTCTTTCCCGTGGCATTTTGTAGAAATCGGTATATAATTGATGCAAAGACTGGAGCCCAGCTGTTCTAGTTCTCCAGAGAATAGATTAATTACCAGCATGAAGTTCTCTTTTTTTCCACACACACTTTCTCAATAACTATTTTATACAAGCTGAAACAAATCCAGCAGAAGTAATCCCTGTCTCTCTTATATTGCCATACACCTTGATGGCTCAAGCATTTCCCAGAAAGGCTAAAATCCAAGTTCAGATCCATGCTTACCCATATGAAGCAGGGATTTTAGCTCATTTACAGTTTTTTCAGTAAAAGCGTCATAGCCATCAATTATAATGTATACTGAGATGCTGGTCTTCAGTTAATTCTGTAGGTGTAGTAGTTCTTCCTTGAAAATGTTTGAATATATCATACAGAGAGAGTGCAAAAAAAGTTATTTCCCCAACCTGCTGACTAGAAATTCCCCTGAAAGGGGGTTAACTGAGATCTGTCTCTGCACCAGAAAATATTAACAGTTTATAATTACCTTTTAATCTAATTATAGTTATTAGAATGTAGTATTTCATGTCAATTGAACATCCCATTTAATATGAAGCATTATTGTTTATGTTTTTCATTTTGTTCATCAAAATTAGCATTTAGGATTCAGTTTAAATGGTGAGATCTCCTTTAAAACTGGCAGTTCTGTGTTTGGCAGCCAGACCAAGAAATTAGTTGTTGAGAAGTTCTACTTTAAAACATGTCTGTCATGATCCTTCATGTTCATACAGTGCAAATTTAATTGAGTTGCCTGGCTCAACACATGGCTTTGTGGCTACAAACCCACATTATGAATATGTTACTTGTAGTAGAGTGTTAAGCACAGTCCTATCTTTTCTCAGTGTCTTGTCTATTTTTATCTCATCTTTTACCTCCTCTTTAAGCGAACATTGTTCTTTATGTCTTTCTGCACAGATAAAATGTGAATTCTGTTAAACACATGATGCCAGAACTCCTGAAATCTCAAGTGGAGCATTGCTCTCTAAAGAAACACCTTAGAAATACAGGCTGTTGGATTTGAAAAAGTAGGATACTGTGTTCTTTTGAGCTCTGATAGCAGTTTAATGGTGTGTTTACTTTTTCCATCCCAACAGAATCCTTACTGAAGCCAAAAACCTCTCTTTCAATGCCACACGTGCTTTCAATGCTTATACTAACATCAAGGATAACACAGACGAAGCTGAAAGAGTTGCCAAGGAAGCCAAGGTTCTTGCAAATGATGCTATGCAAGCGGTAAGAAAAATAAGTAAATTACTGAGTGGAAGGGTTAGATTTTATGTGGAACTGTGTGACACCTTATTTTAGATCCCTGTTTCACAATCTTCTGACTTTATGTAAGGACCTCTGCCACCATAGATTCTTTTGTTGTGATCAGAAAGCTTATGACCTTCTGAGAGCTACATGCACCTTTAGACTACATCCCCATTTGTTCCTAACCTTGTTTTTCTTTCCTTTTTATTTACTATTTTTCCTTCCTCTCTCTTTCACCTTTTGATGTCTGTCTATGGCCCAAGCCAACAGCTTTGAGTCAGGAGTGTAGACCATTTGGTGTTCAATAAAACTAGTTTATATGTGTGCAGGACATTCATTAAAGAACTCCATACCTTAATTAACTCTTCAACCCAGTTCCATGAAAATGCTCAGAGGCACTCATCTGCCCATCAGATGAGCTGCATGCACCTGGCAGAATTCTAGAGACAGAGAATTGTAGGAGGGGAGTGGAAAGTTTTATTCCGTTTGTGAACTCTGCCAGTTGTTGCAGGGAAATTCTCACTAAGAAGTACTGCATGCAAATTTTCAGAGAAAACAGAGAACTTTTAGAAATGGGATTGTAGGGTAAAGGCAGCTCTCCAGCCTGAGTCATAATGAGGATCTCAGCTCCTCAGTGCGTATACTGTGAGCAGAAAATATTCTGAGCATAGCCAGAATTATCTTTTATGTCAAATATCAAAGGAGTTAATGGCTAATTTGTGGAAGGCAGTCAGAGAGCAACTCATGTGCACTTCACAGGCACACAGAAACATGAAGCAAGGACAGTATAATAGGAGATTTCCAGAACTTATATTTGATACAGAAACGTAGATGAACAGAAGTGACTTGTAGCCACAGCACTTGTACATGAATAAAGGTAGCTTGCAGAGAGCTACTTCTGTCAAATTGATTATGGGAATAGCAGAAGCAATCACATGCTATAAAGGTCTGTATTTATGAGAGGGATAAAGAGATCTAGTCACTGCACAAAAATTTTAATAGTTTTAAGCTCTTTACATTTTCAGCATTCTTTCAAATAACACTAATTACTGTATTTCTCTCTTGATGAAAAAGTTTCACCTCACACATTGGTAAGTGCTAGTTCTCTGTAAATAGTTATTTGTTTCACCAGAACACCTAATTACATAGCAAAAGTAAATAAGGACCTGGCCTTTTTTTTTCTTCTTCTTCTTCTCGTTAGGATCAATACATGCTGTCTTTTGCTCCTTTGATGACTCGGAGTGAGTGAGGCAGGCAACTGTTTCAGAAACTGAATAGGAAAGAAAGAGATGCATAGAGCAGTAAAGAAACAAAGCAAGTGATTACAGGATGATGACAAAAGTGTATATATCAGATGGTGAACTTGGTGATAATAGCATAGACAGAAAGTGGATAAACAATTTAAAAGTGATGGAGGTTAAGATGAACAGTGTAGTATAAGTAGAGGCAAGTGAGTAGCAAGGAAGGAGATGAAGATATTAAGGTGATGTTTTCAGCATCTCTGTTGCATATATGCATTAAAGGGAGTTTGCTTTTTGTTATGAGCTGTGTATGTATAGCGGTGATCTACTTAATGAGGAAGAAAATTGAAGCAGCTGATGCCTTTTAAATGTAATTAATTTGATATAGAGTAGAGGTCGTCAGTGGTTTACCATCAAACTGCTGCAGAACAGGATAGATTTAGCCATTATTTGTTAAATGATCATGTGAGGATTTCAGGCCAGATTTAAAAAATATGTCAGTTGTGAACTACAGTCATCATTTTGCTATTCTATTTTCTTGCTTTTATTTAAATATTGTTGAATGTTTTCCCATCCTAAGTGAAGAGTTTAGCTGGTAACCAGGTAAATCAGGATCTCTCTGGAAGTCCCAAGGAACTTTCAGCTGAGTTCAGCACAAGAGAGAGAATGTACCCTCACACAAGGATGTCTGGAGCACAGTGGTTCAAACAGTCTCCCTCAGACTGATAAGCCCCTAGAAACTGTGTCCCCAGCTTTCTGAGAAGATACTCTTGGGGACACTGCATAGAAGACAGAGATGATGTCTTTCCCCTCCTTTTGGAAGATGGAGCCATGTTCTCTTCTTTTTGAGAGCTGTTGTGTATGCCTGCCTTCTGTACAAGACTCTGAGCTCCAGATGCTAGAAGATCATGCAGAAAAGCACTGTAGCTCACATGCATCCCTTTCCCATTCACCAGTTATAATGTTGGGAAGGAAGGTTTCTCAACAGTAACAATCTGGTGTATAAAGTAGAGATGGTAAAGACAGTTTTCAGTTTTAGGTTCTACCCTGTACATCATTGGAGCAAATGATTTACAAGAACCTAAGTGATATCTCAAGGTGGGTTTTTTTGTTTTGGTTTGTAATGAAAATTACTTATTTTTCAAATTAAGCTAATATTGCTAAAAGCAAGAGCAGAAGATGCTTAAAATCCATCGTGATTACAGGAAGCCTGATAAATGACTGGAAAAACATGTATTAAAAATATGACAGAAAAATTCCTCCTGAGCTGCTTATGATGGATTTGTTCTCCTTTTTGAAAGCAAAATAAATTCATCACAAATGAGAAATCTCTAGCATTCAAGCAGCTTCAGCATCCCATTAGCTAAGGGAGTGACTGGAAACGTGTCACATTAATAGATTCTGCTTGTACCTCACAGATCAGAATCATATTTTACCATATATCTTGAAAAAGTGTGATTATTCTCAGGCTTTTTAGCAAGGACTTACAAGATAGTAATTGGAACCACAGGGGACCCATTAAATGTTTGGGATCCTACTTCCTTCTTTGCTTTTGACTTTTTTTGTAGTGGTACCCCAACAGATAGGTTGAGTGTCTAGATATTCTTACATTGTAATGGCATAAAGCTGCCTGGACATCATTGTGAGGATGTCCTGAGGTGCAAACCCTTCATAAAATTTTTGGTGCTTCAGAATGCTCAGCTATCTTCAGGACTGGTAAAAATGAGAGTAACCCTAACTCTTGCTGGCTGAAAACTTCATGATATAAGTGTGTGTGAAAAAAAATAATTTCAGAATAGTGCAGAACTATTTGTAACTGATGTGAGTTAGCACTTAGGTCTATAAAACACCTAGTACCTGTGTAAGTTGTATGTGATACTCAAAACTGTCCCAAAGCATTTATGCTTCAAAATCATGATTGAGACTGGAGTGTTTGGATACGTAATGAGGTGTCACTCCTGTCACAAGATGCTGCAGGGATTCAAGCTGCAGAGTTTGCATGAGGAGGGCAGAAGCCGTGAAGAAAGGCACAGGGGGAGGAAGGTACTATTTGCAAGTAATGGGCACTCTGGAAGAGGCAGAATTAGAACAAATTAGATTCCCAAGACCCTGAAATTTTCTAATTTATATTGAATAATTTTTTTTTACAGTGTTCCAATTTAGAAAATAATATCAGAGACTCTTGGCTGTAAATTCTACTAAATCGTAAGGGGTTTGCAATGGCCCAGGCTTGACAGAAACCCACAAATTCACCTCACACAAAGGCATAAAATGTTTGGGTTTTTTAAGTTATTGACTACTTCATAACTTGACATCTCATGAGCCACAAGAAAAACTAGTAAAAAAAAGTATGTTTTCTATCCGATATCTTGATTAATCCTTACTCTCAGAATTATTTTTTTTAAAATATAAAGCTTTTAATCAGTACGAGTTTACTTATATCTGAAAGGGTTTCTGACTAATTGTCAGCAAATGTCCAATTATTGTTCCTGTTTTGATGAATTTTTTGGTTTTGCATTGTAAAGTTGGCCTTCCAATTTCATTTTATTGACTGTAAACTGCATCAACAGCCATTCAACCATGCCTAGTCATAGAATAATAATAACAATCCTTATTTTTGAAGTCTGTGGTCCCAAAGTGATCGTACCATGGATTCTGTTGCTAATGGGAAAAGAAATATAAAACTATTATCTAATTTGACAAGTGCATCTGCCACAAAATCTGGCCAAACATTCTTCCTTCAAGAGCAGCATTTTGCTTAATCGGGTAGTGTTTCGGATTTTTTTCCTGGGCTTTTCTGTGTTTTTCTATTACCAGTGCTATTTGTTATTATGTGGTAAAGAAAATCTAGAAGAAATTAATTTTGTTCATCTTTTGAATTTATATGTTTCTGTTGATGTTGAAAGGAATTTGTATTTGCAGGAATTTGTGTACAAAGGAATTTTGTGTACACGGCTCATTTCAGGTGAGCTTGGAAAAGGGCAGTCCTATGTGCCTTAGTTCTTAAAATCACCTAAAGGCATACATTTACATCCCATACGAATACAAAGAATCTTTAATAGCTATACATCCCTGTGGCATGGCAACATGTACCATGAGATTTCCCATAACAAAGAACTTGGTTCTGAATTTTGAAAGTATCCAAAGCATTCCCTAAGATTTTTAAAAGAAAAAGAAATGGCAAGTTCAATATATGGTTTTTACAGTTTCGTTGAAAAACAGCAGAGATTCAGTAGTATGTGGAATGTCACCTCTGGGCTTACTCATTATATAAATAATGAATAGCAATAATAATTGTGTCATTTAATTGAGACACAGTTAATTTTTGAGTATATGTATCTGCCCTAGAAAATGAAAAGTAGCTGCTTCTTAATTACATAGTAGTTGCGAGGCTATGACCCATGACTAATATAGAATGTTATCTGGCTGTCAGGAGTATTCTCAAAGAAATGTATTCAGCATGATGTGTGACCTGAGTTCAGTCTTACAAACTGAACAGTAAGTAGTTCAGAAGCTAGAGCATTTCTTACCAACTGAAAACACTAATCTAATTTAGAAAAATCATTCCATCTATTGATCAGTCTCTGCACAGAAGGTAGAGATGGATGTTTTTCAAAAGAAAGGTCTTTAAGTAGCACAATATGATGAAGGATGGTTACTTACTAATAAAACTCTTTCAGATTAAGTGCAGTCTGACCTTCTTTTAAAATTCTATTTCTTATTTCTTTACTGACCTAGCCATTATAGTTCTTTAATTTAACCACAAATGAATCTCTGTTGTCAGTGTTAGAATCATCAGATTCAGTCTGGCTTCTAAAGTTGCAGTTAGGGAGAAATAGTATATTGCATGGTGTTTTGTCCATAGCTGGAAGGATAAATACATATTTAAGTTGAAATATGTTTTATTTGTTTGTTTTGGACAAAGTTTTGCTCTTAGAGTCAAATCTTTTTCTTTAATACTGTAAACATTGTCTCTTTTTATTAAAGTCATCACTAGTATTCCAAAGGGGATCTGGATTCCCATTAAAAAAAATAATTATTTTTTTTTAGCTCTTGCAGACCAATATAATGGCAGTGAGATGTAATTCAGAACACACATTCATCATTTAGATGACTGTTCACTTAGATCATATTCATACTTCTTTTATGACTTCAGACTTTCCTGTATGTTTGACACTGCTTGTTTGTCTACAGACATCTGGTCCTCAAGGATCATTGAAGGATGGCGCCAGGAGCTCTCTTCAGAAAAGCTTCAGGGTCCTTAATGAAGCCAAGATGTTAGACAATGATGTTAAAGGTATGTGCAGCATATGACATTCAGACCTATTAAATAGAAGAAAAACCCGAACATTGTGCAACTGCTGTGCTTTCAGTATGAAGAAGCCAGATCAGTAGGAAAAAGGTATAATTCATTATCTGATTTGAAACTGAACAACGTGTCCATGAAAAAGACTCTGTTCTGTGTCCAAGCATTATGCAGGTATGCTTGTTCCCTCTGTCCATTTTCTTGGGCAGGAAGGCTGAGGAGGATAAAACTTTGATCTTCTCTTACTAAACAAACCCAATATTAAACTTTTATTCTTGTTAATACAAAACAGAGTTTGCAATGCTCGTCAAAGATACCACATCTCTTGAGGATGTCTATGGGGTTTTGCCTGAAAATGGAAGCGTGGGGAGGTAAAATGAAGCTGTTTGCCAAACAGACTAGTGGATAAGAATTGCTAAGCATCTTCTTAAAAAAAGAAAAAAAAAAAGAAGAGATTAAACCCATGTCTCTAGAGGTAAAACTTCACACACACATAAAGATTTCTTTGTTCCTAAAGCATCAATACATGTCTAAATGCAGATTAATTCATAAGGTTTGTAAATTCCAAACCAAATACTTTGCCTTCCTAGTGAAAAATAAAGCATCTTTAATTTCTCTTCAATATTTTCCACTGGGGGGAAAAAAAGTTTTTGAACCATGATGTTCAGTGAGATGTAAAAGCTGGTAATTCATGTCAGACTGAATGTATAATGCCCTTAATATTTTTACATCAATAAATGAGAGTACTGCTGGTGAATTCCATAGTGTGAGAAGGTAGGACAGTAGTCAGTATGGACACGTACAGGGGTTTAAAATACAGAAGGACTGGAATTGATTCCTGGGAAGATTAGGGAGATACAACCTTTGAAAATCTTTGAAAACAGTTTAGATGAACATCAGTGAGGAATGGCTGTTGGTCAGAAGGAGTAAAATGATCTTTGGACAAACATTTGTTCAGAGCCTATGATTCAATGATCTTCTGATCATTGCAACCAAAAGCAGTTTATGTCTTGGGTCTTTTTCCAGACAGATTGTTTTATAGGTCCTCTAAGAAAATGCTTATTGCAGCACTAATGAAGAATCCATTTAACAGTACTCAATACTTCTTTCTCCACAGCACTCTTAGGAAGGAATTGAAAAAAAAAATAATTTTGGCTAAACATGAGGAGAAATACGTATGATACAATTATCTGCTTTCAAGTAGGCCAACATCAAATTTCTCACATCTGCCTTTGTGAAAAATGTTAAATATCACTGCTTTAATTACTTTGTATTTTACATAGAACAAAGAAAGCAATTTAGGAGCATACAATGTTTGTGCCACTGGTGTAGTAAAGTCTGAGAGGAGAATCAGTTAACTGAGTCCTACATAAAATTCTTCGAAAGTCCTTCATCTGAATACTGAGTCCAGACAGAATAAGTTCAAGTTGATAACTCTGTGGTTTATTTCAAGTTAGTGCACTGTAATCCCCTCCCTTTAGTAATTTGAAATTTTGATGTGTGTATATTTGGAGAAGCTTATGTCCAGTCACTATAGTTTTTGAAGAAATCTTTCATACTAGATGCATTATAGTTTAGTCTGATTCAATTGGCTGAAGCTATAATAGGGTTAACCTGCAATTAACCACAAGGATGGAAAAGGCATAGCACTTAAAAACCTATGTGAAAAAGAAGATTTAGGACTTTGAAGAAATAAAGATGAGAAAAAAAGTAGCTATGATAGGATATTTCTGCTCATCATAGGATCTTAAAATCAAGCTGGGTTTTGGGGGGGGAGGTGTTGTTGTTTTTTTTTTTGTGCATCAGAACTAGAAAAATTGCACACAGTAAATATCTGAGGTTGAGTTTTAAACTTGTCACAGAGATGATGCCTGAAGCTTCCCTGTCCTTTTAGCTTAGTTAAAATGCTTTTTATTATAAACAAGATGGATTTTTATAATTGAGACTGTTTTTCAGGTTTTTACATACAAAACTTTCCTTGGCCTGCTGAGAGATACATTAAGAAGAACATCCAGCATAAGGGATGAGATCCATACAGCTTTTGGCCATTGCTACACTTGCATTTAATTTTGACAGCTCTAGGATTTCCAGCTGCAGAACAAGTAAACATAATGTTTCATAAGGTCATTAATTGCATTTCACTGTCATACACTGTTTGAAAGTGAAAAACATTATTTTCTTGTAGCAGATCGGAGGAACAAAATGTATCTGAGCTACTAGTAAATCTTGGATGCATATTTAGGGTATTCTTTATTGCGACTCTCTACTGCCAGTTTCAGTACAGATTTAGGACTGGATGAACATATTTCAGGAAATATAGAAAATCACATAATATGAGGAGAGGCCAGTGTGCATGTTCAGTAACATGGCTAAAGCAGGAAAAATAGGGGTGCTTTCTGGTAGTTTGCCATGGCTGGTTTATAGAAAACACTAAAATTACCCTGCTGCCTCTTCTCTTCCACAGCATTCCTCTGAGCAGACTGGACACCACAAAGTGGGGTTCATAGCTCCAAGTGGTGATATTATTATCATTGTGAATAACATAGAATATATGTTATTAGTATTATGACCATAATCCCTTCTGGATGTCTTGCTGTTCCCACGATACAAAGTGAGAGTTCAGTGTCAAATGAATAGTAAGATTTTTTTTTTTTAATTCATATAAAGCCACCCTGTTCAGAGTCTCAGCTGGAAGTGCAGGATGGCTAATGTGCACTCTGTAAAGATTTGGTAGACAGAAGTAATCAATAGTTTAAAATTTCTCTGTCTGCACTACAGGTAGTACATTAGTTAAAGTAATGAAGACCCATAAGCCACTCAACTGATATACGCTCCAAAATTCCAGGCTAGGATGTGATAGAGGTGAGAGTGTTTTCTTCCTACATTATGACATTCTCCTGATTTGTAGCCAACTACCTGAGTTATAAAACCACTGCTAATCATGAAAATGTTTTATATTACCACCAAAGACTGCTGAAACAGTCCTTACAAAGCAAATGTTCTGACAGAAGCTATTAAAATGGAGATTTAGTAATTTCTCTCTCAGTGGGGCTTGGAGTTAGAAAGAATAACCCTGGTGGGAGAAGCAAAATCTGTATGTAGTACTCTGGCTAAGAGGGAGTTTTGAAATTTTGGCTACAAGTGAGTAAGTGCTGCTGCCTGCTAGCTGCATTCTCTCTGTGCCTTGAGGGATTTTTCAGTTTGCCAGGAGCAATTTTTCTTCCTTATAATTTTGAATTTAATGTTTTAAAAATATGCTTGCCCCAGTGCAAATTTGAGACTATATACAGACTTTGTCAAAACTGATCAATGAAAAGTGAAAGTAAGATATATAAACTCCTCATCAGCTGGAGATTGCTGTCAGGTCATTTCTTTTGCTGAAGAATTGACAACTTGAGGGGGACTTGTCTGACAACATGTGAATATTTTTAGCTAAGACATTTTCCAGCTGATAGGCAACATAACAAGGTGATAGATCCCTTGTTTGTGTGTTCTCCTCTGCTTTGTATTTCTGCTGACCTGGCATATTGCGTTCACCAAATTATTGCAGTCAGTGCTGAAAGTAGTCTTTTTAAAAAGTTAAACATCATTAGCTGCATTTCCCCTGTTTGTTCCTAATGCCAAGTCTTGCTTGGTTTACGGGAAAAAAATTAGCTTGTGACCCATCTTCCTCTTTAATAGGATGAGACTGTGGGAAGCAAGAATGCTATTTGGAAGAAGTAATACAAAGACAACAGAGATGTGTGTAATGGTCAGTTCTTTTGTGCTGTTTCCAGTCAGCTGCATGTGTTGCTCCTCGGTAGATTTCCATCTTTATTCTGATTTTGGGGTACATGCATTTGGTAGCATAGCCTTATAATGTCTTTTTTGGACAGTTTCACGGGGAAAAACTGCATTTGTCCATACTATCAGAAGATACCTGTTTCTACTATGTTCCACTATGTTACTACATATATGTTTCCACATATGTTCCACTATGATGGTGGCTCATCATCAGTAATTAACTAGTATCACCTTGTATGTGATCTTTAGAGACTTGTAAAAAAGTGTCCCTTGTAAGAGTAGATCACTGTCTATAAACAATAAGTAACTAAATTATTAAGTTCATCTTAAGATGAAATATATGCAGGCAGGTTTTTGTTTTTTTTTCATTTGGCTCACTTCAGTTTATTCACTCAGAGGAAAAAGGGATGACACTTTATCCTGTAATGCTCAGTTTAATATAAAGAGGAATTGAAAATCTTTGTTCATGTTAACCAATCTAGAAAATTTAAAGGCCCATACATTCACAGTCCTTCAGGTTCCTGCTTACTCTTAAGGATTTAGTTTCAACAATACATTACTAGTTTTGCTCATTTGAACAATAAACAGTGCATTTATTGGTATCCTGTGCCATCTCTGTGCAGAGCTAATCAAATGGAAATTGTATTGAGATAAATTTCACAGGATACTCCTCAACCAATGCTTTAATGTAAATTGATAGTGCAGACCTACTAACCTCTCCCAAGTCAGATAAGCTCTGTAGGTTGGAAAAAAACTTAGAAAAAGCTGCCTGTATTTTGACTAACTTTGATGATTAACTGGAGGATCTCAGGCCTTCAAATCATTGCTCCAGCATTTTTCATAAATGCTAATAATGAAAGGATGGGGGAAAGCTGATGTGAAGTGGTTCAGTTTGTGATTCACACAGAAAATTAATTCAGTGCTTAGTGAAGAGGCCATCTGAATTACAATACGAGAAGTTACTTCAGAATAAAACCTCATCCTAATATCACTGTGCAAAATGAACAATTTCCTTGAAAAGCTGACATGGGACATAGTATCTCCTCACATCTCTTTGTGTAAGAGCCTCCCTAGGAACACTTATTTATGGCTTTATTATTGTAATTAAAAAAAAAAAGCCACACAGTTAAAATGTATTTGAGGAATTAAAAGAAGAACTATTAAACAGGTATTTCAGGAGTTCTAGGGAAACTTCCCTCATTAAATTTTAGTTTGCTGCTATGGTTACAAAGCTGAAAACAGAAGTCTGAAAACATGATTCTTCAGAAATATAACTGGGGGATAATTAGCATGTTGGAAGTGGCAGAGTAAAGAGGAGAAAAAGAGATAATTTAAAAGTATGCTACAAAGTTAGAGCATAAATGAATCAGACTTCTCGGAAATATTGACACACTTTATAAACACTAACATCCCACCAGAGACACCAAGAAATTACCAGGCAGACCATAATTTCAGAATTAAGTGGAGGAAATTAAAACAGTTTTGTCAGTATTATTGTTTAACAAGAAATGAACTCAGATAAAATGTCAGGGCATACAAGACCAGAGTATTATGAGTTCATCCTGGCTTAACAATATGCTATTACCAGTAGCCTTGTTTAGCGGTCAGGACAAAACTTATAATTTAAAAATAAAGGTGTTTTTGAGGAGAAGAGTGATCTCATAATTCATGTGATTCTTCCCAACTTTATTCTAGTGTTAACTGTGCCTCTTACAGTTCACACAAATGTCCTGTTCCTCTGCAGGACATTTTGCAGGAGTGAAGGCCTACCTCCAAAAACTTCTTCAGTCCTGTGTGTTGCTTTAATTTAAATAGCACCAACAGATTTTTTCCTTAATGATATGTCAAAAGGTCTAACAAAAAAAGTACAGTTCTCATTTAAATTCTATGTGCTATTTCAGCCTTGCTCTAGCCTTGGAAAATTTAATTAATTATTTCTTGTAGGCTGTATAAATTTTATTCGATTTTTCTCTTTACAAATTGCTTTTTGCACATCTAGTTTTAAGAAACCATACTTTTTTAGAATTTGTGGAATGTGAACTACAATCCCTCATTTTAATATACTATTCTATTTTTTCTCTCACAAAAGTGTTACAACCCTTGTG
This sequence comes from Platyrinchus mystaceus, assembly GCA_035041135.1. Classification (NCBI taxonomy): domain Eukaryota; kingdom Metazoa; phylum Chordata; class Aves; order Passeriformes; family Tyrannidae; genus Platyrinchus; species Platyrinchus mystaceus. The sequence goes on along the minus strand of JAWWLV010000121.1, from coordinate 60,106,715 downwards.
ATGTCGGTGGGGTTGGAATACCAATGATACATCTAATTATTGTCCCTTAGTAAAGAGAGATGCTTTTCATGTTGGCGAACATATGCTTATAATTCACCAACATACCTCACCTCCAGTACATTTTCCTATCCCAGTATCTATATGGATAAGTATCTAAAAACTAGTTGTTTATTTTCAATAACCTGTCACATATCTGAAGGTCACAGTCATAGTTTGTATCCTGAACTCCTTTTCTACAAATCATTCTCCTTTTCTGGCTGTCAAGCTCAGTGATGTTGAAATAGTTTCCGAGTAGGATATGCCTTTAAGGCAGAAAATTACCAGATGTATGTTTCTAAGAGTTTCATATTGATAGGAAGAAATTATGAAAAATGCCCCCTACTATTGTAGTTTAAACATTTACCAGCATTTTTTGTGCCAAACTTTACTTCTGAATTTTGGAATAATGTCTGTTTCAATAGCCATAAAGCATAGCTGGAAGCTCATTTCTGAGAGTTTGAAAAATTATTGCTATGCTGGATACTGTTCAAAAGACCATCTGTGATTTTTATTCAAAGCAACTGATGAAGAATAAGAACTTCCTTGTGAAGGAGAACATCAGTTTCAACCACATTGTACCAAATATGACACACCCTTGCTTTTGATTTGTACTAGTTCTTTGATTTGAACAAATTCTTAGCTATGAATGTTATTTACTGCACAGGCGTTTTCCCTAAAAATTTAGTATGTTTATTTCATAATAATCTGTTGTTAGTGTGTTCTTCTCATATTGATGATCAGTGCCAGGGTGATCTTGTGTTTTCCTCAGATGTTATGTCAACATTGGTTATCTTTGAGAAAATACAGGAGAACTAGGCTGTGGCCAAATTGCAACAGCTAGCTGACCTAATCATGCTTGCCTCTTTCACACTACATTCAACTCATTCAACTCAGACAACCTCCTTAAGAAAGGCTCAGCCTAGGAATCAAAACTATGACTAACATCACAGTTGTTTATTCCATCATTATGTGAATTTGTCTAAATCATAACATCTGTGATTGTAGTTCTTTCCTCTGCACGCCTTAGAAAAACCCATGATAAATATACAACAGTACAAGGAACTGAAACATTTAGATACCATGAAGTAGGGAACTTAAAGAAACAGGAGAAGATGATCAATAAACACTACAACAAGTTCTACTGGACTTCCTCATTTACACAATATAATATCTTAATGAAAAATGGCTTGCTTGTTATTATGCATTTTAAGTTTTGTGCAAAGAAAGGGTAGTGGAAACAAAGAGCTAAAGTTTCTGTATCATATGGACTTTTTATAGAAAATGGGGATAATCTGGACAGCATGCAGAACAGGCTGAAAGATGCTGATGAGAAGAATTCCATTCTCCTAAGAGCTTTGAATGAAACCTTAGGAAAGCTGTCAGCCATTCCTAATGGTAAGTTGGAAAAGTGTTGCAACACTTGACTCACCTCGGTTCTTTTGTTTCTTTTTCCATCACTTAACATTTGTCTCATCAATCTTTGCCTGTGTCCACACTATATCTACTTTAACCATTGCCTGTTGTTATAAGATGAAGATGAGCAATGTGAGAGAGAGAACTGAACTGAAAAGTTACGTGGTATCAGTTTGAATGGCAAAAGGTACCATGCTCTATAGTTTGCAGAAGGTTTCTGAAGGAAAGTATTTGTGATAGCAGGATATGGTATACACTTTGAGAAAAAGAGTAATTTGTTTATACGTGAAAAGTATTTTTATGAAACTATGTTTAATGAACCATTATAATTTCACCAGTGTAATTTAACCAAAGAAGCATAAGACTTACTGACTTTACAGAAAAAGCAGAGCGAAGTTTGCTGGATTTTGTCTTAACTTTCTACCACACTCTCAACATTTCTAGTCACTGTTTGGTGTTGTATATCTTTTTTAGCTCTAAATTGTTTATAACTGGAACAAATTTTCCTCAATGGACTCTGAAGTGCTGTTGTGTTGCAACCCACCCCTGAAGGCGGGGTAACTGAGACTCAGTGACCAGTGTTTGTGTATATATATATATATATGGCAGGTTTATTGTAGAAAAATTTGGTTGCAATGGAAAGGAGGTATGTAGTCCTTTTGGTCATTAACTATAGAAATATAACAATATAAATGTTTACAAATATCACTGAAGAACATAAATAAGGAAAAGAAATAAAGAGAAAGAAAAGATAAGAGTCGGTAGCAGAGAGGAAAAATATCACCACCAGCAGGATCCAGCAGGAAACTAGGTCCTTGCAATTTATATGTCTGTCAGTTGAAGGGATGGTCTCAGTCTTGATCCTCCTGGGGTCAGGGAAGCCCCACACAACATAAAGTTCAAGGGGTTAATATACACTCAGGTTCAGGTGGGAACACCCAGGTACCTCCCTAGGGGGGGAGTTTTACAGTGTTTGATGCAACACTGTGGATCACGTGTGTGGTCCTCTGGTGGAAGAACCTAGAAATAAGGCTGGAGTCTTTGATGGTTCATGATATGACAGCTGCCCTCTCAAGCAAGCATAGCTGAGCCAGTTATGCTTTATCAGAAGGGATGAATACCTTCAGGCCTGCATGTGAATGTCCTGATACACACCCCGGGGAGGGGGAATTTTACACCTGAGCCGGTTGCGTAAGAGAGGACATTGGCATGATAAAAAGCCATCTTGAGGGATCTGTCTCTTATTGGCCTTTTCCCTTATCTGGCTCAAGAAACAGCTTCTTGCTAAACAAAGATCAGTTTGTCCCTGATCCTCCAGTGATGGGTGTGCACCCCCACTGCACCTGGGCTGTTCTTATGCAAGTCAGAGGTTTCACCATCACACACTCAATAACTCTCCTCCTCCACTTCATTTGCAGGCTGCAAATCTGGCCTCAACAAAGCATCTGCTGCTCTTGCCAAGGTCCGATTTTTTGAGTCATTAACCTTTAACGTTTCAGTCTCTCACATATGCACATTTTTCATTCCACATAGACATTTTTTTTTTTTTCAAAAAAATGTAATATTCATTAAAATCCCAAAGTCCTGGGACGTTAGCTACATTGTGTTGTGATAGCAGAGACAGGGAGTTAAAACAGTTTCATTATAATGGACAGTGAATGATAAAATGAATGTTTTAGAAAATAAAAATATTTTAATCAATGTATTCTGCTATGACTTTTCCCTTCAAAGAATATATATATATTTATAAACTGAAGTTATGCCTTAAGGAAAGTCCCTAAGGAAAACCTGTATTCTGTCTTGTTTCTGGAAGGTTCAAACTGCAAGTAAAACCTTGGCATGAAAATCAATTTACTATTCATGTTGTACATTTTTGTGGCTTTAAGATTCCAACTAACTGAAAAGTTTTGGTTTGGATTTAGTAATCCTTGGAATCAGTCATTCATAAAATAAATTGTTTAATATTTCGTCCTCATCATATACCATTTCTTGGGTTTTGATCACAAATATTGACATGAGTGTTTGTCTTCTTGTGCACAGATAGATGTCTCAGTCAAACAAAATGGATATCTAAGGCCTGTTAACCTCAGGACACAGATTACTAAATATGGAACATGTAAAATAAATATGAAATATGCAATCATTAGCAATGCATTGAACTCTTGGCAGATTAGAGTTACAGGGTGCCTGTTCTTGGGACAAGGACACTCATCAAAACAAGCTGATATGTGTTAAGAATGAAATTCAGAGCAAATAAATGGCACGGATAAAAAATGCAGTAAATTAGTTTTCCAACAGGACAATAATCAGTGAGTAAGGGAGAAGAAATGACCCTGTGATATATCTTGTTCAAGGATTCAAGAAAGCAGAGAACAGCTTAAACTAATCATTCTTGTGTCCATGCTATACTAATGGTCAAATAAAAGCACAGAGATTCCAAATGGGATAGACAGGTAGATCACATGTGGGACAAAGACCCACATGTGCAGGGATGGCATAATTTAAAGTGTGGCTGAAAATAGTTTGTGTCACCAATGGGGAAATGACACAGTAACTCCAAATTTCAGTCAGCCAGAAAGGTGTATGACCTCTAATAATGATCCCAAAAGGAATTACTTGAATATGATGAAAAAAGGAAGTGAGAAAAGACAATTAGAGCTCTCTTTTCTTTCACTTGGCAAGACTGACAATGGCAATGGTTTATGAAAAGTTCAGTTGTATTTCCGAGGTGCTATTGTATTTGGAGGGCTTTTCAGGGCCAAAACTTCAGAAATAAGGGGTGAGTTCCTTGGAGCACGAGTATAATATCTTTACTCAAAAAAAGTAATAAGTTCCACATAACTCTCCAGTATGTGGGACAAACCCACCAATTCTCTATAGCATACAGAAGCATTACATGCTCCC
>JAWWLV010000121.1:60053629-60102259 GCA_035041135.1 Platyrinchus mystaceus | reverse complement strand
TATAAGTGGCACTATCTCTACATGGTTGTTTCAGAGTTGTCCAAACTTCTGAGCTGCACATTGAAATTTTTATATGACTAAGGAACAAGAGAACACCTTGGAGAGCGTAAAGGGAAAGCAACTCCAAGAACAGATTCACAGGAAGCACATGGCAAAACAGGTTCCTGCAGGTTCCATGACTCCGCTGTGGTCTGGTAATAGAGTGGGAGTTCACATCAGTACCCTTGCAAGCTGGAGTGTCCACCACGTTTTCTGCCTGCTCACTTCCTCACATCTATGGGAATTTAGAAAATTTGGGCTCTCTAGCCGAACACAACCTATGCTACTGGCTCATCATGTGCAGTATTCCCAGCATGACAACAGCACCTGAGCTGCATGATAGGTTTTAAAGCAATCCAATTTACATGGGATCTGAATAAGTACCTACTTGAATACCTAGCTGTCTGTTTTATCATTGATCAATGGCAGAATCAAAACCATTCAACTTGAGTGTCTTCTCTCCAAAGACAGAACACTGGTTTCCATTTTTCAGGCAGAGAGGTGGGGCAGTATTAGACAAATTGCTTTGCTCAAGGTCACCCAGGATGTCTGTGGATGTATGTGATTAACTAGGGCAATGGATCCTTGGTCCCCTGATTCACAACAATATTTGTCATGGAGTTAGATTTCTGTACTCTGTACATCAGAAGATTGAAACTCCCGTTTTTATAATATCACATATTATATCTGACACTTGATCAGAGGTTAACCAATGAGTCAACAGCAACAACAAAATTGCATACAAATTTACTTGCTAAAAATTATTTGTCCTTTGCATACAAATGGGGCTGGAGCCTTTTTTCTTCTTCACGTGCATTTGATGTCCCAAAAAAGACATAAAGGGCCACATTCTGCAGTCGAAACTTACAGGTAATAATGTCGTACTGTGTGTGAAATAGGAAGTCTCAAAGAACTACATAACACAGTTTAAGATAGTAGAACTTTTACCCAACTTTATTCTTAAGATGTGTGGAAGAAACTTCTGTACTTATAATTTCATTATCCTTTTGTACCTACAGATACAGCTATAAAGGTACAGGCAGCCAAGGACAAAGCAAGACAAGCCAACAGTACTGCAAATGACATCCTGGCCCAAATTAAAGACCTCAATCAGAATCTCCTGGGCTTGAAAATCAACTACAGTAAACTTACAGATGACGTGGCCAAAACAAATGCTGTTGTGAAGGATCCTATCAAGAACAGTAAGATCTTTTTGGGTTGTTTGGTGGTGGTTTTTTTCAGTTTGTCATTTTTGTTTCATATCTCAAAATGAAACAGAGACATTCCAGAATTGCACTCATATAGCACTACTGCAGTATGCTGGGATGAAAGGAATCTCTATCACTTCTATTTTCTGGACTTCTTATATATGAAAAGGGACCAACTTTTGCAATTCTATGATTCTGTGAAAAGAATTTTAAATCTTAAATACCAATGCTAGTAGTTGAAATAAAAGCTAATGTCAGCAGGATGAAAATGTAATGGATAGATTTGTTCCACAGACTACTTTTAAAGTATTTAGGAGGTGAGTAATCAAATATTCTGACTAGAGATTCACCACCTGATTCAAGCAAAATACCCCACACTGTACCTGTCTTCAGTCAATCGGATAATCAGTCCTTGGAGAAATGTATGACTTCTTCCTTATACGTTACTATTTTCAGTAGAACACTGAAGATGCTTAAGAAGAAAGAAAGAAAGGAAGGAGATTCTGGGAATGGGATTTTGTCTATTTTTTTGGGTTTTTTCCCCCCACCATGGTTTCTGTTATCAAATGTGACAATTGCTTTAGCATTTTCACTTTGGTTACGATGGATAACAAATTAATTCTAAATTACTGAGCATTTTTAGTAGATTGTTAGACTCTATCCTATAGAGTATACAATCAGGACTGACCACAAAACCAGAGTGTCTTCAGAAAATTGCTGAAGGACTAATTTCTTAGCTACCCTGGGCTGCCCAGCTTGTTGTCAGCTTGATGAAGCTGGGCACCTAAAAACATACAGTTTAAGAGGTCTTCATTCTCATTCTATGGACAAATATCCTCTTTCAATTGATGCTGTACAATCTCCTGATTGTCCTCAGTCACCATTATTTTGTTTGCATTGAATAGTGGCCTTAACACTTGCAAACTGTTTCATGTCAGATAAAGCTTAACTGGAAGATGTTCTCCAGAAGTACATTTCTACCATTTTTCAACTGTTAATGGATACTCAGATTATAGAATGAGATTAAAGTAGTAGAGTACACCATTCCAGATGTATAAAGTGAATATGTTGGCACTTATGACTACATGCTGAAGTAGACATAGCCTCTCTTCTATGTCAAAATTCAGGCCCTGAATTCTCATTTTGTAGATGTGCAAAGTATAAATGGTAAAAAGTTTGTCATAGACTCATCTTGTCCCTTTTTTTACTTTACATGTCTGTTTAGATCTTCAAAGTGTTCTTTTATGTTATCTTATGTTTTTTCTCTTTTCTTTGTCTCCATATCTTGCCTGCAGAAATCTGTACGTATGTTTTTCTTACTTGCAGCTTTTAGTGTGCATTTTCCAGTAAACGATGATTCACTGCTTACCACCGAAGCTTCTGCATGGTGCTCTGTTTCACATTCATTGAAATAGCTAAATAGTCACTTTTTGAAAGCTTTAAGATAAAGTGACTTACTTGGCAGCTAATTTACCTTATATGAAACCTTAAGAAGCATCTTGAAGGTTTGGTAAGAGTGTTTGGGTGATGATCCAAAAACTAGATATGCAACTTTTCCTGCTTTATCTAAGCATTACTTTTATTGCTATTACTATTATTTCCACATAACACACATTCTTTTGGTAAATGTGTGTTTGTCCCTTTCAGTGTCATCCACAAAAGCCCACGCCCTCATTCTAGCCAAGTGTTGCAATCCTTAGATCTGCTGATGAATTGTCAAAAAGAGGGCATTATTCACTAGCTTTGTGTTGAGAGGCAAGAAAAGTAATTTGAAGCTTAAAGAAAAAAAGAGGCAAAAATATCCCTGTAAAATTATTAAGTGCACCTGAAAAAAAGTACATCTGCGATTTACTGCCACTGTTTTTAAATCTGCCTTCAGTACACATACAGAATCTTAAGCTTTTGACCAGAATAAAGCATTTTCTATTTGTGCCCATTATAATTAGTTCAAGAATTAATTTCAAATTAATTTTAACCCTGTTTCAGAAATTACTAATGGAAACTAACCAGTTTTTATTAATCTAGCATTTTTCTTCAAAATTGGATTTAAGAAAAAAAAAAAAGGAAAGCAAATATTTCATTCATAAATGTATTTTGCTACAGGAAATGTTTTCCGTTAGTATCATCCTGACCTGAAGCATAGTTACATCTTCAAAATCCTGCTTTAACCCCTGCTATTGCTACTTTTGCTGTTTTAACTTGATTCTAAATATTCTGAAATTATCTTATTCTGTTCAGGTAGCTTCCTGGTCTGTGTGTACCTCATAGTAACATATACCATCACCTGAGCATTGTGTATGCAGAATTTTCTTGGATTTTTTTTTTACAATGTCTAATTAGACTCTGACACTATTCTCTAAAACTCTGCCTTTATCTTTCTTATGAAGTTGCTGATGCAGATTCCAGTATTAAAACCCTAGAAAAGGAAGCAGATCGCCTGTTAGATAAAATCAAGCCAATCAAAGAACTTCAGGATAACTTAGGGAAAAACATTTCTCAGATAAAAGAGCTGATAAACCAAGCTCGGAAGCAAGCCAATTCGGTAAGTCCTCTTTCTCAAAAAAATGACCTTTTGAGTATTGATGGGATTTTGCTTTCTGCTTTTTTATTTCTTTTCCACAGTGTAAACCCTTCCTAACTCTAAACAGAATAAAGAGAGAAAATAATGGAGTATAATTTCTCAGATAAAAAGAGAATATTCTGATGATTCTCATTCTATGTCTTGTTTCTTCATTTCAAACCCGCACTTCTGAAATTAATAACGTCTGTAGGAATGTGTCTGAAAAGGTTATTATTTAAGTATTGTAGATGATATTACAGTAGAAAGGTCACAATATAATTTTTTTTTGTGAAAACAAAAATGTATTTTTTTGTTTCAGCACTGATATTAAGCCTCAGGTTTCATTTCATAGAACTTATATTACTCAAGAATGACACCATCTCAAATTCACTAAAATTGCTGAGTATGTTTGCTTTTCCCATATTTTTGATTTTTCTGTGTCCAGTAGCAGCACTGAGGACTCAAACTTGAGTTAAGAATATATTTCTAGTCCTTTAGGGAGTTAGGAGTCCACCTCCCTGATTCAGTAATGCTATCAACTTGAGGATCAGCTGGTTAATAGTGAGGTTATTCAGCTTGTGACATAAATAGCAAAGGAAAAAAAATCTTGAAGATGGTACTTAAGAAATCTTCTCCAAAAATGGTTGAAAAATGGTTGAAAAAAGTAATCTACAGAGTAATAGGATATTGTGAAAGAAGTGTATTCCATATACTTGATGAAATTTGCACAGAATAGAAAGACAGGCTACAGTAATGGAATGTTTTACTAAAGGCTTTGAAGTAATTAAATGCTCAGCATTTCTGTGATAGGGAAATTATGAATTTGGTACTATAATGGATCTCCTTTTTACCAAAGTTTGCCCTAAGCATAAGGTGATACTATTATGTACATTTCCTCTAATGCATAAACATGTCTAGCTGGGATTGAAATACCATTGTACTGTCATTATGTCTGTGCTGGCATTATGAAAGCAAACAGTAAACTGTTTTTATCTGTGCTCAGAGCCTGAGGAAACTAGTACCTGTATCCAAATGCATATGTCACTCAGCTGTGAAAGTAGAACTTAGTTATGAATGCCAACTCCGTTATGGACTATGTAAAAGCAGTGATAGACACACCTGTTGGTTTAAAAATAATTGTGAAAAAGTGTCTTAAATTGGCATAATTAAAGATATTATAAAAGAAAAATGGATCATTCTGACTACCCAATAGCAATATGCTGTGATTCCTTTAGGAATGCTGCTTATTTTCCTGGCTGTATATTCCACTTACAGACTATCTGTGCTGCTAGAATTCCACTGCTGCTTGCGTTAGACGAGTATATCTTCTAGCTATTTTTAGTCTATACAGTTTGTCCTTTCAAATCTGATTGCCAGAAAAAACTTTTAATAAAATAATATTTCTTTTTAATAAACAATTCCAGAAAGAAAATTCCTTTTCTACCTCCTCTGCATATCCAAGCAACTCCTTGGTACTTATACCAAAAAAATGTGAAGAAAAGTGTATTTTTATAATTAGTTGGAAGCATCTATAGTTAATTCTGGAATAATAAGCAGTGAACTGAATTCTTTCTGCTATGCTTTTTTTTGAAGATCAAAGTGTCCGTGTCCTCTGGAGGCAATTGTATTCGCACATACAGACCAGAAATAAAGAAGGGAACATACAACACCATCATTGTCAATGTGAAGACTGTAGTTGCTGACAATCTGCTTTTTTACCTTGGAAGTGCCAAGTTTGTGAGTCTGTCTCCTGCTTTTCATGTCAGAGTTGCTTGATCAAATCAGACTATTGATAAATACAGAGGATGAGAAAGGCTTTTTTTTTACTCACAGAGGCTTCAGGGCAGTAGTAGAGGGTCTAAGATAATCTAGACATATTCTGTCTTTGGTATTAATATAGAAATTTCTAATATATGACCAGCAAATTTTTTACATATATCTTTATTTTAACTAAATATGAAATAGCAGGCTTGTACATGAACTACATTAGAGCTTTAAAATTCTTGGTGTAACGAGAGTAATTTTGGAGTTGGTCGTGGGTTTTCCCTTGGGAACGAAGTAGCCAATCATGTTACATCTATCAAAGCTCCTATTTATTGTAATTTTAAGTCAAGACTACAATTTCAAGCATAGTAATGGTGACTGATTCAGTTTCCCATGAGACCTATAGGAGATAAACTTCTAGAATAGCAAAAAATAATTCAGTAAATGGAAAAAATATTCTATTACCAACATTTTGAACTATATATTTTATTTACCTAATACAAAATGAAAAGGCTAGATGTCATCATGTATCCCAACATCTTTCTACCATCCAAGGGATATTTCAACAATGTTTTTCTGAGTTAAATCCCTCTCCTGAGGGCTAAAATATTAACATTTATATAAATCTGGCAGTCATTTACTCATTTTTCTCATCACTGAGAGAAATCATTTGCCATGTTTAGCTTAAGATTGCTTGTTTGAACCAAAGAAAGCAGGAAAAAGAGAGTCCCATTTTAGATCACTGTGAGAATTAATGTTCATACTCTAGTGTCTATATGTGGATTTGTCACACCTTATTAGACCTTCTGAAATGTGAAGGTTTGTGGAAAACTTCCTTAATTAAAGTATGAGATTGCTTTTGTTTCTGTATTTTACATGTAGACTGACTTCTTGGCCATAGAGATGCGCAAAGGCAAGGTGAGCTTCCTGTGGGATGTGGGATCTGGAGTTGGACGGGTTGAGTATCCAGATTTGACCATTGATGATGGGTTTTGGTACCGGATTGAAGCCTCTAGGTAAGTATATATTTCAAGATTTTAGAGAAAATGGCTAATATGAGAAATTCTAGCCTGATTTAATGAAAGCTTTTGAACCTACATCCATTAGTACCAAAAGTGTATACACTACAATTACTATTGAAATGTAAATTGTTCTATGTCAAGAATTTATTTTCATCATATGGTTCCCCTCTAGCACCAACAATCTATGACTGCTTATATTCCTTTCTATTTACCTGTCACTCCATCTATTCTTCAACTAGCTTTCTTTTAAAATCAGTTACAGGTTTTGGCACTCAAACGGATAACTACTATTCTTTTCTCCTTGAGTTTTAAAGAGGAGCATCTTTTCTGAATTTCTAGTCTTGAGACAGTACTGCAAATGAGTGGTCTGTCATACAGCAGTGTCTTGATTCTCAACTCAAAATGCGATTTCCATAGGCAAAATGTCTCATCAAACTGGAGATATTTAAAAAAGATACAGTTTATCAAAATTGAAGGTGGAAATATTCTGGAAAGTTAAAATACATTTTTTAATTTGAGGTCCACTGTGTAATGCCTTTGAACTTTAGAAATATAGATAAGTAAATATTCAAATTCCAAATTTGTTATTTAAAGCTTATATTTTCCACTCAAATACCAAACACATGACATATGGTGTAGTAATTACAGCATAAGGATTGCATAACTTTATAGCCTTTATCTTGAACAGATCTTACTAATTTAAATAACATCATCTCTATTGTAATTTGGTAGAAAGCTGAGTAATTTCTCCTGCATCATTACAGTTAATTTCACATAGTACTAAACATAGTACAGACAATATAGTCAGGAAATGAGAGAATGAAGGAGAAAGAAAACAAAGCACTCTAATTCTGGTTACATGCATAGCTCTCAGAGGAGGAAATTGCATCCAGTTTAAATAATTTAGTGAAATCACAGAAATCAGCCATTCAGAGCAGAGAATTAAATAAAATTATGCCACCATCTCCAGAAGCTGGCTTAATGAAACCTTATTGCTCGGAAAATACAAACTGGGGTACAATACAAATTGTTGAAATCTTCACCAGTTCATATTATGCATACTAAAGCAGCTTCATGACACAATAATGCCAGGCTTTCATTTACAAGAAAGCTGCTTCAGCAGATTACGGAGCCAGGACATGGTATAAAATTCACGCATCCTACAAAAGCCCATTACCTATTAGCTGGTTGTTCTGGATATATAGGGTGTGCTTGCCATTAGTTTTGAACAAAGTGCTGGATCAGCTATTTAGAATGATTACAGTTGCACAAATCAGAAGTACGGAGCAGTGTTTGGGAGAATTACATTGCAGAGGCATTAGCTGGATTTGTGGGATTAAGATGATGAGCTTGGAACTGATTTTGCATTCTTAAGGCAGGCTTCACAAAATGTATCCTACAGAAGAATCTTCAGCTTTGAATATTTTAGTCCATTTGATAGATTTACTCTAACTCCCTTCATAAGCTGTTGAAGAGTTTTACTCATTTCTTTCCCTCACACATTTTCTCTTAATTTCTGCCTAGTTCCAGCCGCAGACTTTTTCAGCCTGACATAACTGCCTGAACAGCTGGAGCAGGGCAAGTGTTTAGAATGTGGACATAAGATGAAATTTTGGCCTCGCTGAATTTTGCCATAGTTTTCAGTGGTGGCAAGCATTAACAATAATAATGATATGGTGTTAAACCTACCATAGGTTGACAGGAGTTCTTAATCAAGGATCCCAAAGGGCCTTTAAAAAAAAAAAGAGATGTGGCAGCACAGAGGTTGGGAAATTCTTAAGGTCACTCAGCATTCTGAATGAAATCTAAATATGAAAAATCTGACTGTTGAGTAATGTTCAGAGGTGTTCAGTTGATGCCTGAACCAAAATTTCCAGTTATTTAAGACTAAATTGATAATACCTGCATCTGTTTTCCAGGGACACTTTTAATTTTCATTACCTTTTTATTTAAAGCACACTGAACCTTTACATTTTATTGTATATGCAGAGGTTAGAAAGGAAATATTTTGAATTCTTTTTAATGGAATTGAAGTAAAATTTATTTATTCCTATAGGAATTTCTAAAGGAATTCCCTATACTTTGATGGTACAGGAGTTTAACAAATGTCACTTACAGAGTTACTTACCTGCTTACAGAGGCAAAGCTAATTGGCAACAAGAACTGCAATCAATCAAAGTTTCAATTAACAAAGGAAAATCTGGCATAACAGTATGTGACAAAATGATTTAAAGCAGATTTACAACATGCAGATAATGTCAATTTTGTGAGATAGTCAAATGGATGAGAGAATATTTTTGAGACTCACTAGATCAGTAAAGCAATGTCACTTGACTTCAGCAGGCCTCAATTAGGAGCAGAACCTGATTAGTTGTGATTTTAATCAACTGTGATTTAAGTATTAGCATTGTTTTGATTGTTAATGACAGAGTTTAAGCAGTGCCCTTCCTTTGAGGACAAAGGATGCTTGAATCACAAGTTCGTTGTAGACGCATCCAGTGTAGCTCAGCAAGAATTCAGTCTTAAACTCCTGTAGCATTTCTAAGCCATGTTTTTCAGTGAAGTCTTTCTGTGCTTTCAAGGGGTCAAAGAGCAGAAGTTTCTACATGGTATTTTGTAATCTAATGTTGATTGCTTGCAAAATTCATCTCATTTACCTCGTGCATCTCCTAAAGAGCACACACTGCATGTATGACTTAGCATAAATTTTTCATGGAATCATAGAATATGCTGAGTTAGAAGGGACTCACAAGGATGAAGTCACCCCAAGAATCACTCTGTGCACCTGAAAGCATTGTCCAAATGCTTCTTGAACTCAGACAGGCTTGGTGCTGTGACCAGTTCCCTGGAGAACCTGTTCCAGTGCTCAACCACCCTCTGGGTAAAAAAACTTTTCCTGTTATCTAACCTAAACCTCCCCTGACTCAGCTTCATGCCATTGCCTCGAGTCCTGTCACTGGTCACAAGAGTGAAGAGATCTGTACCTGCCCCTCCACTTCCCATCATGAGGATGTTGAAGACTGCAATGAGGTCTCCCCTCAGTCTCCTCCAGGCTGAACAGACCAAGTGACCTCAGCTGCTCCTCCTATGGCTCCCCCTCTAGACCCTTCACCACTCTTGCGGCCCTTCTTTGGGTGCTCTCTAATAGCTTAATGTCTTTTTTATATTTGTGGTTCCCAAAACTGCACACAATATTCAAGGTGAGGCCGCCCCAGTGCAGAGCAGAGCAGGATGATCCCCTCCCTCCACCAGCTGGCGATGCTTTGCCTGATGCCCCCCCAGGACACGGTTGGCCCTCCTGGCTGCCAGGGCACTGCTGACTCAGATTCAACTTGCCGCTGACCAGGACTCTCAGGTCCCTTTCCACGATGCTGCTCTCCAGCCTCTTGTTCCCCAGTCTGTACACACAATGAGGATTGCCCCATCCCAGGTCCAGAAACTTGCCCTTGTTAAACTTCATACAGTTGGTGATTGCCCACCTCTCTGATTTGCTGAAGTCTCTCTGCAGGGCCTCTCTGCCCTTGAGGGAGTTGACAGCTCCTCCCAATTTAGTGCTCTAATCAGTGCCTTTTCCCATATCAGCCACACAGTGCTGGTACATCTTCTGTAATCCTCCAGTTTTACAGGACTGACTATCACTACAACAATATCTTCTAACCTGATGACTTGTCATGCACAGGATAGAAATGTCTTTTTGCTGTCAAGTTAGCCAGGATCTTTCTTTAAGATCCATTGTCCTCCATAAATAAGAGAGAATTATTTATGGAAGAGACTCCATTGTTAGCATTTCAGTCTGTTTGAAGATGAAAGACATTCATACTATTTGTGAATTATCAGACATCCTAAAATGTGTCAGTCTGCTCAGTGACTTTTGCATTATTGCACTTGAATGTTTTTAAACTGGAATCCTGATTTCAGCACAATATAGACTGGAAGTGCCAGTAACTTTCTTTTAGAAAGCATCAGATTTCCACAGTTTTAAAATAGTTTTTAGCAACTTTTAGTCTTTTGACAGTTATTACATTGAGAGCTTTTGTCCTTTAAAGGGCTTCATATCAATAAACCTTCTGTAATAGACCAGTTGCAATTTAGATGCATGCAAGTCCATGGGAATGGAATTCACCCAAGACAACTGAGGGAGCTGGCGGAAGATCTCACCAGGCCACTTTCAATCATTTACCAGAAATCCTGTTCAACCAGGGACATCCCAGGTGACTGAAAGTTGGTAAATGTGACACCCATCTATAAGAAGTCAGAAAGAGGATTCAGGGGACACCAGGGCTGTCAGTCTGACCTTGGTGCCGGGGAAGGTCTTAGAGCAGATCATCTTGAGAGCAATCACACACCATGCACAGGACAACCAGGAGATCAGGCCCAGACAGCGTGGGTTTACAAAAGGCAGGTCCTGCTTGACCAAACTGATCTCCTTCTATGAAAAGGTGACCCACTTAGTGCATAAGGGAAAAGCTATGGATGCTGTCTACCTAGACTTTAGTAAAGCCTTCAACACTGTTTCCCACAACGTTCTCCTGGAGAAGCTTTTTCAGTAGCCTAAGTTATGTAGTTTTCCTTGCTGTGCTTCACATGTAAGTTCTTGAAGTAAAGCTTTATTTAACTTCTAGTTTGCTTCTTATTTCAACATCCCAAGCCAGTCATGTTTGTTTTGGTTTTGGTTTTTTGTTTTCTAATTAGGCAAAAAGGAATTTTGCATCTTTGCATGCAACAAAGTTCAGGATTTTAGAAAATCAAAGGAATTTTTTTTTACCTTTCTGGTTGTCACTTGGCAGTATCTTGATGGACATGTAACTTTTCATCTAGAAAAGCTATATATGGAAATTTTTGGTGAATTTTATGACCTCTATTTAATTGTCTTTCTTTCCCTAGAAACTTTTTTTCACAAATATAGATATAAAATTTGTTTTCTGAGAAAATTCTCCATTTTGTCTAGCTTGAGAACAGGCACTGATTAATTGTTAGAGTCTAATCGGGTAGCCAGTAAAATATCACATGTAATCTAAAAAGACTGATAGTCATTCTTGATAGGTATACCCTCTGTGTAATATGTTATGGGAAAAGGAGAGTTTTATTTTAAATGGTGCTTTTCTACACTAAGTATAAAACGTGTGAGTTAGCAAAGTTCCAATGGAATCCATGCTGTGTGTTTCAGTGCTAGTTAGATTTCAAGATCAGGCATACATGTTAGGAATTTCCAAATCAACATGACAGTCGTCATGGGAAATCCAGCATCCTATTAAAAATGAGATAAAGTAGCGATTTCCAAAGCTATCTATAAATCCACAATATTTTATATCCCTCAGCCTCATTTTCCCGCCACACCTTTACCACATTACTAAACATACTAAATACTTCATGACAAGATTTAGGTCATACTCTGTGCTTATTTCTACAAACATATTATGGCCCCATAAATTATGTGTGTTGATTATGATCCATCTGTTTGGGATGAAACGCTCATTTATGGTGTGACTAACAGTGCCTAATAGCTTGCTTCTGTTAAGTAGTCACCTTTCTGTGAAAAGCTGCTATCAATATTAAGCAAATTATTGCAAAGCATTCAGACTTATTAGAGTTTCTTTGAAATACCTTTCTATACATCTGAAAGACTAGGAGGAATCATCTTTCCACTTTCCATTCCTTCTGTTGTAAATATATGTCAGGAAACTCTTTCTGTGCCAGTTACTACATTAATATAACCTAAGAAGTAGAAAACAAACTAATGCAGAAACTGTTAAAAAATGGCAAAGTCTGTTCTTGTTATCATCAATATTTGATGTGATTCATAGAGGACAATGCAGGAACATTCTTAATCGTAATGGGGTTTGTGCCTGTGTGATAAGCAACCAGAGAGCTCCACTGCAGAAAATGCAAACTCTGTGCACCACAGTGAAGGAAACTGAAGTACTTTATCACATGATCATTCATTTCAGTTCAAATATAATCTAATACACCTTATGAAAATCAGAAATTTCATTTGGAACCTTGCCTGCAACATTTGTTATGTCAAGAAACAATTGCTTAACACTAATTTCATCACAGTAATTAAAAAAATGCAATTTCTTTGTTTTAGTCAAGCTTCATTTCATGTGTATAGAGAATTTTGTTCAAAAAGGACATTCAGGTGAGAAAAAAATCTGTTTCTGTGATCATGTCTTTAACTTATGCAGGCATATTAGTCTGTTCATTTGTATCAAAATGGAGTATAATCAGGTCAGTAATTCATGCCACTGTTAAAAGGTGCCGTATAAAATGGACTTCTCCTATGTTTGGTGTAACTACTGACTTTGTATGCTTCTATTATTGTTTTTAAATCTCTAGGACTGGGAAAAATGGCACAATATCAGTGCGAGCTCTGGATGGTCCTAAAGCCAGCATTGTGCCAGCCACATTCAGTGCTGTCTCTCCACCTGGATATACCATTCTGGATGTAGATGTCAATGCCGTGCTGTTTGTTGGTGGTTTAACTGAAAAAATTAAGGTAATGTCTTGTCTGGTGCTAGTGTATTAACTGGCTGCTTATGTGGACAAATTTTTCTATTGCTTAAAATAGAAATAGTAAATTTTAATATGCTGACATCACTGTAGTAGGTGCTTTAATAGCAAGTAGTACACCTGCACTCTTGAAAGATTATTGGAATTTGCATAAACCTAGGTGCACAGACCTGAGATTTCACTGCCTATGTTGATAACTTCTAATTAGAGGTCCTATGCCTGGCTGTATTAATGCAGCATTTAGCCCTAGCAACTATTCCCTGCTGGTTTGCTGGATGCTTTACCTTGGACATACTGCTGCTCTGACAGGCTTTCAGTATCATTGTGACAGGAACTCATTTCTGTTTCCATACATTTCTGGACTTCTAACAACATAACAGTATATTTTCCTTTGCATTTGGGGTTTTTTCTTCATCATATATCCATAGTATCACTTCCCCCTTTGCAGTCTACTTCTGGTGTTTCTACTTTATTTTCGTAATTTTTGTTCCAGTTTCCTCCCTTGTACTACCCCTCTTTTAACTGCTACCTTCATCAGACACCTGATTTTCTCTTGGTTTTGCCTCTTCATTTTTCTAGTGACTTCTTCTACCTTGCTAAACTTAAAGGGAGTGAATAGGAGATTTATGCCAAATGGAATGCATGGAAATCTTTAAAAAAATTGTTCTCCAATAAAAGCTAACTAGCATTTATTTTCCAGTGGCATTCATTACAAAACAATTTACATTGACTATTTTTTTTTCTGGCCAATATTTTACCATTAAAATGCGCTAAAATTAAGACTTTCCCAAAGAGTGAACTCAAAGAATTTTTTTTTACTCTAAAGTTTGTATATGTCCTCAAGGGTTAAAATAACACAATATACAAAAAATTGAAATGCAAAACCTTGATGTCAGAACAACTGTTTTCAAACTCAATAGGTTCTCCAAGTATTTTTTCATCCTAGTCCGGAAAACCTTCCTGAATTCTTTTTTCTTCTAGGTAAATAAGGACAAGGGCAGAGGTAGGAAAGCAGTCTATTGTAAGTTTGATATGACTGGTATATTTGCAATTTAGGGTTTTAAGCACTATCAGATTTGTTTTGTTCAAATATAGTGTGTGAATTAAAAGATAAATTACAACTTCCTGTTTTTGGGAATTTCTGTCATCATGTGGTACAGCTGTCAGGCTTAAAAAATGAAGACCTTAACTGAGACTTTTCTGAAACTATAAAGCTCTGTGGACATTTAATCAAGATCACTGATATATCTTAAATCTTTGAATCTGCTTTTTCATATTATTGGGATTTGGAGTGCTTTAGATTTGTCCTATGGTTTTGTCCACATCCCTTTTTACATGCATCTTTGCAGTGTATTCAAAATGAAGGTTCATTTTCAGTTTTTAAAAACATCTTTCATCTGACTTGAGCAGATAACTATGATACTTAGACGTCATGGATTTCTAAGAAGTGACATTAAGTTCATACTTGTTGCTAATTAAAACCTTTCCAATTACCCTGGGAAATATCAGTAGCACATTAAGTCTTTTAAGTCATACTTTTCCTTGAATATTTTCAAATTGCATTTCTCCATGTTCTCTTGCAAGATCTTAATATTTGTAATTGCTGTATGAAAAACAGCAGGTGCTTGTCTATCTCAAATAGCTAAGTGTATAGGTTTTTAATCAGCTCATATTGATGAAGTGAAATTTAAATGAAACAGGGTTTTTTTAGAAAGAGAACTTTGATCTGAGTACTCTGTGTACTGTCAAATATTACTACCTTCATCATGGTACCATGTTATGATCTAATGAGCACGTATGTGCATGACCCTAGCTTAATGAGTTCTGATGCAACATGAGTTTTAATTGCTTTCCCACCTGAACCTTTTTCTGTATCCAAAATTTAGCATGAACAACTTACGGGTGTCACAGTTGAGTTCACGGTTAGTCTTTTAGAGTGGACAGTCTGCTCAATTTCCAGGGTTTTGAGCATTAAGTACAACAGAAACACTTTGCTTATTGTATTATGAGCAAGATTCCTCATAGTCCTTTCTATGAAGTCTTAAATGAAAACCCAGATAAACCTTAAACAGGTGAGAGCAGGCAGCTCTTTGAATAGCCAGGAAAACTGATGGTGGAAATCAGAGCAGCTCCTTGTTCTCCACGAATTGTTCTGGCTAGGCCTTCCCCAGAGTCTCAAATCTATATCATCTTTTTTTTTCACATTTTCACTGATCAGTTGTTCTATAGGAGGGCTTATAAGATTAGATTCTACTCTTGATATTCAAAATATTAAGAAGCATCTTATGGTATTTGTGATTTTCATACCAGTTATGTTTTCAGACACAGCAGATCACTTTAAATTGAATTCTAAGGAGTTTTTTGTTTTCTGTTGCAGAAGTCAGATGCTGTAAGAGTCACCACCTTCACTGGCTGCATGGGTGAAACCTTTCTAGACAGCAAACCCATAGGACTCTGGAATTTCAGGGATATTGAAGGCGACTGCAAAGGGTGTGCTGTCAGGTAGGTAAAGCACTGTTTTTTGTCTTCTTTGGAAACCTGTCATCACATTTGGTGGTAAGCATCAGGAATTTCCACGGCAGCCATCAAGGTCCAGTCTGTATGCAACAGAAGTTAGGTTGCAATTACACCAAATGTGATCAGTGTGTTATCAGAAGTAAGACTGATGGTGTAAGACTGGTGTAGCAGTGCTGTGATGGAAAGACTCCTCACAACCAGTAACCAGGATTAGTCAAAGCGTGAGACAGCATGAGAACCATAATGGGATTGAGCCTGGCTCATGGACAGCTGTGTTGTGGGTGGGTGCCTGCACCTCTTACACAGCATGAAGCAGAGTCAGGTGCCTCAAGGTGGGTTTCACAGTGTAGAAAGCAGAGACCCCCACAACAGAAAGGTGTTTCCATTCTCAAAATAGGATGGGAAATCCTGTCCCTGTCTGTGACCTTGTAGTTGCAAGTAGGGTAAATGGCCCATCCAGACAGGACCAGGATTCACATATATAGGCTCAGAACTCTGCTTGGGAATTTTCAAACAAGTTAATTTCTTTTCCAGATGCAGCCTTGTCCTTAGGGAGCTGTGATCTTCATTCCTCTTTCTGACCAAACTTATCTCAAATGCTTTGCTGTGTCATGTCTCAGCTTTAAAAGCTGAGGTCCCTTATACAGAGGCACCACCTGATACTACGGCACAGTCCAGACCTGGGAATTATGATGTAAAAAGGACAGACTCCGAGTCTCTCAAATATTCACAGTGACTCATTGCATGAAATCACTTCTATTCTCTTAAATGTTCCTGTTTGTAGTGAGTTTGGCAGTCTTAATGTTAGGTAACATAGTTGTAGACCCAGTCAGGGAAGTTAGGAGTAGGCGATTTTTCAAACTAGCAGCCTAATTTTTTGTCCTGCTAAGGCTTAGCCCTTTGAAAGTATTGGAAATATTTCACATGTAGGCCCTATGTTCAAATTCAGTTATCTTTGTGATTAAATCAAAAGGTTGCTGTCTTGCAGCTATCTGATCTGTGTGACAGAAATGGACAAAGAGTCTATCATAAAATCATACCAACCAAATTCAAGGCCTGATCTTTCCTGTTTTTTAATGACAGGAATGTCAAAAATTATGAAGGGATTGATTGTGAGGTTTGTAATTTGTGGGTAAATAGAGAATCACAGTTTCCAGGGGTTTAATTCTTAGACCTTCCAGAAGTTGTAAAATCAGTAAGAATAATGAAACCAAGATTTATTAGAAGATAAAAGAGTATTTAATGCTATTTTACATTGGGGAGTGCAAAATGAGTCATTACAGACTGTGAGATAGATGTATGTGACATATTCCTCTTCCATCTTTCTCACAGATGTGTTTTTGTGTTGTACAGCTGATGAGCTGACCTTACAGCTTCCCTTGTCAGAACAGGGGTTTGATATGAAATCAAACCAAGTTCAGGAATGCTCCCAAGAAGTGCTCCCACACTCCCCTAGCCCCCCACTTTTTCATTTAACCTCACAAGGAAGGCAAAGGAAAATGGTCGGTTTTGCCCCTTTCAGCCCACAGGTGGCAGATGGTGAAGGGACGGTCCAGTTTGATGGTGACAGCTATGCCATGGTGAGCCGCCCAATCCGCTGGAACCCCAATATTTCCACAGTCATGTTCAAATTCCGGACCTTCTCATCAAATGCCCTGCTTATGTATCTTGCTACTGATGACTTGGTAAGAACCACCAGCTAACCTCTACACTCCTTACAGGTTTCATGCCATCTTTGCAGTGGCCGAATTCATCAGATTATGAAAACAATTAGTAATTAGTAGTATTATAAATTAGTAATTTAATGTACCACTGTCTTGGTATGATGTTGCCTGTTATGATGCTTCACTGCTGTCCAAGTGAAGACAATGTTATAGTGTGGAGGTTGACTACCTAGTGTTTACTGGCTGTGGAGCATTATGTTAGACTGAGGGGAATTCCAGCTTTTCTGAAATTATTAATTCATCTTCATTTATTGCAAATGTTAATCTGTGCAAACATTTTCAGTTGTGGTTGTATATTCATAGTTTAAAATATTGTAGTGTGATGGCAGGGAGAATATAGAACTCCTACTGATATGAAGAAAAAGTTTGTGTTTAACGTGAGTGGCATTAAAGAGGAATTGAATAGTGCAACAAACAGAATGCAATGGTGATCATATTTTTACAAGGTCTGCAAGTGGGGCCTTTTAGACCTGAAATAGAGAATAGAAGCATTCGTTATGAAGTTGCTCAAGGTTTTCATTCACACACAGTATCAACTGTGTGTGGACAATAGGGAGAAATTATTTATAAACACATCTGTCCAGTTCTGAATAACCCATCTTCAGCATCTCTGATCCAGATTGACTTGCGTGACTGACTGGGAACAGAATCCTTTCCTCAGCCCTTTCACATGGGCCAGAAATTAGATACAGAAGTTCTCACCAATGTCTTGAAGAATTACTGAGCAGTCACTATTTTACAAAAACCGTGTTTGTCTAAATTAGTCTTATTTCAGATTCCTGTATTTTGGAAAGAATTATCAAGGAGGAGGGTGCCCCTCCTGACAGACTAAAGGAAAAGCTGGCATTTTATTATGATAACGAAGTACTTATGTAGTTTTTCTAATTAATTTTATAATTGAATATTGAAAGTATAATTAATAATTGTTTTAGATTATTTTGTATCATTGTTATTAATTTATTTCATTTTCTACAAAAAATTATTTACTTGAATGTCTGAATAACACTGGGAGCTGGAAGACAACTGGACCCTGACACAATTTGTCTCCTAAGATACTGTCCCACTTTATAAAAACTTTGAGGATGCTCTTTCTAGTGATGCATGGATAGACTTGCCTAAGCACCTAGAATACTGAGTTTGTTAAATTTTACTCTGAGAAAAGGTGGAACTGGCCAGAAGCAAAATTATAATTAAAACTTCTCTAGTACACTCACATTCTGGGTCACAGTTCCACCATTACTTACTTAATGCCTTTCATGCTGTCCAGTTCCCTGGCTATTTGTTTTGCTCTTTGTATCCTGCCAGCTCCTTTTCTGTAGATACTGGAACATATATCATTGGTCCAGCCAGCCATTGCCAGTTCCTGCCTAGATACTGGTGTCAGTGGTTGATGAAAATAAGACAGTTCATAGCTTTCTGTTGCTTCATTAGTACAGGATACTCCCTGGGAATCCTGGTAAAATGTGCCCGTTTTACCATCTTTGCTATTCCTGTTTTCTGCCTTGCAAGTTTAAGTCTAGCTGAGTTATGTAGAAAATACACTAACTGTAGTAATGATGTATCTTCAAAGCAGAGTATTAGTTACAGGTAGTAATAATGTCTATTTCTATCTTCAATCCAAGAAAATAGAAGTACACATATCCCATCAAAAATCCATCTAAGTTTTTAGCAAAATTCCAACTAAATTAGTAATCCAGAAGAGAGTAAAAGGGGAGAAAAGAATTTGTTGGCATCAAAGTTTTGTATATTAGAGTCCTGGGCAGTAAATGCCTAAGTTTTTTTTATTTTAAAGCTTAAAAAAGTTGTCTGATGTCATGCAGGACTAGAAAGTGTTTATTTAATGTCATATGCCTCTAACCAAAATGAACAAAAGTCATTATTGTGTATCTAATCCTTGTCATTAACAGAAGGATTTCATGAGTGTAGAACTGAGTGGTGGGCGTATAAAAGTCAGCTACGATCTGGGTTCAGGTACAGCTTCTGTTATCAGCAACCAAAATCATAATGATGGCAAGTGGAAATCTTTCACCCTGTCAAGAATTCTAAAGCAAGGTGAGTTTCTATGTTGTCAACACCATGACTTTCCCAGTTACCTGTACAGGACAGCTAACCATCTAATCACGGGGAAGATGTTGTGGGAATGATTAAAGTTCTAATGATTTAGCAACTTCTTTTGTTTAGATTACAGATCAAAAGGGTCTTTATGGACAGGTAGCCTATTTTTCAGGCATTCTCTTATATAATTACATAAATTGCATTTTGAAATTCTTCTGGGTGGGAAAAAAACCCCCACCTTTTCATCAGTTCCCTGATGTTGTTCCAAATCATGAAACACACCAGTGTGATTTTTTATTAGGACAGCAAGAGCTTTTGTGCTGTACAGTCCTCTCATGCTTAGAATATACTAAAGCACTTAAAAAAAGTAATGACTTTATTACTAATAGTACAGTATCTCAGTAGATGAACACAACAACTATTTTATATTCCTTAATCATATGTAGTGTGCCACTATCTGAGTCTGCAGGGAAACAACTGGGAACATCTCCAGAAATTCTACTGATTCTTTAACCAGTTTACTGGTGCAAAATGAGAAGTGGTGGCTTTTGATAAGATCACAAAGAATGCTGGCTATCTTTGCTGGCAAACCTGGTTTTTTGTTTGTTTATAATCTGATTATAGGGCTGATAGAATCTTACCTGAGACAAATTAATTTTATTTATGACAACTGTGACATGTTCTGTGCCTTTATATTCTGAAGTCTTACTGCATTCTGAATCTTCAGGTTCACCATGAGCCCTTGAACACACTCCTCCTCCTCTGCCCCCTGCAGTTCCAGCTCTCTTCCTGGCCTTTACACCTCAAACACAATCCCTCTCCCTTGTCATTTGGCTGAAGTAGATTTGAGAGCTGGGACAGTGGCCAAAATAATTCAGAGCTCTCACTTCCAGATTTGCTGTGCCTTTAGAGGAGGAATGCTTTATTGGTTCATATTTAACTCAGGAGATATTAAGATAAAATACAATGTTACATAATTGTAATTTATTAATAGCGTTCAAAGTCTCTCCTTCATTCAATTCTCAAGGAAGGAAGAAAGGAAGGAATCCTTCCTTTTCATCCCTGTGGTAGAACATCCCTATCTTCCTTGGGAACTGCTCAGCATTTTTCACTGAGTCTCATCTCTTTTACTGAACTTTATATTATGTATTAATCTACACATAAAAATATACTTAAAAAAAGATGGTTGTATGTAGCGCATCACTGACTCCAGACTGAATTAGACATGACAGCAACTGACTGCTTTGGGTGTGAAAATGGTTTAGAGTGACTGATCACTAATCTCTAAGGCACATAATGACAATGCTTAACCAACTTTTACACTAAAAAATCCTGTTCTAGTGGCAATCTTTGGACTGAGATCACAAATTAGACATAAAATTATCTCTTCTGTCTTGACTTTGTCCTGAAATGTTAGCTCCAAACCCCAGTGACACAAAGAAGACACTAAATTGAAACAGGTTTAGAGAATATATAAAAATAAAGCATACAGAATTGCTATATTCAGGTTGTTATGGAAACAGAGAAAAGTGCAGGTCTCTTCCCCCGCCCATAATTGACGATGTGGAAATCCAATATCTTAATTGCAAATACAGCCCTCCTTGCCTCTCCCCTCACTTACTAACCCTCCAAATATTTCTCTGTTGGTTTCTTACATTAAGACATCATTGTTCATGTCTAATATATTGAAACTAATCTGAAATTTCTTTTAGCCAACGTATCAATTGTAGACATAGACACCAATGAAGAAGACACCATAGCAACAGCTTCTACAGGCAGCCACTTTGGACTCAACTTAAAAGCGCATGAGAAAATATATTTTGGGGGGTTGCCAACCCTGAGAAATCTAAGGTAACGTGGCTCAAACAAATTTCTTCACCTTTAAGGGAATGTAAATACACTTCAATCTTATTCTCTGTATTTATTTCTTAAGTTCGCTAGCAATGAGTGGTGATTTCCCAATACATATCGCCACAGCAGATGATGCTTTATTTGCATATGTTATGTATTTCAGTGTATTTCACACAGCTCACCTTACACAAATACAACGGAAATAACAGTAGCAGTGCAGTACATGTTTGTGATACTGTGCAAGAATCATGATGTAGCTGACTTTTTACGTATTTTTTATCTGAAGAATAGAATTTGTCACTGCAGACATAAAATTGCTCTATATCTCAACAAAATTAAGGACAAGTGTATGCTTTGTGCATGAGTAGAAAAATTGAACTACACCTCATGGAATTACTGTTAAATGAGTATCCCTGCTTTTGCATAACCAGTGTCAGTATACTTTAAATATGTATTAAAATATTTTGTTTAGATATCATTTAAAATTATTTGTAGATTTAGGTTCCTGGACTCCTTAGATAAAATTCTTCCTATATTCACGACTTAAAATATATGATAAAATATTCTTGATATATTTAATGTACATAGAATGAAGTATGGCAACCTTTTCCCCTGAGAAGTCTGATCATGAATTTCTTACACAAATAAAATTCCTAGTATTTAATTTTTAAATATTGCATAGTCTTATTCATAAACTTTAACTTCAATAAACTAAAGAAATGGGATAACAGATACTGGAATAGAGTGACTTTAAGTAAATTTTTTGGTCTATTTAAAGCCATGAAATAAAGTTTAAATGAATATTCAGAGGTTTTGCAATGACAAGAACAAGAGAATTCCGTGCTACCATGAACCGATGAGCAACACAGAAAAAAGCCCATTAATCTATGTCAGCTTTAACTACATGGCATAATGACAGCCTTGAAGCAGTCTTGTGCACAAGGAACTGTTGTGATTAGTCCACAGACTGTTCTGTAACTAAAAGAATGGACATATTTGTTAATTTATTAGGATAATAACTGACCTCTGATGTTAAATCACCCAGCAATAAAAAGATCTAAGATCTATTTTACTCATGAAATATAACACTGTATTATGTAATTGTGAAATCACACCAGTGCATAACAAAATGTCTAGAGCAATTATCTTTCACTTCCTTTGTGGTTGCTTAAAAAGTCAGTGTACCACAGCTACTTGGACCTGTGGTAACAATTTTGCCTACAGCTATGATTCATCAGTGACTGAGGCAAGATGAATGTTATGGTAAATTAGAATCAAAAGTAGTGAAAGGAGGATTAGGGCAAAGCTGAGCTACTGCAAACAATAGACGCTGAGGTATCCATGACTTTGTAATTATCAGGTCATGTCATTTCTGCCAAATGCTTTTACATGGTTTGCTTGTACTTACAGCCAAGTATAGTAACAAATTATAAAAGCCCTTCAATATATTACATTTTAAGATAGCTTTTTGCAGAGTAAACCTGTTAATTGTTATATGTTTTTTGTAAATTATGAATATCTGCTTCACTGTGAAATGTTTGAACTTTGCTAATAAGCATCACGAAGTAACAATACAAGAATTATCATTTCCTACAATTAATTAATTTTTGTTGTTTTTTTCTTTTGTTTTTCTTTCTCACCCCAGTGTGAAAGCAAGGTAAAAATAATCAGATTACTTGCATGACTTGCATGTGTGTAGTAAGTGCAGCTTGAAAGCACAGGCAGCAGCACAGCCAGCAGCGTGTGGGCAGTATTTATACCAGCTGTTACACTAAGGCTCTTAGTTCAGTGAGCCGCTCCTGCCGCAACTAGCAAAGCTGCTCCCAGGTGCTTAGCACTGTCGTGTTACACGCTCTGCACACACCTACACAAGCAACTTTTATTTTCTTCATGCAGCTGCTTACTTCAGCTGTGTTTGTTTGCGACAGTGGAATGCCTTGGAAGCAAAGCTACAGCCAGCTAGCTGTATTGCTTTGGCTCCGACTTCCA
The DNA here is from genome assembly GCA_035041135.1 of Platyrinchus mystaceus. NCBI lineage: Eukaryota > Metazoa > Chordata > Aves > Passeriformes > Tyrannidae > Platyrinchus > Platyrinchus mystaceus. The sequence goes on along the minus strand of JAWWLV010000121.1, from coordinate 60,079,020 downwards.
GGCTGTAAGAGCGGTGTAAACCCATGTGAGGTGAGGAGCACTGTGCTTGGAGGCAGATTTTTGTGAAATTTGCCACTTCTCGGTATAAGAACAGGAGGATGAGCAGAAGAGAGGGGACTTCTGACTGCGTTTTCAGTTTGCAGCTGTTTGTATCCATTACTTTTACTTTGATATGCTCAGATAGGAACTGAACTTCACTGTTTTGCAGCTTAACTCCTGGCTTGAACAGGAAAAATGCAATTTCACTCCTATACCCCTGCCCTGACTATGAGAAAGATTATTTCCTCCTGAGCTCTAGAAATTGTTGCTTGTTCTCCCTTTAAGCTAATCCTAGCTTGGCCAAGGGGAAGAAAAAAAAAAAAGACCCAGATACGAGTGAACTTGGACCTAGTTTGGTATGTTTTGGAAAGGAACAAGGGAAAAGGGAAGACTTAAAACATCGAGCAAGTGTTCAGTGTTTGCAAAGAGGTTGAACCAGGTGTGACCCACTGTGGTCCCTTCCAACCTTACCCCTTCTGTGATTCTGTGATATGGGTTGGAAATTATAACAACAACTGCTTGCACAGGGCAGGATAAGGGCAATCTGTCACTGGACAGGGCAGCAAGAGGGTAATAACAAGAATGGTTTCTGGGTGGCAAATACAGGAGTCTGTGGGCACCACTGAAAATGATACAGCAAAACTGTTCTGCTGCTGGAAAAATAAGTCCATAAAGGAACTGGAGAAAAGTTAGGGAAAAAAAAAAAGAAAAATGAAAGGTGACCATAGCTACATGACTGTAAATAAAGCAGCATATGGATCATTTTAGTAAACCAGATGCTTGCTTTAACTTATGTAGAGGATACTAATTTGCCAGAGAATAAATCACGCTTGCTAGGATGGCTATAATGCAAAGAATGGCTTTCAGTGCCAAAATGTGCAGCTGATTAGTATCTGTGCAAAATGGTTTTATTTTGTAATTAATATTTTTAAATTTTTTTCTTTCCTTCCAGGGAGCTGAAGTGTTTGTTGCTTCCCACCTTCCCTCCCCCCTCCTCTCCCTCCCAGACAAGTTTTATCTCCTTATTTAATTTCCAAATTCATTTTTCTTTCTTTGAGCTGTTCATCTTTTTCAGACATTCTAGAAAACAGTCACGAGTAATACTGTGAGCGAATTAACTAGTGTTTTTTTCCTTTTTGGATTTACTCTCCATGGTATGAATGGCAACATTTTTTTCTGAAATGACTTTATAAGGCTTTTTTTCTGGCAAGCCTGATTCAGATGTTGCCAGCAGCTGTTGTCTCACTCTGGTATTCCCAGGCCTGGGAAATCATACTTTTGCATTAAAGCATGATAGCTTTGGTGTTACATTCAAGGCATTTCTAATTTCTTCTGTCAGCCAGCTGATGAGTCATACATGGAACTTGAATTCTGTTACAATATTTTCCTATTTTGGATGGATAGTTATGTTCTATAACAAACCCATGTGTTATGTTTTCTTTAGCTATCTGAGAAAGTCAAGTGTATTGCTGTGTCATAAGAAAATATGCAGCAGTTTTCATAAGAAAGATACTGGAAATATAAAATACATAGAAAAAATATTTGTATGCTGTTAAAGTTCCTCTTTCCTTAGGATCTAGCATGAAAAAAGAGGAATTAAACATGTCTTCCAGTTCAGGTCTCTCATTACTGTTATGATTTCCTAGCTTGCATCTTTCTGCTTTCCGTAAGGAACAACAATTTCCTTATTTTATAGCTCACTGCATTTTAACACCAAAGGTGATAGCACTCCTTTACCGAAGGAAAAAAACCACAAATAACCCAGAACCAAACCAACCAACCAACCAAATACCTAAAGAAAGAAAAAATGGAAAAGGGGCCTGTTGTCAACTGGAGATGAGATAAATCTCCCATTACATCTTTGAGTGATGCAATGCAGAGTGCAGTATGTGCTGATAGATGGTAGAAGGCAACATTTTGAGTGTATGTGGATAGTTAAAATAAAAATAAAAATCAAGCACCTGTGCATCTGAAAGTGTACGTGTGTGTGTGTGTCTGGCTGACTGTGTTCTCCCTAATCTGTATTTTTGAAAACATGTTGTACTTCTAAATGTTTTTTAGGCCTGAAGTGAACTTAGAGAAATACACAGGTTGCCTCAAAGACATTGAAATTTCAAGGACACCGTATAATATATTAAGTAGTCCTGATTTTGTTGGCCTAACCAAAGGATGCACACTGGAGGTTAGTCTGATTTCCATGTATTTTGGCTTTAATGGGTATAAATGTTTTCTGGTTTCTGATTTTATGGCATAACAGATTAATTGTATAAGGCATATTCCTTAAATAAGAATCTAACAAATAGGAATCTAACCTGAACATCCAAACAGTTATATTTAAGAGAAAGAAATAATAAGTCCTTCTGATCAGGAACTAGACCAATTTTCCAGATCCTAACTTCTTGGACAGTATCCCAGGCCAGTTGAGATATCCCTGACCCTAAAGGGTAGGATTTTCTGCATTGTGTAACAGGGATCCATTTTTGTTTCAGCTGACTAAAACGGACATTATTGAAATTAATGAAGGTAGTTACTGACAACGTTGCAAAAGCTAAAAAATTGTGATGCACATAAAACCCAAGGATTTAAATTGTTTTTTTAAATTTTTCTTATAAAGTCATTCACTACCTAAAACCTGAGGTACGAGCACTTAGTATTATCAGCTACCACTGAGCTGGAAGGCACATTTCTTACCTATCATGAAGAATGTGCAAAATTGATGTTATTTTAGCTTTAAATACAACTCAGGACCATTTATTTTCAATTATTGCTGCTTACAATTAGCAGCCTTTCAATGAATATAGAATTCAAGGAATCTGATCTGAAATTTGGGAGAGAATATAGTAATTTTCCGTGGAAAAGTCTTCATATATAAAAAATAATTCCAGTGACACTTGTCTCCCAATAAATAGTATTTCTTCCCTGGAAAACTATACTAGTTTTAGCAAGCAGATGTAATAATTAGAGTTCCATGTCAGATATCACTACAGTAAATAGAAATAAGTTGTTGTTAACCTGATACTCTTCAGATTTTTTTTTCTACAAAACATTAAAAATTTCCTTCAAACAGTAATTGGAACTTCGCCAGGCCAAAATAAAGATGAGGGCCCTATTTTTCTTTGTTTATCTTTTGTAGTTCTGGCCCTCATCAGACCAAAAAAGCACACAACAGTTGGACTCTCAGACAGGATATTAGACTAGATGGATCTGTTATGAGATCAATATTTTAAAATTTCAAGTTCGTGATAAAGCTAAACTGTAAAAAAGCAGGTTGCTCAAATGCTTTTAAATCTTACAGATTTGGTTTCAGCAAAACTTTGATACAGAGGTTCATGTTTGCTTTCATTTATTGTAGATTCTTTACAGAATAGGAAAGAAGGATAGTTGTGTTCATTTTCTTCTGTTGCTATGAATCTTAGGAAGTACTTTGCTTTTCACATTATTTTGTAACACTTGAGGTTTCATATTATGAAATTAAATTGGATTAACTATTTTGTTGGGGAAATAAATATAATATTCCAAATGTACAAAACAAGATATATAGGAATATTAAGAGGCAGTGAAGTAAAAGACTGATATGCACTCAGTTTTTTAACTGTCCTCATACTTCAGAGAAAGATGAGCACCACCAGCAATGATTTTGTCTGGCATAATCTATTCTCTAGACCTGAAAACAGTTCGGCTGTACTTAAAAAATGGTACACTACTTTAGAAAAAGTCACTGTTTCTATAGACTGGTCTTCCACAGCTGCAATAATACATAAATTGGCAGCAATGACAGAAAATCTTCAGGTGTATGCATTGATTTATTATTTGATGACATATTCTACTCTTTAAATTGTGTTAATGTATACCAATGTCTGAAGAGTTGGGCCATGTGCAACGAATGCTTCATTCATGAGTCTGAGTAATAGAAAAAGCAGTGGTTCTTAGTGAAGCAACAATGACTGATAATTGAAAAGTATTTTCTGGGCACTTCTGACAAATAACAGAATCTAGTTTATGTTCATATTGGCTGCTGTTACCTATTTTAATTATTCAAGAGAAAAGTCCAATGTATTAACTCAATGGAAAACATTCATATAAAAAAAACCCCCACCCTTGAGCAGTTATTTTTAATCCAAGAGGATATACTGACATAAGACTGGAACTTTGCCTTCCTGTAAGACAGGATTCCAGAAATATGCTAATGATGCCAGATGTAAACAGGTAAATTAGTGTTTGCACAACACTTTGAGACGTAAATTGCTGTTTGTTATTACTTTCCATCTCTTCACACTGGTTATATTTACATAGTTTATTCTTTTAGTTAAGAAATCTTCCTGTGTGTTCGTACTCTTGCTTTTAATTCTCCTAATGACCTTTCCTGTCCTGTTCTTCCTGCAGAACATTTATACAGTTAGTTTCTCCAAACCAGGTTTTGTGGAACTGCAGCCTGTGTCTTTTGACATTGGCACAGAAATCAATCTCTCCTTCAGCACCAAGAATGAGTCTGGGATCATCTTGTTTGGCACAAGTGGCACAATTGTCCCTCCCAGGAGAAAACGCAGGTACACTGCAAGGAAAGCTGCCCCTCTGAGGAGAAAACGCAGACAGACAGGACAGGTATGAGGAACCTAGCAAAAGATAAAGAAAACCTAGAATTTTACTGAGCTTCCATTTGGTTTCTTTTAAGACACTGTCAGATGTTCATAATTAAGTTAAAATTCAGTGCTTGGGAATAAATTATTTCTAATGCTATCCTTTATCAGATGAAGAATCTGGTAGAAGCTCAGAATTGTTTTTTGCTCTGGAGTAACTGTTTCTCTTACAGATTTACAGTAAGGCATCATTGCTTGTTGCTAAGCAGCAGATTTGGTTTTTTATCATATTCCATGTTGGTTTTTTTAACCAAACCTAAATAACCCTAACCAAATCTCATTCCGAGGACTACTTATGCAGTATTAAAGCTCAGAAACTCTCTCATTCCTCTGCATGGAGATATAGATGAGGATCATTCTAATTCTCCTGAGACCAAAAGAATAAAAAAGAGAAGCTGCTGAAAGTAGTGTAAGATAAGACTCTTGTTTGGGACCACTGCTGTTGGATATGTGACTCGAGTGCTCCAGCCTCTCCTTTTTTCCCATAAAATAAAAACTTCCCATATAAATCCACAGTGTCCCAAGTGACTGACTGGTAGAAGTGTGGTTGCTGTTAAAAATTATTTGAATCTTGATTATAATCCTAACAGACAGACATACTATGACAGCAATAAACAGAATGTTTTGATACTTTCTTTGTTCAGGACTTCTGGGAAATTATATTTCATTATTCTCCTTTCTGCCTATTTCAGAAGAGAGCTCTCAGTGACCTGTAGTAACACACTGCAGTGACAGCACACTGTAATGGCTCACTTGCATGACATTAACTTCAGGGCAGGGGCTCCTTTATCATTTCCCAGCTCTTCAGGTCACAGAAGTGAACATGACCACTTATTGCTATAGTAACTGGAGGTTAGATCCTGAAATGTACTACAATATGATATTGTTGCTAGAGTAACTACTGGCCTGATTTGCCAGCCTCCAAACTCAGAACTCATGCTGAGATCAATGCTATTCAGGGCTTGATGGGTTTAAGACCAGTTATTGTAACAAAACCCAGAAGAATTGTAGGTTAGAGGCCTCCACCCTTCCCTGAAAACAGGTATGCAGAGAGTTAAATCTTTTGTTGAAGTTTTCCAGCATGACCTCCTTTTACCCATTACAAAAATGAATGTAGCAGCAGCAGAACTGAAACAACAGTGTCTTTTCTATGAGTGAGCAAATAAAAAAATGGTGTAAGACAATAAAACATACACACTAATGTAAAACTAAGTGAAATAATTTTTTTCCAAATGCAACTTACCTTTTCATACCAACATATACATTGCAGGCCTACTATGCAGTGTTCCTGAACAGAGGTCGACTGGAAGTGCATATCTCCACTGGGATGCGGGATCCCCACAGAATCACCATCAGACCAGAGGCTGGCGAGTTTCACGATGGCAGAGCACACTCCATCCGGATAGAACGAGCTAAAGGGTAAAAAATTCCTAGAAGTGTTACAGACCACACAGCACAGCTAATTGTACACAATTAGCTAGTTTGTATCACAAAGCAAATGTATTGATGTCTTTCGCAATCTGTGTAAATACTTCTGCTGAGACAAAAAAACCTAGTGTAATTCCATCATTATCCAAAAACTTTTAGAAGTAAGTTTCTGATAGTGCTTATTGTTCTGCAGAGCTGGGTTTACATGCTGTCCTAGGCTATCAGCCTGTTTCTCCAGAGACCTGTATTTGTCTGAATCTTTTGATTCTTGGCAAATATATTTTATTAATAGTATCTGTAAATGAGAAATACTGCTGTGGTGAAGTACATTGCCTTAGAAAACATGTAGAAATGTAGACATGTAGAAAAAGTAACCATTTACAAAGAGTGTAAACAGCAACAGCATAGCAGCCTGTAGTCTTTTTGAGATGCCATGTGCTAGTGTATGTACATGTGGTGCCCAACTAAATATGATAAAACTGAAAACACACAGTCCCACAGTCATTCTCATTGGAAAGGCCATCACAGACCTTCTCAGACCATGTTGTTTTAAACAGAATTTCCCTTGAATTCCTTTGCCTTTTCTCAGACATTATAAAAATTTCTTATTACACTTCACCATTCAGAAAGTAGTTAGAAATAGCACTCCTGTAGTGTGTAGGACTCAGGCAGTCATTAATATTTATGGCCTGGAATAGCCCTTCTTCCAAGCAGGGTTTCTTATGGACATTTGAACACACAAATGTGTACATGTGGACATTCAGTGGACTAGAGTACTATGCATAATGTTCTATGTTAGTTAAAAAAAATCAGAAAGAAGACGTGACATCCAGCATGTTACACAATGCACTTATGCAAGCACACTGAAGACTAAGCTTCACCTTCTTACCCCCACGGCATTGAAGCCTTCTTGAGCAACAATTTCCATGTCTACTCCCGAGGTGCCCTTCTATCCTCTCTGTAATTTGGTTTCCTTTGTTTTGTCCTTCATCAGTATAATTTTCTGACTGAATTTCTATTGTATTTTTAAAAAACCTCTTGTAAATAATGCCTTCAGACAATATGTCTCCTCTACTTCAGTGACTAAAGTCAAACCACAAATTCTTTGGGAGAAAATGTTATTTTTTAAACGGATGACTATTTTTTGTGATACATTTTGTGTCACCATGACAGAACACAAATATGCAGGCAATAATTAAAAGCTCTAAACAACAAAGTAAGTTCTTTTAAGCAGTGCTATAACAGGTACAGTAGCTTGACCTTGTTAGGATACATGTGAGGATACATCAAGGCACAATTGTTATACAATGCTGTCCAGTCATGATGCTTGTTCAGATGAAACCTCTGCATTTTCAAAGAAGCTTTGTTACAAAACTAGTTGTCTGAACTCTGCAGTTTCTGTAACCTGAAATGAATGTGCAAAGGTATAAATTAAGATTAACTCTTCCCCTACTCATCACAAACTCAAGCTTTATTTTATTAAATGTGAGGAACACCCTGTGAAAACTCTTCAGAGAGATAATTGTCCATATAATTATGAAGTATTTACTTTCCCTTCCAAGGTGGTTATAGGATACTATATAGCAGACTAATGTACATCATTGCATGGTTCTGCTTGGACCCAAAATGTTTACCATGGTTAGTCATGGCTCCATGGCTAAATAGGCAACAGCACAAAGGATAATTCGAGTACTGACAGTCTGATTTCCCTACACTTCCTCTGAAGGCAGTAGAGAGAAGTGTCCTCTCTGGGACACTGCATAGAACCTAAATTAGTCTGTTGCTCTGAACTGCCTCCAGAGAAATTTCTCTCCTTCTGTTTCCTAGAGATTGTCCTGAAAGATAAATCTCTTAATACCTTCTTCCTTCAACCCTTTGAAAAATTAATCACTTTCTTATTCAGCAGCTTTCTAGATCAAATGAATCCATCCAAAACTACAAGGAAACTGGACAATTTGCATGTAGTACAGCAGTTATGTAATTCAGGTGCTTAAGTCACTATCCAGTTCTGTCTAGGACTTGTGTAAATAAGAAAGCCAAGCATTTTTCGCATGAATATAATTCTCTTTTCAATAACTATTTTCAGTATTCAGTTGCTAACATTTGTAATTATAGTTAAGGAAGAACACTGAAGTTCAATATAATTTTGCAGTTGACAAAAGTGAGGTTATTTGCCAGAAACTGATTGGTCAGCCAGTGGTCCTCTGCTTCAGAGGCTTCTACCTTCCTCTGTTCAACCTTAACAGTATCTACTATGGGACTACATTGTCTTCGACTTTTGCCATGTGAATTACTCATGGGAATGAATTATGGCATCTATATCAGTACCTGGTGAACAATCAGCAATTTTCCTACTCTGCCATCTCCCCCAGAAAAAGCTTGGTTGATCCTGTAATCAGAGCAGTCTGTAGCAGTGCTTGTGCCCCAGCAAGAAGTTAACTTGTACAAACTGGGAAATAGGGAGTCCAAACAAAATGTGACTCTGTGCTATTCCCATCCTGCTGAGCTCTAGATGATTATATCTACCATCACAATGCAGTAGGCTTGGTCCTGACTGTGTCAGTGTTGCCACACTACAAACACTTCTTCCTACACAACCATGGTCTGATATTGTCACCCCTCCACAGCACAGTTTTTCCAGGCTTTGTCAGACAACTAATAAGGAAGCACAGCAGTGGCTGAAAACCCTCTAGTGGTTAATATGCAGGTAATGTGAGCTGCTAATTACATAATTTGGGTTGCTCAGTGTTACAGCGGGTGTAGGAGTAAATGGGGCCTGCAAAGGGGTAATTTCAATGCAAGCAATACCCAGAGTAAAATATCTATTTCTTTGCTTTCAAATCTTTTTCACAGGATGTTCACTGTTCAAGTCGATGAAGACAAAGTCCAGACTCAGAGATTGCCTTCAGACCAGCCCATCTCTGTTAAGAAACTCTTTGTGGGTGGTACTTCTTCTCAGTTTCAGACTGCACCTCTCAGAAACATACCACCATTTGAGGGCTGTATATGGAATCTTGTCATTAATGCCACGTAAGTCTCACTGATGCCAACAAACATCCAGTTAAGGAGGTCTGGTTAACTACCTCGGCAGCCAGGAGAAAGTTCATTTTTGCAAGGAATCATACTTGCAGCAAATCCTGGGATATGATCTGGTTTCTTTTAACGCCCTTCCTTTTTTTCGTCTACAATATACTCTCCAAAGGCTATGCAATAATTAACCATTTTACAGACAAGCCAACACTGTCTATTTATCCATAAAATCAGAGAAATTCAACAGTACACTGCAGTAAGATGTGCACCAGTGATAGGTATTTATGGTGTACTATAACACTTTATTTTAAGTAAGGTTCAACTCCAAGAGTATACGCATTCTGAGAAGCACCATGGGAATTAATTTGCTTTGTGGAAAGTGCAGTAATCTGGAAGGAACTTTTAAGTAAAAAGAAAGGGAATGGTGAATAAAGTAAAACCTCTATAGAAAGTTCCAGTGTAAATTTATCTTTCAAAAATCCAAAGTACTTAAATTAGGATCTCATCACCCCACAATCCATCACTGTATATCAGAGAGGACTTTTCTGCAATGTGATTGAAAGCACCTGAGCTGGTAAAGTTTGACAAGGAGGATGGCTGTCTCTCTGCACTGACTGTAGGAAGGAAAGCCACTTCCAATTTAAGTGCTCTGCTTTTGTACCTGTACCTACCTTTACAGAATGGGTCGACTCCTGGCTTTTGTGTCTTGTGAAGTGAAATTATACCACAGCAAATAACTATTCTTTATAAATTGGTAGTAAAAAGGCAGAAAAAGTATAACAGACATCAATTTCTTTGTGTGTTCTCAGCCCCATGGACTTTGCTCAGCCCGTGTCCTTTGAAAATGCAGATATTGGCCGATGTCCCACTCTAGAACCAGAGGTTAGGCCACCTGAGGATGAAGATAAACCAACTCGTGCAACAGTCCTGATCCAACCTGAACCAGATGCTACTGGGGAGAAAGAAGGGCCAAGGATTCCTCCTGCTTCTCCTCCTCCAACACCATCTCTATCTTCAGCCCCTGTAAGTGCAGGTCATTTCAGTCAGGTAAAGTTTTATAAGATTCTTTTTCTGAGCAAAATTGAAGGGCGAGCCATGAAGAATAATGAGGCACTTTGCCACAAAAATAGTAACAATTCAGCATGATACTGCAAAGGGAACACCTTGTTGCAGGTCGGTAAAACCTGTGGATAATGGAAAACTAGTTGATCTCATTTGCTTGTATTATCACAACAGTAATTTAAAGAATGAAAGAGCATTATAATTCTCTTTGGCTTGCCTGCTTAGCCATAAACCCTTACACCCCAGGATGTAACCCAAACAATATCTGCTTGGGGTTGGAAGGAGAATTTTCCTATGGGAAATCTGTGTCATTATGATTTCTTGAGCTGTTCTCTGATGCAGATAATAACAGCCATGTTAGTGACAGGGTGAAGAAAAAGGTAAACCAGGAGATCTGTTTGATATGGCAGTTTCTCCACTGCTATTATAATTTTATTCAGAAGACTTACAAAATTAAACTCCAGTCACTACTAAATTGAGCTCAGTGGTTGTTATCAGTAATCTTAAATAGCTAGATAATAACAAGCAGCCTTATACAACAAAATTGAAGGAAGAAATTTCTTCTGTTACAAGTGTAGTAGTTGATGGAACATTTTATTGTCTAGAAAATATGTGCTTAGATATCTGAATATTAAACTGAATAATATATATACTGGAAGATATTATTGGTGGAAAATTTCTTTGCATGTCGTTAAACCTGCATACAACCCACAGATTTATGCAGGCTATAGTTAAATATGAGTGAGGTTTCCAAAAAGTGTGAAAAAACTTCACATTCACAAGTTAGGAGCCTGTTTAAACTATCAGAATTTACACTACCATAATAAGACAGTTCTGAGAAGTTAACAACTGTAATATTTAACTTTCCTTCTATATATGTAGCAAATACAAAAGAGTCAGTAATCTTGAAAATTTCTCACAGATTGGCTTCAGAAAATCTTTTAACCATTTTGGGTCAAGTTAAATCTTTGTTCCTGTTTCACACCTCCTCACTGACACAACATTACAGAACACCAAATTTGTTTATACTGGGGGTTTTTGTGTGACTTGGAGATTAATGTTATCAATTAATTGCATGAAGGACACCAAAAAAACCCCAGCAAAAACAGTTGTGATTTTCAATGAGGCTGTAAGTCCATAAGATAGAGACAAAGGAACCTGGATTCATTGCTGCAGTCACTCCCAGTTAATAGTCTCGTTTTCAGAATTCATATCTGGTTTTCCTTAGACATAGGAAGGATTTCTACAAAAAATGGTATATTAACCCCTAACTCATTAAGGTTATTTTGTATTTGAGATTCATGGCCACCTTCATTGTCCAGGTACATGTGGCACAGCTTTAACTAAGTGGACTTTTCTGACACTAATGAAGTCTCCACATCACATGCAGCCATGTGTGTGCCTGAAAATGGGAGCCTTTGGGTTCAACAGAGGCAAGCTCCATCTTAGTTATTAAGGCAGCCCAAGCCCCAGAGTTATAAACCTCGGCCTTTTAATGCTCTAGGGCAGCGGTTTGGTTTCGTTCCCACAAGGTGGAGTAGTTGTAACACAAGGGTTCCAACATGGCTTTGTTTGGAGCTGAAAGCAAATTTACTGTACAGTAAGTCTACCATAGAAAGATAAGGAACCAGGCAACAACAAGGTAAAAAGGATTGTCCAGTTTAATGGTCACTGTAGTGAAGGAATGCAGACATAGTATCCCCTGATCAAGCCTTACAAACAAAACAAACCAACACAGAAGTGCATGTAAGAGCAAGTGCACACTTGCTAAGACAATAAGCACTAACTTTTAAATAGCAAAATTGGAAGGAATAGATCTTCTCTTTAATATTGGAAACTAGTTCCATTGTAACTAGGTGAGTTTTGTATATCAACTTATCTAGAGCCATGATAATTTGAAATAGGAATTTAAAATAAAGATCTAAATAAAACACCATTACTCCACTTCTCTCATGGAAAAATTGAAACTGTGTTAGTATGTTGAATATTTGAAAATATTTTAAATAAGGCAAAGTTTTGGTTAGTTTACATTCGTATAAGTAACTTCTCCAAAGTATTTTTTGGGGAAATGTTGCAACAACTAATTAACTACAGTCTGGTAAAGAGATAAAACTCATATGGCAGTAAATTATACAGAATCTCAGAGTAGAAAGACTGTATATGGAAAATATACAGCAGAAAAAAAAATATTTTCACATAGTAGGCTTAAATAAGGTATCTGTTCTATTTAAGTCCTTTTAGGACTTTTTTTCTCCATTATCCATCTTCCTGAAAAAGGGGAGGGCAGTTTAATCCCAAATGAGAAAAAAACCTACCCTCTACTAAAAGCAAGACAAGATCGAGGAGTAGGACATCTGGGAAATAATATCTGTCAAAAGTCTGCTGCTCCTGCTTGCTATAGATGCCAAAATGTTTCTCAACATTGGGTAGCTGTTGCTTCTGCCTCATGTTATTCACTGCTTCTCAGGATTCACTTGCCACTGAAATGAAGAGCGCCAGCATTACTTCTGCATTTGACTCCATGATGGTATCTTCCACTATTTCTTCATGCATTACTGCATTGTTTAACTAACAGTACTTAGTGAACGATGGGGACTACTTCAGTGCTCCCTTTTTCCACTAATTGCTTTCTTTGTAATTGCTAATACAGCAAATGAGAATGTAGAGAATGTGTGACAGTCCACCAGTGGGCTTTTCTGTTCTTATTTCCACTGCAAGACACACCCAGTTTCTTGACCTACCAGTCAAGTCCCTGACATCTGACAAGACTGAAGCGCAGCTAAAGAGTTTAGTCTTGAGACTCTCATGTAATATGGAAGATTATTAAACAGCCAGGACACATTAAGGCCATTACTGAAAAAACAAAGCTGAGATATTTTAATACAGTCTGATGATCCACACTTAGTGCACAGTCTTGTGAAGGCTGTAAAGCTGGCAGTCCTTTGATAAAATGAAGGCAGACACAGGCTTGTGAATAAAATCTGGAAGTTTTTTAAAAATGCCCCAGTGATTTTTTTTTCCGTTTAGTTTTTTCCCTTTAAAATCTTCAAATTTTGGGAAGTTCAAATGTTATTGAAAGTATTATATGCATAGTATTACTATTAACATAGTTGTTAAACTTCTAGATAAGCCTGCAAAGCTTAAAATAATTCAAAACTTTACACTGCATTATGGTAATATGATTTTTTTGTCTGATTTAATGATTGCTGGAAGACTGATGTCACACATTCTTAATCTCACTTGATCCTACTGAATTTTCCCTGTTTTTTCCCCTCCATTGCATATTGATGTGTACTTGTCATAATGCATGGTGTTCTACTCTGTCATATTCAAACCAGAGCATTCATTTCATTATGGAAAACTAATTTTTAGAAGTGCTTTATACTGCTGTAAAGATTTTTGTGACGTGTGAAAGCAAAAAATACAACATTACTGAATGAGTGAGAGAGGGAAAGAAATTTCCTCTTTGCAGCTAAAGTCTCAGTGCCTGAGTCACTCATAATATTTTCAAAATGTTTCACAGAAAGAATTATATGAAAGCAAGGCACTGCACCTTGTGCTTTGCAGGTCCCTGCTGAGTCAGGGCTCAAATAAGAGACTGTCGCCAACCCAAAATGATAGCAGACACAGTGTTTAAAAACAGAGCTTGCAGCTATCAAAGTTTGTTTTTTTCCCAGCGGTATTGTCCTGATATTGTGTTGTGTTAGATCCTTTGAGTAGTTTCTTCACAATACTCTCAGTGGGAGGCAAAAGCTAGACATGAGTAGGAGCTGGTAATTACCATGGTCTCACATTGCCCCAGGCACCCCTATACAAGAGCTTTAGGGCGAGAGATTAAAAGACCTAGTGAAATTAAAAAGAGAAAATTACAGTGGGCAGAAGATATTTTACCTTGCATTGTTGCACTACTTCAAGATTAATAGAGGTGGAACAGACAGGGAGGGGTTTCTTTCTTTATTCCCTGGGTAATGTGTCTACATTAGACAGCTCAGGAAGTTCAACAGTTGTTATGTCTATCCATCAGTTATTCAGATTCTCTTATTGTTTTGGGGCGCCTTTCAACAGCACCGTGGAAAAGAACAGCACATTAAACAAAGATTACAGTTATAAAACAATATAAAGAAGTAAAATGGAGAACTCATTGAAAGATGCAGGATCTGAAACTACTTTTAACTCATTATTTTTAAGCGACTATTTCAAGCCACCAACAAAGCTTCGCTTTAAAACTTAGATCTTGCTTCATTTCTGTAAGAGGGCATCCTACTGTGTAAAACTCAGTTATGGGAGCCAAGAGTACACTGAGCTGCCTGGAAATCACTTAAGACTCTTGTAAATGTCCACTGATGAAAGCGTGAAAGCAGCAATGTTCATATATTACTTTTATTTGCTTTTACAGCCAGCTTAATGAGCTCTGCTTTTACACCAAGTTCCTGTCATACTGGTTTATAACTTTAGCTGGTGTGATTAGATGCCAGCACAATGGAAAATTGCAGAGCCAGTCTCTCAACTAGGTAGAATATTCTGTCCTGAAGAGCTGGAAGATTTCCAGCCTATACACAGCTGAGACAGATAAAAAATATGAAGTTTGTACGATTGCTGTATATTTTGCAGGATTCCTGTGCTGCTGACATAGTACCATCCATTTTGGAAGGTGGAAAGCAGTTTGGTCTTTCAAGGAACAGCCACATTGCAGTTGCATTTGATGACACCAAAGTGAAAAACAGGTATGTTTTTTGCTTCAGCAATGAGTTTTGGTGGAATAATGTCAAAATAAAATGCCCCTCCTAATACTCTCAAAAGCATCTCCCAAAATTATGGACATAATCTGAAAAAGATCACATCCTATGACTAATTCATTTCATTAACCAAACCTAAGATAGCACTAAAGCATGAAATCTAGGCAAAGAAGTGCCCACCTAAGTAGCTGTCACAAAAACAGTTTACCTCTTTCTTTGGGCACACGCAGATCCCAAACAGATTTTCAGAAAACAAACAGAAGAATGGATCTACGTCATGCAACTGAGTTCATAGGTTGCTTTTTCAGAAGAAAGGGGTTTTTTTCAGTAACTTGATAATTTCTTTTAATAAGAAAAACTTTTTCCCCCTTTCCTCCAGTAGATAAGATCAAGCTTGCACAGTCAACAGGCAAAATGACATCGCCCCTGTAAAGTAAAACAATATATACATGTAGATGTTGACATGCAAAGGACTTCTGTGAACTGTGTGTAAAAATGCAGCTATTTTCAATGGATTTGTGAAGTTATAACTTGTTAATTGTTTATTTTTTCTCTGAAGTCACGTGGTCATTAACAATATGCCGTGTCCCACCACTAAGCACTTTTGTTACCTTATCATTTACAAATCCATGAGGCTTACACTTATTTTTCCCTATAAAGATGTTGTACTGCATATTTTCACATATGCTAATTTTAGAAAAGTAGGAGTGATCCTGGCCTGATTGTTTTCATGCAATGATTTTTCACATTTATATTATCAACTACTTTCAGGTACTGACTTTGCAGCCCAGCTTGAGGTAGGTTAGTGTTGCATTGCCAGTACAACCTTAGCATCTAGAGAATTGAAATAATTTCTTCACAGCTTCTTTGCTGTAGAGGAGGTTCTTGGCATTACTATTCTGTCTGAGGGGTCTGCAGACCTGCTCAGACCCAGCCTCATTTTCTATTGGGAGAAATCAGAATAAGTATTTTATATCCCCATTGTAAAGTCTTCTTTCTGCATCTTTAAAAGTTTTGCAACCTGTCTTCAGGCAATACAACTCATTAGAAATTCAACATTTGCCAGCTGTCACTACAGCTCTCTCCTCTCTGTGAGCATTGTGTGGATGATGGATAGCGCTGCTGGAATTTTACAAGTGCTGGGATTTTTCTAACTGCTACAGCTGCAGCTGAGAATTGTATCTTGAAATTCTAGATTGTAGTTTTGTATTTCCACAGCAAAGGGACTAATGAACACTCACATGTCAGGGATCAGGTCTGTGTGAAATGCAAGTTGCATATAACCAAATTATTTTTCTTGAACTGTAATGGACAAGTAGAATTGGCCACTAACTGTATAATTTTTTTAGAGGAACACAATAAGGTAAAGCAGATGAATTTGCCTACTCCCTGACTCCAAATATCTTTTCCTTGGTTACGGTTTTCCTGTTTGCTTGATTTCTAGACTTACAATTGAATTTGAACTCCGAACAACAGCTGATTCTGGCTTGCTGTTTTATATGGCCCGCATCAACCATGCTGATTTTGCTACAGTTCAGATAAAGAATGGTCTGCCTTACTTCAGTTATGATCTGGGGAGTGGAGACACCAACACAATGATTCCAAACAAAATAAATGATGGCCAGTGGCACAAGGTATGATAGTCTCTGATGCTATGTTATTCTTTGTAATGCTAAGAGTGAGCTTTTTTTTTGCCCTAAGGTATTTTCAAAATGTAATTTACACAAGCCAAACTTTACAACTCAGATTTTCTGGAAAAAAAATCATCTAGCAAAATTTGAGTTTTCAGATTCACTGGTACACAGAAATTTGTCCTTCAGGGAACATATTTGTGGACATATTTAAAATATGTCCCATTTATGGTAAGGAACTGCAGGAAATGTTCCTTCCTGCCTAATAGGGCTCAGGTGAGTACCAGCTCATGATGATGGAATACATCCTTAAAGCCAATTGTTTCTACATTAATAATGTCATTGTTAAGCCATAGTGCTAAGAATAAAGAAAAATAAAGAAAAAAAAAAAGAGGTAACATGTAAGTAAACCTTCCCTGGATTATTAGTTCATTAGGGAATAAATATGATATACATGGATGTATTTGGCAGCTCCATCTGTGACTTTATGAGGGTGAGCATTATATGCAATGCCTGTGGCGTGTAGATGCAAAGAGAAGGAATCATATCACAACCATGAAATTTCGTATTTAGTGGGCAAGGACAACAAACACATAGTATATTCATCAGGTAACGTGCTGGCAGGCACCAATAAAGACAGCTAAGAAAAGAATACATATAACTATGTTTTCAAATTATATACTATAAGATATACTGAATTTTGTACAGATATTTGGAAATTCACCATCCACATCTCATCACCAAATGAGAAAAAAATCTAATTGCATTTTCTCTTTACACTTTAATTGCTTCATTCCCACTCTGTTCTCCAGGAATTTTATTTTCACTGGATTTTTAGCCAGGAACTTTTTGATGATACCAACTCCTCTACACCAAGGCATTTCATAAGGGGAAAAATGAAGTTGTATTCATCATTTATCTGTTTTGTACAATATAATGTCTAGGAGCACTGGCAGTAGACTAAGGCCCCTTCTTGCTAGTCCTTCTGTACATACAGAACAGACATGTTTTCCTTCTTTAGCCATGTCCTCTTTATTCTAAGAGAACTAACTGGAGCATGTATTTCTTAATGGAAGATTGTGCTCTTTGGGCACACAGCTTGACACTCCTCAAGAGAGGGCGCCTTGTTATAGATCCTATTTCTGTAGGGGAGAAAGAAGACAAAGTCACAATTCCCAAAAAGCACAAGAAAATCCGTTTTGAGAGGGGGAAGGAGGGAAGGCAATGTCTTTAAGAACAGGCCACAGTCTTTGTTTCTAAGAAAGCAGGAGCTTTTCCTCAAAATAATCTTTTTAATGACAACCTTTTCTCCATATGAAATGACTTAGGTTAAAACATTTCCATCAGGCCTACAGAAGCCACATCATGCTGCTGCTATCTTTTTAGGTTCTCTGCAAGAGCGTCTGTTTGCAATTCCTGTCTCACTCACCTAATCCTTCTTCTGCCCATGGTGTACTTATCCATCTCAAATTTACAGTTGCCTGTAAACACCAAGTTCAGTCCCTCACCTTCAGGCCACCGTTGTCAGTGTTCAGTCAGTCCCATTGCATGACAGATATGCTGCCACACTGAAGCAGAAGCAGCCACACTAAAGAAAAGACAAAAAATGCTCTTTGTCTCTCTTTGCTACTCTGGTGAGCCACCTACTGTGCTGTTTAGAAATCTGCTAATATGCATGATGCATTTATCCCTTTTTATGCAGACCCATTATTATACTGATTTGGCCTGTGGTTGTTAGGATAGAATTTACTCAGCTCTTCAGCAACTGCACTTCCTCCATGCAATTCACAGCCCATTTGTCTGAACAGAAGCCATAATACCAACAGAACGTAGTTGGTCTTATATTAGCTCTAGCATGAACTATGACCTAAGGCATGTCCAAGCTAGTGAAATAATAAACTCAAATGTGTGCTGCAATAAAGATTTGCAACCAATGCTATTAACATTCAGAATTTACTATTCTCAGTCCTTAAAATTGCTGTCTAATTCCAGGAAAAAAATTATTGTGCCATGCCTATTATAACATAGCAATGAAGCTTTTTAAAGGAACCTCAAGTCTTTTCAGTAATTCCAGTAAATAATGGTTGTGATGCCTCCTAACCCAGATGCAATTAAAAGACAGTCAAATGTTTGCACAAAACATTGCTCAGGAGCTTTGTTCCATAAATATCATTCATAGTTGCTGCCATTGTACTTCTGTAACCACTCCTACTACTTTCTCCTGTATTGTTACATATTTTGGTTTGTAAGGCTGGTTACAATCTGGAAATGCTTTGTTGTCAGAAAACTATCTGTAATTGTATTGCATTTGTGTGTCTTTCTAGATAAAAGTAATTCGAACAAAGCAAGAAGGAGACCTTATCGTAGACGGTATTTCAAACAGGACTGTTAGCCCCAAGAAGGCCGATATATTAGATGTTGTAGGAATGCTGTATGTTGGAGGATTGCCCATTAACTACACAACCAGAAGAATTGGTCCGGTAAGCAACTTTGTTTAGGTTATCTTACACTCCGTAAGTATGTCTTGATTGGTCCAATGTCTTTCCAGTTTTGTCTTGTTTTGCTTTTCCCTCAGATTGCTCAAGAATATGGATAAAATGGACCTTAGTAGAGGTACACTACATCCTTTCACTCAGAATCCAGTTAATGCAACAAATAATAGAAATAGAAATAGAAATAGAAATAGAAATAGAAATAGAAATAGAAATAGAAATAGCAGAGTTACTTACTCTTTTGGAAAAGCAGGAAGTGCCATACACTTGTATCCACTTGGATCACTGCGTAGGTAGCATATACGTTCCTGAGTACCACTTGCCCTTTCACATTGCTGTAATTCATCTAGCAACAAATGCTAATAAACAGAAAGCATCTCCTACCAGAAGCAGCAGAAGCCAAAATTACCCTGGACAAAGTACCCAATAGTACTGCTACTTACTCTAGTAATCAGTTTTGTGTTGGTATTACTAAAAGAGGAGAGAATGTGTTTTGAAGTAAGGCCATGAAAATTCTGCTGTCCTCTTTCTGTTTCCAAATCAAATGTGCATATTTATCACTGTTTCGGTTCAAATGGACAGCTTCCATGCTGATACGGAAGACATCTTGAAAAACAGAGAGCCCAGAGAAGTGAATATAACTTTGGCCTGAACTTTGTAGAATTAGCTAGGAACACTGTACTCTCTCACCCAAGCCATTTACTGCATCTATCTACACAACTTCATGTCAGTCATTTCACTTTCCTGATGCTCTTCCAGCCTCACCAGATACAGCAGTATCTGAATCAGAGAAAAACCTCTTCCATGCCTCATTTTTCTCTCTGTGCAAAGGGTTCTTTCAAAGCAGAAGCCAGAACTTGAGTGAACTTAATTATAGTGAACAACAAATTAGCCATCAAGTGCAGCACAATTCAGATACACAAAAAATGAAATGTGAGTAGCAGCTCTGTCTGGGTTCATCCTGGGTATTTATATAGAATCAGTAAAGAGAAGGCAAAATTTCAAATCTGTTAAGGGAACAAAACAGACTCGCAAAGAAACTGCAAGTGGGTAAATACCACTGTACTAAGATGATTACAGAATTGCACATACTAGTCTATAAACAGGCAAGAGCCCCCTAGTTTGGGTGGACAAAATAAATACAGAAAAGGAATTCCTAGATCCTGCTTAAGTAAGTCCCTGTAATAACTCATGGAGAGGGAATAAAGGGTTTGAGTAACCACTCTACATCTGAGAGTTGTATTCCATAAAGAAAACTGACCTGTAAGATCGTATTTCTCAGCAAATACTGAATTGTGCAGAATACCCAACCAGAGGCAGATCTACTGAGACACTGAAAAACAAAAACAATACTTAATTACCCACAGCACATAATTCATAGTAATATCAAACCATGCCCTTTGAAATATATCTGCAATTTACAAATTCTAATCTAAGGAGAAAGATAACACTAAATCCTTACCTATTGCTCTTTGTCAGAAGTAATGGAGGGAACCCATGCAGATAAGTGACTCAGTCTAGCAATAACAGTCATGTCAGATCCTGATAGTCTTAAGTGCTTTGGGACTTAAATGAAGCTGTGACTTCAAATGCCATGTAAAAAACAGTGCTTGTCTTCCAATTATTCTCAATAAAATACACACCCAGTGATGTATTAAGAGAGTGTTGTGTTGTAGGCTTCCTGTAAAGGCTCTGAAGCAAAGTTGAAAGGATATGTTATCTTAATTAAGACTTTCTTCTAAACACTGATTAGCCTTTTTAGACACTAATGTATTATATAATCAGAGGTGGGTTGGCTTTCTGTTCAGTGCAGAAGACTGATACCTACTTGTTTGGCTTCATCAGAACTCACATTTTAAGCACACAAAACTCTGCAACAGAGATTATATTACCTGTTATCATGCTAAAGTATAACCAGATTTGCTTTTCCATAAGCAAAGTGAAATTTTAAACTAGAGAATGTTATTGAGTTGTCTGCAAATCTTGCATTTCTGTGATTTATTCTTGCAGTGAAGATGGCAAGATTTGTTTTCTTTTCTGGCATTTTTCTTTTTTGATAACAAAATCTGTTGATCTGGAGAAGACTTTCACTTAGAAATTACAAAAAGGTCTATTGATGAAGAATCTGACAGAAAGCATTGTTCAGCTCAGAACTGAATTTATTCAGTGATATTGCTCAAGTTCACATGAAAATTTTGTAAGGGTGTATGTAGCTGTAATAAGCTATATAATTTCACAGTACATACAGCTTTGATTTACAAGAAAATTCTTGGAAATTCTTTCAATTACTAGTCAGAATATTGTTAGAGAAGGTAGTGTGCACAGTCAAGACTTGTGTCTGCAGGTGTACCTCAATCCTTTCTGTATTTGTTCATATTTCTAGGCTTTATTTTATACACAGATGTTTATTTTCCTCCTTTCTACTGCACTGCTTATGAATATGTCTTCTTTTTCTTTCTCAATGTGTTTTACCATTTTCTTCTTTCTCACTGATATCAGGGATAGACTTTTCTAATTCTAAGTCAAAGATCAAAGCCCTTGTCTGAATCTGAGAACCAAAATACAGCTTCTGCACGCTTTGGAGGGAAAAAGGGAGGGAAAGCTCTGGAGGTGATGCCAGTGGCTTCCAGAGGTCCCACTTGGATGCTCTGGTCACACCCAGGGCAACCCAGGGTGTAGCCTAGATAGCCACTCACTCCTGCCCCAGGCAGATCTTGTGTACTTACACCACCATTTTAAGTGTGCACACACCACCCACTGGGAGTCAGAGTCGTGTGTGCCCAGTGCAGAAGCCAAACTGGAGCTGCAGTTTGCTGCCCTGCACAGGAGCCTCCTTATACCTAAGTACATTCCATGCCTCCACTTGCCTCTGTGGCCAGCAGAGTGGCACTTATCATTGTGGTCATCAGACTATGTACAGTCAACAACCTTTACATAGGGTTGTTCATTTTAGTAGCTGCGTACCTGCATTACCTCTGCCTTACCATGCAACATTAGGCCCACAGTAAAGTGATTAAAGGAAGAAAAAAACCCACCCTAGTAAAATTACCAGCAGCCCAGAGAACTATATCCAGTATCTTCATCTACTTGCAAACCCCATAACCTAGTCAATTAAAAAGGTAAAGTATAGACCATTAAATTCCTGCATTGCTGATGTAATTTGCTATGTTTCATTATGCGGTGTATTATTTTATGTCCCCTCCATTAAGCCAAATAGATGTGACTCAGATCACATCACTGCAAAGTAATGTAATTCATCCTCAGTATGACTAAGATTAGATTCCAATTACAATCAGATATTAAGCATTAGCCATGTAAAATTCAAGTTTTATTCAGTTCCATAAATCCAGCAGAGAAGCAGAGGAAATGTACTTCTTGATTGCATACTTTAGGCTTACTTTCACAGTTATACATTTTGTTTGAAATATTGGCTGCAGGTCATCTACAGCATCGATGGCTGCATCAGGAATTTTAAAATGACGGAATCACCTGTTGACCTTGATAATCCAACTTCCAGCTTCAGTGTTGGGAAATGCTTTGTCACTGCCCAGAAGGGAACATACTTTGATGGAACAGGCTTTGCCAAAACAGGTAATGAGCAACAATTTTCCTGATAGGCAAAGAACAGAGAAAAAGGAGATTCTTCTTTCAAAAACTCCCAGTGCTACCTAACTCCTTTTGGCTGGAGGTAAAGTGAGGCCACTACTTGAAACTGTCGTTGATCATTCTTGGTTATCTTCCCTAAGCATAGACTATATGACTTTCTAGCAAGGTCTTACACTAAGCACAACCACCATACAGTTATTTACATGATTTCACATGAAATGGTGTGCATTAATAATGCTTAATTACTTCACATTACTCACAACACACTTTGTGTGATTATTAGGAATAATGTATTAAATGCTTATCTTCATTTTATTATGCTTCCCCTTTTCTTCCCAAGTTGGTGCATACAGAGTAGGAACAGACCTCCTTGTGGAATTTGAATTCCGTACAACGCGAATGAATGGTGTTCTTCTAGGAGTCAGCAGCCAGAAAATGGATGGGCTTGGCATTGAATTAGTAGGTGGAAAAGTGAGTAGCAAAGCAGTTTTGTCTCTTTATAAAGACTGGTTTTAGACAGCACAGGTACTTTAAATGCAAGGTTACTACCCCAGTCTCAAGGCATCTCAAACAATATCAGGGCTTTCCTTTATGCAACACTTGCCACTTTTCATACATCTGTAGGGTCTTAACACTTTCAAAAGATACTTTAAACAATTCTGTAACACTTGAGTTTCCTAAAACGGCAACATCAGGTCTTAAATTAATGACTGTATGAGAAATTTTGAGGAAAGGCTTTGTCATTAATAATACCAGTTTCTTGTGTATATCTTTTATTTCACAGTCTGGAAAACCAGTCATTAATCTGTCACTACAGAGAGCTTGGGGGTGGGAGTGGGGTTGTGAAACGCTCTAAAACTAAGACCCAAAAAATGGAAAAATGACAACTTATACAACAGTTTTGTTGATTTCCACTTGTGTTTATCTCAGTGACATAACACAGATCCCAGAGGGAGAGCAATCCACATAGAGTCTGGTATTAAATTAGAGTGTGTGTACAGTCAAGACCTTGTTGACTTTAAACAAACAAACAAACAAAACCCCAAAACAAAACAAACTTAACTGTTTTGAAAACTGGCTGACTTCCATGTCATGCTTTTTCAGGTGATGTTTCACGTTGACAATGGTGCAGGCCGATTCTCTGCTGTCTATGAGCCAGATGCACCAGGCAGCTTGTGTGATGGACAGTGGCACAAGGTTCTTGCAAACAAGATCAAACATCATTTAGAGCTGACTGTTGACGGCAAACAGGTGGATGGTAGCAGCCCAAACAGGGCCTCAACCTCAGCAGATACTAATGACCCTGTCTTTGTCGGAGGTTATCCTGGTGAGCATGTAACACACAAATTATGCTTTACTTATGCTCTAGTAACACTGCCTTAGTAATGGCTTAAGTGCAATTAGGACCAGTATGATAAAGATGACGGGTAAGATTGGCCAAGTGTGTATCAGTTGTCATGGATGCTCATTTCTGCATTCAGCTGCATTTCAGAACAAGAAGTTAGGAACTTAGGAATGTGAACAACAGCTTGCACAAAGAGGTGAGAAGACACCATCTCTTTTTGATTAATGTCTTTGCTTGTGAACTGCTGGTTTTCAAAGGAAAAAAAATAATCAAAATTTGCTAATCAGTATTCTGGAAGCCCTTGAGAGAATTGCTTTATGCAGAGGTGATTGAAGAGGATCAAGAATTGAGCTGACCTCTGTAGCTAGCTTTATCTTCCACTAAACTAATAATGAGTGCTAGTATTCATGTCCTCATAGACAGTCAATAAGTTTACCTAACAATAGTTTACTTTCTGAAAACACAGTTGATATGTTTACAAACACGATTTTGTTGCTTTTATAATACTGTTTCACTCTAGCTTGCAAACAGAAAAAGCAAAGTTTGCAGTATCTGTCTACTCTAGTGAATACTGAGGGCAATGGCAAGACACCTCTGAGTTAATTTCTAAATTATTTTCTGGAAGTTGTTTTTTTCCCCCCATTCTGATGTGTGATATAGTGCATCCAAAAAGCCTTCTCCCTCAAGCTCCAGAACATTTTAAAAAAAGTCCTTGATACTGACATATGAGAGTTGTACTTCAATCACAATGACTATTCATAAGGACCAACAACTTTGTGCCAGAAGGAAAAGAGCTTTGTTGCAGCATTTTATAACAAAACAAAATTCTATATAGGAGCTAGCACTAAAGAAATACTGCAGATGGAGTTACTAACTCATTCTGGACTGTGTGTCAAGAAGTATATTGCAAGAGAAACAAATCACAGAAACACTGCAATCTGTACATACAAGCCTACCCTTACATCATGTTAAAGTGACATTCCAGAGTTCAGACACATGGCAAGCTATGAAATTATTTAATAAACCTACTGCACATGTAAACACTTCACACTTCTTTTGCCATCTAGTCTAGCTCATCCAAGATTTGTTTTAATATTCCCAATACCTGCACAGCTTCATCTCAAATTTGAAACACAGTATCATGGATTTTGTAAAATTAGCAAGCCTTTGTATTTTCCAGTTCTCTTAAGGCTTCTCCTGGCTGCTTAAACAGTGCAAAACATTTGTAAACCATCTAAAATTAGCTGATGGAGAATTTTCTTTGTAGAGAAAATTTTCAGCACCACAGCATGGACAAGAATTCCTGAGTACCTATAAAAACTATTATTCATGTCTTAGTATCACTCTTCCCTGTGCAAGGAGGGAAAAATGGACTCAGTAATCTC
>JAWWLV010000121.1:60043501-60053501 GCA_035041135.1 Platyrinchus mystaceus | reverse complement strand
TACCTATAAAAACTATTATTCATGTCTTAGTATCACTCTTCCCTGTGCAAGGAGGGAAAAATGGACTCAGTAATCTCATCCTCTGTGAAACAGAATAATGCTATGGCCAGCCTGTTCTCTACAGAGGTAAAGTTATTTCTGCAACTCTTACTTTATCAGTTCCATAGATTTGTATCAAAGTGCATCCCTGTAGCAGAGCACTGAGAAACAAGTTGGGCCATGAATTTCTTGGAACTGAGAGAAATAATTTCAAGCAACTGAGAGAAATAATTCCAGTTTCCCAGTCCAACCACCCTCACTTCTATCCCCTCCTTCTTTAGTGGAAGAGGTGTACTCAAATCCCTGCTTTACTATCAGCAAGAAAAAAAAGTCAGCATGCTTGAAAACTGTCAAAACAAGTCCATAAATGTCCCTTGAAGTCCATCCTGAGGAACTGGCTTTCTTCTGACATTAGAGCCAAGAATTGCATCTCTTTTGGCCTTTTTTTTCTCTGTTATTCTGTGGATAAATAGCTTGAGAACTTGAATATCTGCCGGACTAGCATGTATGCATCATACACCATTTATAGCTAGCAAGTTGCATCCATGATTTACAATGGCAGTTTAAATGTGTTCAGATTCTGCCACTGTCATAGCAAGACAGAAAAAGAAAACAAGATTGGATTATTGTCTAAGATGAGCATTTATCACATCTACTCATAATGTTTGTAATTTTTTTACTAATTAATATATACAGCAAATAAAACATTCATATATTGCCAGGGACATCTGTTTTCCTGCAGGACTCTCAAAGAACAAAATTAAGTATCAACTCAAACTAATACAGTTCCTTTTTCCTTTTTTTTCCCCTCCTTCAGATGGCGTGATCCAGTTTGGGCTGACTACTAATATCCGTTTTAAAGGATGTATTCGATTTCTGAAGCTCACCAAGGGTACTGCAAAACCTCAAGAGATTAACTTTAGCAGAGCTTTGGAGCTGAAGGGTGTTCAGCCACTGTCGTGCCCTGCAAACTAACTGTCATTCAGCCAATATGGGTCTGTTTATATAAGCACCTCAGATTTAAAAAAAAAATCTATACCTACATTGCATTCATAATAAAATGTCTTCATGCAAGTATTTGAGTAGTGTTTGTGGTATATTCAAATGTCTAATTGAACAGATCCTCAGAAGAATTCATGAACTAACCCCTTCCCCATCCCCTTCATTAAGTGAATAGAACAATAATTTTTTTATATCTCTTCTCTTATGGTTGAAATGCAAATGTTTCATCATTCTTGTGATGAGTGAAACTATGTATTATGCAAGTTGTTTTGGTTTTATGGAACATAGGATCACAGAATATCTCAAATTGGAAGGGACTCATAAGGATCATTGAGTCCAACTCCCTTAGATGCTCCCTAAATGTTTTTGGTGAAGTAGATCTGTAAACTTGTATTCCTTTACTATTCTAAATACAGTGCTCTTGTGTGCATGCACAGCACTGTCCTTCATTAGCATATTACTTTGCTTCAAAAAATTATGCTTTGGTCACTCCTGAGAGCTGTTAGAAAATTCTTCTGACCAGAATATTTCCCATGAAGTTTCACTGAGAAAACCAAAATTTTATGTAGTCTACATGGCCACTGTCATGCTATAACTATGGAACTAAGTGCAGGAAGGAAAATGTTACAACTTAATGTATTTGGGATTATTGAAGAAAATATGTTGCACCTAAAATCCCTGCTATATCATTTGAATAGCACTGGATTTTAATGGAGGTTATGTTGTTCGATGTTGGGAAATGACTGAGTTTCTAATGGAGGGAGTATAAAACCAGGTTCTATTACTTACCTCAAAATACAGTTTTAAATGATCCTTAATAAATAAAGTTTGATACTGCCCATCTCTCCAACTACACATGATATTGAAGTTACACATAGCAAAATTCACAAACCCAGTTTTTAAATGAAGATGAAATCTTGACACTTGGAGCAGAATGGTGGTGAAGCAGGAGAATCCCAGAGATTATTAGTGCACCACCTACCACTAATCTCTACTGTTACCTGCTAATGAAATCCTTGCTTTAAAAGCAGCTTCCAAAGTTCAACTCTACTGCTTCTGCTTGATGCTGTTAGTTTGTGGGGAATACTGAATGCGGAAGCCATCCTAGATGATCTTCCTTAAATAAAATTTATAGTTCTCTCTGGAAACATAGATGGAGAGATGAAAGTTGCTGCCTAGATTCTCACTAAAATGTTAAATCCTGGTGATTTTCCTCAGTGCTTTGTATGTTTTAGAGGACTATGAAATCATCACTGAAGTGTGGATTGTTTCAAATTGTTAAACTGTACTTTTGCAAAGGTTGTGATGCAGAACAGCTACTATATGAATGTAAAAAAACTAGCCACACAAAAGAAAAAACCCTAGCAGTAAGGTAGCAGAACTATGCAATTAAAAGAAAAAAGGGGGTTTATTTTTCTTTCTGCCCATAGAGGGCCTTGAATACACATTTTCAGAACTTCTGACATTACTAAAAAAAGGCAGTGCAAAATTTGTGCATAGGCTAGCTGCAAAACTTGTGCTTGACAGTGAGCACTCCTGCAGGAGTGCTTTGTATTTTACAAAAGGCCTCTTTGGCTTACAATATTTCTTAAAACCGCCATTGGAAAAAAAAAAAGACACCTTTACACTGGGAAAGTGCATTAAAGAGATGGTAGTAAATATGTATACTGCCACTCTAATGGTTTGAGGAGTCTACCATCAATCAGATACACTCAAAGAAAAACTGTCTAACTCCTGTGAAGCCCTGAAGTAATTGTCTTCAGCAAGTATTCTGGTTTTAGTTGCAACTGGCCCTTAATATTAAGAAACAGTTGATGGCCATGCAGTGTTACCCATGTTCAAAGTGCTAAGAATTAGCAAAGCGTGCATTTATCTCTGAAAAAGCCTAATTATGGGACACATACTGTCTTTAACTTCTACATGGTAGTGCTTCTAACAAGCACAATGTAAAATATTAATGTGTTTCTATTTTATAATTTGTACCTCATGTATTTACCTACTCTCATCCCTATATTTCAGGATAGTTTGAGCAGCTCAAGAAAAGCAGGCCATAACACTTCAAATACAGTTGAGTACTTCCAAAAGTCTTGAAAAATATGAACAAATGAAGCCCCAAGACTTTTCTGCACAGGGATGTATGTTACTGTTACGAATTTCTCACAAAACACAGAACAGGCCACTTGGCCCATTACACTACCTAGGCATATTTAGTATCCTAGCCTCTAGATTCTGTTCAATTGGTTAACCCAAACTTGTTTGCAAAGTTTTGGGATTTTGTTTTGCCTGGTTGGGTATTTTTGGACTTGAAAACACAAGGGAAATTTGAACAACTGAAACTAGAGCAGCATGAGTTAATACCGTAGCCAGCCTGAGAGGCAGGAAATTGCCACTGCTCTGCTCAGTGCTGCATCAGCAATGGTCTTTCACATAAATATGTCTTTGCCTTCAAAACAATTACTGGAGTTTCTGAATGAAAGAAATGGAAAGGGAAAAAAGAAAAAGAGAGGCCTTTATGTTCCTAGCCATGTTGAATTATTTCTCTCTTGCGTGACCTTCCAGGAATGTGTGGGACAGAGCAAAAAATAATTAAACAATGCACATTATTTCATTTCTTGAACTTGCGAGTGGAAATAATCAACCATCTGCTGTCCTCTGCTAAAGGAAATACACTCAGTAGGTTGAAACAACAGCTACTTCAGCAAATAGCCAAGCTAAAAGAGAAAAACCTGACTAATTTGTTTTCGCAGATCAGTGAGTGGACGCAGCAAGTACTATTAGTAAAGCTTTCTGCATTGAAGATTCAGCAGAGCATCTGGGAATGATCCCAGCTCCCTGTTACTACAAGATCTCTTGCCATACAAGAGATTCATAGATTGCCAGATTCTAGATAAAGACTAAAATTGCCTGAAACCAGCAGGTTGTGAGCTTCAGAGCCATATGCAAATTGCTAGATTATGCCACAGCTCACTGTTCCAGGAGCAAGACAATGCCTTTCCAATTCAAGACTGAAAACTAATCAAGACAGCAAACTAATACACATCCACAGGACACAAGTATTTAAAACATTATTTTGGTGGATATTTTGCATACAAAAGTTTTTACTGCCTTTTTTTTTACTGCCACTTTTTTTTGGTTTTGTTTTTTTTGCACACACTTTAAATACTCTGCTGCTGAACTTAAAAAGAAAAACTCACATCCAGGTGTTTTTTAAAATTGTTTTAAGATTGACCTTGTTGACTGAGATCACTTTTAGGCATTTTTAACGATTTTTAACCTTTTTTCTTTTTTCTTTATGCCATCTGCATTGCTTAAAAATCCTACCAGTTCTTCAGTCATCCATATAGGCTGAGCTTCTGATGTAAATACATAGAAAAGAGTATCACTTTCATGCTTCATAATAGACATAGTCATGCTTCATAACTAGACACAAAACCATACAGACCTTTCTTCAAAATTGTTCTTTAAATATACTGCTGTCGTATCATGTAATGAAATTGAAAGACCCCAAATTATTCAGGTTATATATTTCTATGGTGTTATTCTTCACAGTCAAGAGTACAAATAATTTTTCAGGTACCTAAGGTCCCAGATAATTCCCAATATGACCCATCTGTTTCAACTCCAAAAAAACAAACCTTTCCTTTTCAAATTTAGTGGGCAACACAGCAAACTAAAATATCTAATTTAAGCAAAGAAAGAAAACCCTAGGGAAAAATCTCCAGCAGTCAGTGCTCTCATACATTTTTCATGCTACCACTAGGACCAACATTAGATTATTTACCCCAAATCTAACACTATCTCACAGTTTTTACTTGACTATGGAGTAAATTATTTTGAAGAGAACTGCACAAAACTCTCCTAATGCAGCTCCTTTTTCCTACCTTTCTTAAAAGAATGTTTGACTAAAAAACTAAACTTAGACTTTCTGTTTGCCCTGCATTTATCTATGTAACTATCACTCCATAATAAAGATAATAATGAAGGTAGGTGTCTAGAGTTTCAAAGACTAACTTTTATTATATATAGTATTATGAAAAATTCTGCAAAGCTGAATAATCTGCAGTGACATCTCCCCTTTTAAACATAATTTATTTTGACAACTTTGGTTCTTCTAGTTGGCATGAGCAAGGAAGGATGACTTGAGGCCCTTGAGTAGCTACATTTGCTGTGGTTTTTTTCATTATGATTCTGTACTGCAATACGACATGAATTGATTTAAACAGCCAAAGGCCTCACTCTTTCACTGGGTTTCACGTCAACAGAATGGCTCCCTGGGAGAGGAAAGACTGCCCATCCCTCTGCATTGAGGGAAGGAAGCACACAGAGTGACACGGACTCCTGTGACCCTCAGAGGCATAGGGTTAGGTGGAATAAACCAGGGTCCTTGCCTCCACAACTTTGAGTTATTTGAAGTTATAGTCTTCTTAAGCACTGAGATGCCTGGAGGTGTAGACTGGCCTAAGACATCAGAGAATGATACCTCTACAGTTTGCGTCAGTCTACTCCACCTGAAGATTAAGGAAAGATGCAAATATTACAGGTTATTCTAGTGTTTCTTATTTAGCACCCGTTCAAGCAAGACCTCTATTTCATTCTTCTTTTAAAGGTTCTGTTTTTAAGTTAAATTGAGGGCAAGTCATCACTTCTTTTTTCATGGCTCTTTCTTTCTCTGCATCATGGACAACTGTGTCCTATGACTGAGGGGGAAGTAAACCTTCAGCTGAAAAGAAATACTGCTGCTTGAAAACAAATCATGTCATGTTAAACAGTTATTGATACAGCCACCAGACTACAGTTTCTATTTTAGATGACCAGAGGAAACAATAGGTTGTCCTTTGCCATATCTGCAAATGCCACCTCCAGAGCTCTATTGGCTCCTAGTGCCCCAGAATCCAAGTTATGAGGGATTCATCAAATGAAACAGCAGGGCTGCATGGCCAGACTGTGCCAGCGACCAATAAGCAGCGAACTTTGGCCACACCAGAAGCTGCAGACAAGCCTGCTGCCACCCTGAGAGTTCTGTTTCATCTAATGTCATTGGTAAAACCTTTCTTCCCAAAGAAAGGAACTTGATAGCTCTGCTGCAATCTGTTACAGTACTCAGCATTAGGGTTACTCTTGATGGAATACAGCAGAACCCCAGATTATGAAAAAACTTCCAGATCCAGGTAATATAAAATATTACCAGCTAGTTTCTTAATCATTGTAGCTGCAAGCACGACCACTTAGATCTTTGTCACTGAGCTGCAGCATTAAGAAAGTGAGATATTAACCTTACATGTATATTGCCTGAATCCTGTTTTTTTTTTCTTAATGGCTGCATTATTGCTACTATTCAGACCATTTTGGCAATCTGAACAAATCTCCCCATTAAGGAAAATAAGGTTTAACAAAGGGGGTGAATTTAGCTGGAATAGCTGATTAGATTGGCTGTGAATTCACTGACACAGTGGCAAGTAGGAAAATCTAACTAACTTCTGACTGCTGTTACAGATCTGCTGCCTTATGCAAAGTCTCAAGGTCAAAGGGCCAGAGTATTGCTAATACTCTACTGCATCTCCTCCAGGCCATGGACAGCTGGGCAAAAGAGTGAACTACGCAGACAAACACTACTTGAAACAGTGGGTTGCCCTAAATTATAAACCCAGCTTTCATCCAATGCTGCATACAGCTGGTGCACACCAAAGGAAAAGGTTACAACATTCAAAACACTGATATCATATCTACATACTTTAGTACACATTCGTACAGCCAAAGGGACAGCAGGGAAATAAGCATGTCAGGAATGCCATTATAGCAGAGCAAAGAAAAGGGTTGGTCAGATAGGAATAATTCATCTGCAAATCTGCACCAGGGCCAGATACAAAACAGCTTACTGTGATTTGCTTCTGGCTTTTCTCATGTAAATTAAACATAAAATTCTACTCAATGTGTCAGTATACTTTTGACTGTATTCAAGTATTCAACAAGCAGCTAATGGTTATGGATCTAAGCAGGATTTTCAACTATGTTTCTAAATTATCATGAGCCAGAATATTCAAGACTAGTTCCTACGTTAGGAAGTTCCTTATTGTCCATCTTATAAAGGGAAAACAGAGAGGGGAAAAAAAACCTATATCCAGACAGTACACTTGAAAATACAGACTAAAGAGAGCATGCTGCTTTCCAGCTACATTAAAGAAGGGTTGAGCGGTCACCAGTGATCAAAATCCAACACACCCACTTCAAACCTGACAAGGTAAGGTTTAAGGAGGTACAGGAAGCTCAGTGTTCATCCATACTTTAGCTCTAAGGCCAGATTCACAAGATGCTACTACATTCAGTGCAAGACTAAGGCAAGCATAGCCACAGTGCACAAGCACACCTTTGTATACTTTGTCCATAAGGCATCTGCTATTGTAAGCCTCCAAGCAGTTCTATATACTGAACTGCAGCAGCAGTGTGCTTTCAAACACCAGCTGGCAGTGGCACATTGGGTTGTGAAGTCTCTAAAGTGTGATTCCATAAAAGACATTGGATGTTGCTGCTGCTTAGGAACTATTAAAAGTACTAGAACAGATGGAGAATTAAGTTTACCATTTAGCTGCCTAGTTCATGGACCTTTTTCTGTTCCCCCCACCAAACATCTTTGAAATTAAAATTTTTCATATTTTAACTGGACTTTCTCTTTTCCGTGGTGTTTTTAATAAACCATTTCTTCTTTCACTTTATGGTGTGACATCTTTGTAATATCCTGTTTTGTATTATATAAAAACTGACGGTTTTAACTAGTAGTATTTTGTACTGATAATCAGATAATTTGTCACCTTAGGAGCATCAACTGGTTTCTTTCTTCACAGATATACTACATTTTCAAAAAATTCTTAATTACAAAACTAAAAACTGTTTGGCTACCTAACTTTTTCTATCATTTATTATGTGGCTGATTTGAGGCAATCAAGAAAGCAAATTAATTCTTTTCCTGTACCATGGGGGATACTCTTGAAAGAGGTGCAGATGGCCCTAGATCTAGAGGAAACAATATTGTAGCAAAGAAAACCCCGAACAAAAAAAAGCCTCCACCACACATTAGAAAGGGCCTTAAGAGGGCACCTAGCTCACTCTTCCTATTTGCAGAGCAGTGTCCTAGGCAGTAATTCCCCGTTTGTTTTCATGAACAAGGTTTCTCCTGTGCTAATGCGTTACACTAACAGGCATCAGCACTCCATGCCCATACTTGGCAAGTGTCCCAGTGAGGGGGAGACCAAGGAGCAGACAAAGAAGAGCTGGGTAGCTTATATACTTGCAAGGGTTCCTCTTGTCTTTTTTAAATTTAGTAGTTCCAACTTTGGAGAGATTTCTCTCTCCTGAGCCGGTTCAAGACTGCAGACATAACAGCACTTGAGCTCTGTAGCTGGCTAAATGCAAGCACACTTCAAGATAAGGGCAATTTTACAGTCCTGCTTCATTTATCAAACCTGACATGTACTGCACATTATGATTTCCATGTAATGGTTTGACTGTAAATTTACCCTCAGCAAGATCCTTTTATATGCGTTCAAACTAATTTACCTCTTGCTGATGGAGTCCTAAGTTGTAATTTGCTTAAATGCAGAGCCTAAATTGACTAAATCAAATGCATTTGCGCAAACTCAATAAACAGAACCATTATCCACTGAAATAAGCAAGTCTCCTAAGAGCATCAAATGCTTCCTTATAGTAGAAGAGCTGGCTCAGGAGCCAACCACCACTCCATCTAATGACCATGTTTCTTCCTCTATTTCATTAGCCAGTCTGAGGGCTCTAATTTTTTTTTCCCTCTAAGTGGAAGGGCAAGAGGCATACATAGCCTTATCAAGTATTGCAACCAAAGCAACTAGAGCTCGTTTTCCAGTGTAATGAAAAGGAACCAGTGGAGAAAGATACATTTGAATATTCCTGTTAATGCATGCATTAGCTAGGCCATAGCCAACCTTAAAGATCTCAACTACCTCACACACAGTATCCATTTGTGAAAAAGCTCATACGATTATTGTGTCAGCACATATTTTATATAGCAGTGCAAATACATCTGAGTCATACTGATCTGCCTCTGACTCAGTGTGTAGAAAAGCACATTGATTTGCAGTTGCAAATCAACAATTTAAAACCTGGCATCAGTCAAGAGGGCATTCAGCCTCTTTATGAAGGGTGCCCAAACCAGGATCCTTCCAAAAGGGATGGAAGACTGATCTACTGCACCACAACCTACCTCCAGTCTTTCACCAGGATAAATTTATTTCAGTGGCTTTGTAACTTAAATGTAATGGTGGTGATCACAATGGAAACCAACATCTAGTACTTTACACCAGCTTAAGAAAACCTGTGTTGGATTAAAAGTATGTAAAGCTTCATGCTTATCGAGAACAGTAACTAAATGGCAGGTGGTACACCTTGCATAACAGTGGCTGTTCTAATATGGAGAATTATTACTGCCTGGCAATACTGCTACACTAAGTATTCTCACTGGAAGTTGCTGCTGTTGTTACACCTTCAAGCTATGATGCAAGGGGACTTGAACAGCCAAGTTTATTCTGAGTTAAAGTCTAAACTTCACATATCTAGTTGCCATGAAGAAAAAAAGTCTTACCAAAATTAAAAGGACAATAAAATATTTTTTGCTGATATGTATAAAATAAATATATAACCAGAACTGAAAGTCTTAAACTTGCAGACTAATTTTGGTAACAACTGCAAAATTTTTAATACAAACTGGTAACAAAACATAGTATTTATTAAGCACTTGTCTTCAGGATGCTTTAGGAATATTAAATCATCCATTTTTATATTAATAATTAAATGTCATGATCTAGGCTTGCAACAAACAGCATGCCCATGGCAAATCCATTAAAGACAGGAAATTAAGTTACCAGTAAAAACTACACCATTCTATTTTGCTTGTCCTTTGAAACTTCTGCATTCAGTTCCCTGTCTGCTAATT
>JAWWLV010000121.1:60030627-60043284 GCA_035041135.1 Platyrinchus mystaceus | reverse complement strand
GCAGGTGACAAGAACATAAAGGGTCTAGGAATTACCAGTGCTTTGCAACATTTTTTAACATTTCTATTAAGGATTAATGTATATCCTTCATTGGTAGTGGAAAAAATTGCCAAAAGTCTTCTTGTAAAAATTTCTGTATGGGGCCACCATTTTGTGTGATAGGTCCTCTCATAACACCTGAATTTGAAAAAAAAAAAAAAGAGGAAAGGGATACTGCAAAGGCAGGCAGGTGAGGGAACAGGAGGTAAGGGGGTAGGCAACTCTGAGTGACAGCAGAGGAGACTTCAAGAAAGTATTTCTTCAAACAGCAGCCACTGAGGGAATTATGTCTGCTGGACTGAAATTGTAGATATCTAAACACTAAAAGTAGAAAGTTTGAACACATTTTCTTGTTTGTTTACTAAGTTTACAGTTAATATTTGCTACGTCTTCCCTACCTATAAATGGCACATAAATCACAATCACACTACTCAGCAAGGTTCTTCCCTTGTAAATGAGGGAGAATAGGATTTCTAAATACTGTGAATACATTCAAGTTCCATTGTGTTTGGTCCTGGTATCTTTAATCATTTAAAACTTATTAGAAAATTTACTCCTTTTCTACAGTGAGCCTTCATTTTATTTTGTCTTTGTATGGAAATTATAGTCCAGTAAATACCATACTAGTATATATGCACTGGAGTAGATCCAGGATTAATCACGCCTTTCACAGCCCTCACTCTCAAAGACTTTCAATTCTGGGTATTTGTCGGTTACAATTAGGACAGCTTGGGCACTAGAGGAAGTTCATATATTAATATGCTGTATCCTGAGAAAATAAATGATGTAAAGAACCAGCAAAGCCGTAAAGAAAGCCACAGCAGTGCTACTGCTTTAATTCCAGTGCAGGCAGAGTTTTATTGAAATGCATCAGCAGTTGTTCCAGCCTTTATGGAAAACCAATTACCACTCTCAGAAGACCCCTGTCCAAAACCAACTCACCTGGAGTACAAGAGGTGCTATAGATCTAGAAACCAGAAATGAACTGTAGTGTTCTAATCACTTTCTTTTCTACTTGAGAGTGTATGCCACTGGTATTATCTTGCCCATTAGGTGCTAAAGAAAGTGCTGTGTGATCTACGACTACCTTGTGAAGCTGGAAATTGCTAATGGTGCACATGCTGTAGCCGTGATGCATCTAAGACACTCAAGTACATCTTCAAAAATCACCATCTCATCGAAGAGATGATATAGCTGAATATTTTCAGGAGGTAGTTAAAACCAGGGAGGGGGGGATGTGTGTGGGGATGGGGGCGTGTAATGTTTCTTCCTTCTGGACTGCTGCCAACACTGTGATTACCATACTGTCATCAGCTGCACAGGCTCTTCAAGCACACGGACATCTCACAGAAATGTAACCTCATATGACATAAAAATTAAATATAATCTCACATTCCCCTCTCCAGTTGTGGGAAGACAGCTGGCAACCACGTTTCTCTAAAGGCGGCTATATATACTGAAGCCTATATATATAGGCTATAAAGAAGACTATATATACTGAAAACCCTCTTACACTTGCACAATACATAATGATGTCAGCTTAAAAAACAAAATAAATTAAATCCAATTCAACCCCTTTCTTTCCCCATGTGCCTTTCCTGAAAACCAGACATCTGTGTCTACATCAACAAACAAGAACAAACTTATTTAGCAATGGTACATGTTCTTAATTTTTCACAGCAGTTAGACATACACACATTGTCAGTCTGTCTCTTGCTGATCTGCTTATGTTTAGTGCTGTTTCAAAGTAATAAACAGAATAAATATTCATCACTCACTCCCTTGCCTTGAAGCCCATTTAATGTGACTGGAGAGACAAGGGCATGCAGTATTCAACCACTGCAGCAATACAGCTAAAATCATTCTCTTCATGGGTAATGAACAATGCATTAAGGAACCGGTGTTTTTTTTCTAGTTGGCTTCTTTCACTACAGTGAAACAATATTTTGTCACATGGCCTCCAGACCAAATTTGAATGAGCTGATGAAGAACTACTGTCCCTCCAAGGCAATGATGCAATTAGAGGACACACTGTAGAATCAGAAGAGCCAAATATATTGGAATTTATTGACTGATAGCAAGACTCCAGTCAGTAGCAACCATTGAATTACTGCCTTTCTAAATTGTCCTCTTGCAGTTCACTATCAGACACCCTATTCAATTCCCCTTTAATTCTAAGAGCTTGATTAAAGTAATGCCAACTGGCTAAAGCGTAATTATGTGCAGCCCATGTCAAGATTGTCACAGTGCTTCTTTCTCAGGAAGCGTCAGAGGCCAGATTAGGATGGAACTGTGCAGCTGGGCACTGCATGGCTTGGGTCTTGCCCACCTGCAAGAAGTGCAGTCTGGTTTCTCCTCCCCTGACAGGGGAGGTTGCTAGACCATTCTCCCCCTCTTATTAACAAAAAGTCAAACACTATTTATCCCTTTCAGAAGGAGAAGGTAATTTACCTTATGTCTGATATACAGAATGTAAGAATTATCTATCTGCCTCTCCAAACTTGCTCGAACTTGGAGCAAGGGAATTGGCAAAACACTGGCACTTCTACAAGTGCACTGCTACAAAGAGCAAGATGTGACTGAAACAACATTTTGTCCCTTCCACGGATGCTCAGGACCAGGCTATTTGCTTCTAGTTTGTAACTGAGTGGTACCAGTGTGAGGGGAAGAAGGGCAACAGGTCCTTCCATTGACTTGCTCTCTAGAGAGTCTGTACTGGTGTCACCATTGGCACACTTCTGTCGTTTCCCACAGCCTGGGACTTCAGAAAAGTCCCCTGGCTTGACTGCTTGGAAAGCTGTCTTCCTTAGTTAGAAAATGGAGGGAGATAAAGGTGATATGGGAGTGGCTTGGTGTTCTGAGTACATTAAACCTCTCTATTCCAGCATATTATGGAGAAGATTTATCTTTCAGCATCAAAACCATTGATATTTCTGCTGTTTCCACCTTCTTTGTCACGAAAGAAACACAATGAAGCACATCTACACTGGTTTTATTCACGGATCCAAGACTGGGTAAGGCTTTTCATAAACAACTAATGGTTGTCACTGTCTCTAGATGCCCGGCTTGCAGCACAGCAAGAAGTGCAAGTTTAAATAAACAGCAAACAAAACACAGTCGTCTGAGCCCTGCTCTCCTAAAAAGCCAAGTCCTTCTGAGGTGCCCTGTTTTGGGGACCAAGTCAGCCAACTGTAATCACAACTCACACTTTGCAAATTCAGCCACAGCTGGAAAGATGGATTTTTTTGCCACATAACCCCACAGCAAGGTCCCCTGTTTAATTTTTCTGACGTAAATTTCTGTGCATGTCAGTTTGCATTAATATCGTCATATTAGCTATATTTCTCCAATATTTCTGCAAACAGACTGCCAAAATATACTCACAAGCCCAGTGGAAGGGCTACTTAGAACCAAAACAATAACAGTTGCAAATAACAAACTATTTGCTGGATTATACATGTGCAGGAGTGAAAGTTTTGAGCAATTCATTAGTCCTCACATGCAGTTATTTTAGATAAAAGAGAATTAAATTATTTTCTAATGAGGAAGAAAGTTGTTCTGCTTGACTAAGCAGTAACAAGTAGTGGCTTTTTTATTCCTGCTGGTAAAAGTGATATAAATGCATTTTCAAAAAACAAGTAAGATCCATTTCTTTCAATAGCAGAAAACCAACTAGCAAGTAAGTTTATAAGCAGTATCTTCTCCATGCTTCTTATATATATTTTAATACTTTTTGATCTGTAAGTTACTTCGAGCAAGTAGAAATAACTTTCTTTTTAATACATTGAAAACGTCATTTGAATGGTGGTCAGAAGACAAAACTTCACGGCATCTTACCTTTAACACGTGTAAAAGACACTGTGGAAAGGGTCGCATTACCTGCTATCTCATAACAGGGAGATGAGACAAACACGAAGTAAGAAAAATCACAGTGTTCAGATGTTACTGAAATAAAACTCACTTCAGTATACTTCATATTTCTACCTATAGAAATAGCTATGTGACACATCAAGAAAGACAGGAAAACTTTTGTGGAGCAAAAAAAAGATTAAATGCTCCAGATGTACAAATAATTTGATTATACTCTTCTCCAACTGTCTCCCTACCCAATTTTTGGAAACCACCAGATGCTACCAGAAGTCTTATATATAGCATCTATCATTGCTAAAAATAGAATTAACATATAAAGCAGCAAATAGGGTTATCTGCTCCACTTCAGTGTCGTAGCATAAACATACCAGATTGTTAGCTGAAAGTAAGGGTTTTTATGAAGTTCACTATGGGTCCACACCCATAGAGAATAAGAGGATAACATCGACTTCATTGAGAAGAAAAGGCAAGCAATTTGAATGCTGTAGAGCCTCCTCAATGGCTTTGATTTACAGTATACTTTTAAATTTAAGTAACTGCACTTAATATCTTATCAGAAACATTCTTTACTGATACTCTTTATTTAAGATGTTTCATGGTTGATTTTTCAGTCTGGTGCTCAGTGGCATCAGGTGGGAACATCCATATTAACAAAAAATCCGAACTATACAGCCTCTTTGTTCCCTGCTGCAAGTCAGGATATCTCAGATGCAGAATTAAAGGCTAGCGCAGTTTTCATCTCTTTAAAGAGACAGCAAATCCTTGTGTGGATGAGTTCCAAATACATGAATAGGATTTTTTTTCTTACTTCCCACCTTTCTTTTTTGTAAGGAGCTGAAAGGGCCATGAAAGGTGCAGAGTTGGCAGACATTGGCAAATATTGTATTCATGAGGGAAATCCTAAAAGCCTGAATAAATGCAGCATGCTAACTCTTTTGTACTCATTTTTAAGCAAGCTAATGTCTGGGAATCTTTGCAGAAAGAGGTTTTGGGTATCAATCTGCATTTCAGCTCTTTTTCATGACAACAAATCTTCAGTTCAATCCTCCCTGAAGTGCAATTGCAGCAAGACCTTGTGTTGTAGCTTTAGTTAAATGGGAAAGATTTTTAGTGAATTTTTTCATACTACCAAGTAATTTGGAGTGTGGGGGACCACCTCTGCCCTTGTCTGAACTGGATCAGGGAAAGACTGTCCTCAGCATCTCAGAACCTGATGGAAAGGTGGGTCCCTGAAGGGAAGCATCCCAGGAACTTGGGAGACAGGAAATAAAAACAGGCGTGCACCAGAACTCTGGTTTCTTGGTACCTGGTTTCTTTTGCTCACTGGAGCACTGTGGGCTTTTGAAGTCTCTTGCCTGGGGACCGACCTGCCTCAGCTGCAGCTGTTTTGCTGCCTCAGCCACAGCCATCTTTCACATCAGACTGAGACCGCCTGGCCCCAGCTCAGTCATCCTGGCACAACCAGTCCCCACTGATACCTTGGGAATTTCTCTTTCTGAAGCTGCACAAAGCAACAAAGCACCGCCACCACATGGCCTGGGTCATCCTGGCTCCACCACTGTCACTCCACATGGTTTTGCTACGTCGGAACCCACACTACCTGGAAGCCACACTACCGTCTCGGTGGCATATGAAATATCCTTCCAGGTTTTGTTTTAACCTAGGGGGTGGGAGGAGGGGTGGTGGGTAATATCTTCTGTTGGGGATTTTTGTTGTTGTTTCTTTCCATTTTTAGTAAAATCATTATTTCTCCTTTTCCATTCAGACTCCTCATAATTTTTTACCCTTTCTGTACTAGGGGAAGGGAAATAAAAGAAAAAAAAAAAAGGAAGGCGCATCTCACTGGAGGTCCCACCTGCCGAACATGTTGTCATTAAACCAAGACACCATGTTACTGGTAGAAAGGATGTTATCGATGGCATCCTCTGTATTATTGCTGCTTGATCCAGTCTAATCACAAAAATCTGGAAAGTGCTACTAATATACAACAAAGCTCTATACAGTGTGCATTTCATAAATCTCCCTTCTTTCATGTATATTGCTGCTATTGTCTGCAGAGGAACAGACTGATCATGTTGTTACAAGATCCTTTCTTTTTTTTTTGTTGAGAGCTTGAATGATTTTCCCTCTGAGTCTCACTGATAACAACACTGCTCCAGCATTGGTGGGGGAAGGGGGTTGAGAGCAAAATATTCTTCCCTAAGCTGCAAGTCCTATAACAGACTGAGTAATATATTCTGGTTCTCTCTCTACCATAACCTTGAGAATTTGGTAGCAAACAGCTCAAGAGCCCTAAAAGGACCGCAACTGTACCTAGGTCACATTGCTCTAAAGGGTCTATTCTTTCCCCTGACATCACTGCCAATATAGTTTATAAATTTCTATCAGCCTCTTGGACTGTGAGGCATCAGCAGCTCATTAGGACACAAGAACTGTCACTTTCAGTCAGGCTCCATCTACAGACAGACATAGAAGGCAGCCACTGACATACCCATGTTAGCTTTAAGGACAGTCCAAAAGGCTGACAAGGACTCATGGGTCCTCATGGATGACCTGACTCAGTAGTGCCTCTGGCAACTGCAGAATGGCCCTGTTGGGAGGAAAGGGTTAAAAGTGGAAGGTTTGGCAAGGAGGCAGTAGATTTCACTCAAGAGACTTTTTCAGCTGAGAACGTTAGGCCTGGAAAAGATCAGTGTGGGAAAATTCCATTTATTACACCTACTGATGTTTATCCTCTGCCTGTTTTGAGAAGTAGAATTCCTGTGTAGAGATAACACTTTTTCACAGACATCCTTGAGGCCCCTGCTGGGAGAGAGGGAGACCATAAAAGCACAGGGGAGAACACGGTCTTGAGATGACGTGCCTGTGCCATGGCTGTTGTTACCGAGAGCCCAGGAACGGCCCCCGCACGTGTTGTTCAGCCCGCTGCTACCTTGCAGTGCAATGTCCCTGTCTGCCAGCAAATAATGGAATAAATCTTTCCTTCACACTGTAGCTATGGTTCTTGGTTAACCTGCATCTTGGTTAACCTGCATCTATCGATTCTTACAGGCCCACACCGGCTGAGAAGCTTCAACACAGCACACACAGCAGACTCTCCCACAGACTGGCCTCACTCCCACTTTTTCCTAAGATATGGAAATTATGTGTAAAGGTCTTAGTCTCCCATTGGGGCATACGTATAACACAGGAGAGTTTATAAAAACACATGAAAACGTATACCCACTTTTGCAGCTGTTTTCATTACCCCCAAAACCCCATTCATCCAAAACCACTTCCTTCTTAGTTGTTTCTGCCAGCCTGGGGCACCCTATATGTCTGTGAGGCTCAGAGGGAGTTAGAAGGACCTCTTCTCAACAGAACAAAGTACACCAACCTCCAGCTTCTACACGTCTCTCTGAAGATTCAATCTCATTCAGCTTGATGAAAACAAGATGCAATGTCAGACTGTCACTTCCAGCTGAACAAACTAACATTTAGTCCAAACCAGGTAATAAGCTAGTTCAAATTTGCCCTCATTTGCCACATCATCAGTGCCTTGTTATTTATATAAATATTCAAATTCTGATTTTGATTGATACTGATTTCACAGTGTTCAGTTTCACTGAATGTTCCTTTCTGCCCATATAATAAAACACAGAATGGGTATGCTTCATTTTCGATTACCTTTCACAGCATAAATCTTTTTCAGACCTACAGAACTGAGACATAATCTCATTTTCTACTATGCCGAGCAAAGAACAAG
The DNA here is from genome assembly GCA_035041135.1 of Platyrinchus mystaceus. Classification (NCBI taxonomy): domain Eukaryota; kingdom Metazoa; phylum Chordata; class Aves; order Passeriformes; family Tyrannidae; genus Platyrinchus; species Platyrinchus mystaceus. Next base: position 60,035,630 of record JAWWLV010000121.1, on the reverse strand, counting down.
AAACTCACTCCGTGATGCAGGCTATTCAAAGTGCACACTTCTGGACTGCAGGGTACTGATGATATCTGACCAATACAGGTGGGTGGTTTGTTTTTGATTTGCTTTTAATAGATTTTGCTAGAATGTGAACTCCAAACCTGAAAAGGCAGATTTAGAGATAAGGGCACAGAAATTTTGAAAAAGTAACCATTTCCATTTAAAAATGAGATCAAGTATCTATGTCTGGAAATTGCTTGACCAGTTAGTTTCCTGCAGCTCCCAAAGACACTCCAATGCAACTCAAAACAGTAATATTTTCCATATTGCCACTATAAAAGCAAATGAATATAAAATTTAAACTTCTTTGGTGAAAATTTTATAGCTAATTATGCCACATAATTTACTAAATGCAAGGAAAGAGAAACACCACCACCACCACCACCACCACCACCCCAAAGCTGCCATTACTATAAGTTCATTGTTAAAAAGAATAATTAATTGACTACTTGCCTACCAGTCTCTCACTGTTTAGTGAGCACGAGGGGTCATGCTTTTGGGGAAAATAGGAATGAACCACACATTCAAAACCAAGTTTCCAGTGTGGCATATCCAGTATAAAGAAGACGGCTCATAATATACTTAATTCTCAAGAAAATCTGACCCATAAAAGTTAGAACTGACCCTTCTGTTCCTTAATAAACTTCACTGAGACCCCAGAAACTACTAGGTTGAATATTTATGCTTACTTTATGTTTTCTGTTCTTCTAATAGAAGATTAGTCAACTTTTTCTGGGGTTTTTTGGTTTTTTTTTTCAGCTAGCTACACTCTAAGGACAGTCTGAAGGGGAGTAAAAACAATTTATTCCTGGGAGAGGAGACACAATGAATTCCTACATTAGGATAAATTTGCAGGGATTTCCACTTTAGAAATAGAATTAATAGTTCTCTTCAAACTTTGCACCAAATTGCCCTCAGTCATCTGAAATTGCTGCACATCTCCCAGCTAAACCAGAGCTCTACACTAAACAGGAGAGGAGTGGGGGGAAATTAGGGGTCAGTATTGGAGACCTGACCATTACCATAACTTCCGAGAGCAGGATCTGTACCCAGCTCTAAAAACTACCATTTCCTTGTTCCTATGCCCTTGCCAGAGGGCAGACAGGCGGTGCATTAATAGGGGACCAATTAAAGTAAATGAAGCCAAAAGCAGATAAAAGCTACACTAAAGCGAGGTGAGCCAAGACATTCCTGGCACTGTAAATACTTAAGAACGGTACAGAAGGTCAGAGGAAAAATAAATTAAAAAAATAATCTCAAAAACAGATCATTTGTACCTATGCTGTTTCATTCACAAATGAATGGCATTTGTGGGAAGTGTGACACAGATGAAAAAACATTTAAGACAACTGTAATTACAGCAGTTGTTTAACATTTCTAAGCAGGTCTTTGAATGATCATTTAGGAGAATGAAGAGACAAAGCTTAAAGGCAGAGGACTGCTGGTGTTTTGCAGTCTCTGAATCCACTGAATATTTGCAGCATTTGGAACAGCATGGATGAACTGGAAGATAACAAAAGGGGTGGATGGAGGAGAAAGAGAGAAAACAGAATCAGGTGAAAAAGAAAATAAGCTGTTTCTAAATAGGAGGGACAAAGAAATATGACATTAGGTTTCAAACAGTCCAAGAATAGAAAATATTGCATTCCATCAAGATTACCTTTTTTTTTAAAGTAGTAATTAATAATTAAATTATGAAGAAGCAGCAGATCAGTGTCAGAGCAAAACCTTGACAAGAAAGACAACAGTCCAATGAGACTCAGTTTCTGAAATGTTGCTCTGAAGTATCCCATCAAAACACACATGCCTTGGAGGGACACAGTACAGGCCCTCCTGGGCACAATACTGACTCTCCAGAGACACTCACTTTTCTTAACAGCTAGCCAGAAAACAGGTGTTCACTCTTGCTCATTTGGTTCTTAAGCAGAAGCCCTTGGGGCGTGCTCTTGGTAGGGGGAGGGATGGTGGGAAGGTTTTCTGCGCTTTCAAATGTGACCTACAGCTCTGAATGTGAACTGAAGAGAAAGGAGTGAGCGCTTCAGAATTTGCACTGGTGTTTCCAATACAGCCTTTAAAGCAGAAAACCTCCATCTCCAGAGTTACCATAACTGTTTGCACAACTGGGGGAAGCAGAAGAAAACAAAAAAAAAAAGTACTTCGCTAACCATTATAAATGGTTATAAAATGCTATCCACAAAGCACAGATCCTCCTGCCTTGGTTTGCCAAAGCACACTGAGACATTAAACTGTTAGGTTGTTATGGTGCCAGAGCCCCAGACACTTTCTCTTTACCTGAATTCCATGAGAGAATTAATGTGCTTTTGTGAAGTGGGAGCTACTCTAGCAAAGAGCCCAACAGAGACTGGTAGCAAAGCCTAAATGAAAAATAGTAAAAAGGCAAGAAAAGCAGAGCTACCCACATGGGGCAGTCAGATCCTTTTGAGTAGCACAGTACAGGGAAGGTGTTAGAAGAGAACAGAAGGGTCTTAGAGTTGCACTGACGTGGCTGAAGCAAAATTTACACATATATATTTTTAGCAGTAGTAGAGGTATTTGCATTCAAAGGCAAACTCCACAGGGATCCGGACCCTCTTTAACTCCCTTCACTGTGTTCTACATACTATAATAGTGTAAAGGAATAGGCCAACACTGCTGATCCTACAAACAATATCCAAAATGCCAATCACAGTAGCAGCCTCAAAACACATACCCTGTACACTGCAGAAGAGCGAAAAGCAGCTGAGGCACAGCTCGGAGGCAAAAAGCAACAGTGATTCTTCAAGGGCCTTGGTACTCTGCTGAGGCTGGGCTAGGCACAAAGCTTGGCTCCAGGGCAATCCACCAGTGTCAGCACCAGCAACTTCCCTGGCTAAACTTGCCCAGGACCAAAAAATTTAGATAGTTAGGAGCTTGTGTGTCACAGTAACTCTGTGCCTATCCAGGTGCTAGAAACTGAGAGTCCACCTGAGGTGCTTGGAGAATGTTCTTCAGCTGAATGCTAACAACAATACACAAAGTCACCAAAATTGCAGCCATTCCCGTCATGAATAAGCCACAGACACAATATGGTGAAGGAAAGGAAGAAACTGAATAGATCTGCTGGACATCACAAAAAAAGGAAATTACAATGGAAGTCCATTGAGAGATAAGAGGTTTCTCAGACATTGGCATGACTGTCACACATATAGTTGTCCACCCTGTGGCCAAGTGACATGTGCACACAGACAAAAAAACCAATCTCTTTGACCAAGATGAGAGGAACCCAGGGATAAAAGGGATGCACTCTGTAAAGATGACTAGAAGATGACTATTCATGTGCATGCACACATATATGGATTTGATTAAGAATATTACTATGACAGGTATATTGAACACCTGGAAGTAGGTACCAATAGGCTGCAGAGCAATAATAGACAAAAATTCCATACACAAGGGAGTGAGACATGCATGCACAAAGAAACAACAGATTCCCTATAAGAAACACAGATTCCCACTGGATGCAAATTCTAGGCAGAGAGAAAGAATGTGGTACTAGGGACCAGCCATGAGTACAACAGTGAGAGACATATACTGAAAGAGGCTTGGAGGTCAGAGAGGCTGCAAGCTGAACAATGAAGAATGCCAACTATTCCTATGTGTATGTGCTGTATAAGATATGATGCTACACATTTAAACACACAAATAATTGCCTTGCAAAGCAGTTACTCAGAAAATGCACAAGAGGTAAAGCAATTTCTGAGTTTGTTCTGAGGAATGTGCAGGATCTGGTTCCAAATGCTGGAAAGATTCATTCTGCCGTGCCCCTGATACACTAAGCTGCAGGAGCAGCAGCAGTACCATCTCCTATTGCATACAACTGAGTTTTCTTTAAGTGAGACGAAAAAAAGAAAAAAAAAAAAAGGGCAGCTATTAAAAAATCCCCAAAGTTATAAGTCAACAGTTAAAGTGTTTGCAGGTGGCAAGAACACTATAGTGAATGCTCACTAAATTAATATTTAACATTTTGTTATTCAATCATTCTAAGAAAAAAAGAATTAATTCTTTGACAATTTAAAGACATGTCCATCTAGGAAACATATTAAAAAAACAAACAAACAAACAAAAAAAAAAACCCAACTCCACCCCCCTGACATCCCCCACTGTCATATTTTATGTAAGATTATAGTGAGCAGCAAAAAGGGCTTTTGAGAAACAACTTGCTAAACAGGCATAAAAGCAGTTAGTCTTTTCTCAGGAGTAGGAGATAGCACCATTAATTAATGCATAAATGGAGTGACCAAAGAAGAGATCACAACAGAAAAACTAAATTCTCTGCATCTATCTTTCACACTGCTAAATCATCTGCAACACTGTATACTCACAGCCCAGAAGGCCAACCACATCCTGGGCTGCATCAAAAGCAGCATCGCCAGCAGGTCAAGGGAGATGATTATGCTCCTTTATTCTTGTGAGACCCCACTTGGAGTGCTGCCTCCACCTCTGGGGTCCTCAGCATAAAAAGGACACAGACCTGTCAGAGTGAGGTCCAAAGGAGGACCAGCAAGATGATCAGAGCGTTGAAGCCCTTACAAAGAAAGGCTGAGACAACTGGGGTTGCTCCACCTGAAGAAGAGAAGGCTCTGGGGAGACCTTATAGCAGCCTTCCAGTACCTTAAGGGGGCTTATAAAAACAAGGGAGAGGAACTTTTTATACTCACAAATATAGTGTGATAGGACAAGGGCTAATAACAGTTTTACATGGAAAAGTGGGCAGGTTTAGTATAGATGTTAGGAAGAAATTCTTTACTCAGAGCGTGGCGAAGCACTGGAACAGGTTGACTAGAGAAGCTGTAGATGCCCCATCCCTGGAAGTGTTCAAGATCAGACTGGATGGTGTCTGAGCAACCTGGTATAATCATAGAATCATAGAATTAACTGGGTTGGAAGAGACCTCCGAGATCATCAAGTCCAACCCTTGATCCAACCCC
>JAWWLV010000121.1:59978883-60022755 GCA_035041135.1 Platyrinchus mystaceus | reverse complement strand
GTGCCCAGCCTGTAGCGCTGCAGGGGGTTGTTGTGGCCAAAGTGCAGGACCCGGCACTTGGCCTTGTTGAACCTCATTCCATTGGAATCAGCCCAACGCTCCAGTCTGTCCAGGTCCCTCTGCAGAGCCCTCCTGCCTTCCAGCTGATTGGCACTCCCCCAGCTTGGTGTCACCTGCAAATTTACTAATGGTGGACTCAATCCCCTCAATTGTCAATAAAGATATTAAACAGAACTGGACCCAACACTGATCCCTGGAGGACACCACTACTGACCGGCCGCCAACTGGATGCAGCCCAGTTCACCACCATTCTCTGGGCCCGGCCATCCAGCTAGCTCTTAACCCAGCACAGAATGCCCCTGTCCAAGCCATGGGCTGCCAGCTTTTCCAGGAGTATGCTGCAGGAGATGGTGTCAAAGGCTTTACTGAAGTCCAGGCAGACCACATCCCCACATCCACAGCCTTCCCCTCGTCCACCAGGCTGGTCACCCGGTCATAAAAGGAGCTCAGGTCGGTCAGACAGGACCTGTCCTTCCAAAACCCATGCTGGCTGGGTCTGATCCCTTGTCCATCCGGTAGGTGCTATGTGATTGCACCTGGGATGACACTTTTTTTCCTGGCATCTGTGAATATCCAGGGATATGCCTGTGCTTCACAGAAGGTGGGGAAGTACAGGAGGCTATGGAAAATGAGTGCAAACTCTGTAGTCTTTGAAGTCAAACAGGAAGTGCAAAAAAGGTGTCTACAACCCATACAAGCATTGTGGACCTTTTCCCTCCCTCCCCCTCCTCCAATATACATCAGAAGATGATTTTTTGAGCACAAAACCATCCTTATATGTTCCACCACATTCAGGCAGTGGTAAGAGAGGTATTGCCTGCTTCTCTACTCCTTCCCTTCCCTCATCCCTGCTGCTCTACAGGCACAGAGTTAATCATTAATCCATGAGCTGGATGAAAAACCCCCTGTGTATGTGTTTCCCAAGTCAGCAGCCAAATGATGATGGGCTGCCAAATTACCCCAATAAGCAATCCATGTCTTTTGAATTATAAAAGATTCTTATCAACCTACCTGAATGTGATTTGGACTTCCCCCTTGTGCCCTAATTTAATTCTTTAATTACAAGGAATCAAGAGCCAGTATTTTTAATAAATGCTGAGAAGGTTGCTGTTCCTTCACATATATCCAGTAATTGTTATATTATGTATTTAGCTAAGGTGTAGTGTGATTGCACGGAAGTTCAGAACTTCTAGCTAGTTATTTCCTTTTCCAGCAGGCATTCATGTTGCAGGACTCTTTCTAACTTATCAATGTTTCTTGTCATACGCAAAGCTACAAGCTATCTACAAAGATGTAAAGTGTGAAATTAAAAAAATAACCATTGCTTAGTGTCAGTTGGGTATGTTTCACATACAAATATAAGAATTCAAATGAGAAAAGAAGTCAGAAAAAACAACATTTAATTATAAAAGAGCTTTTTAAATTAAAAAAAAAAAAGAGATAATGGCACTAAACCAGAAACAAAGTTATTTAAAAGATCATAGCCACAGGGCAGTTGCAATTTTATACTGAAACTGTACAGCTGTTCCTATCATCCATACTTTGCTCCTGATTAAAATAACATCTAGAGTTCCAGTAACAAGTAATCTTTTACAGAACTATAATGTACTATGAAAACACATTTCATTTTTGTATTACATGACAAAAACCCTCATATTTATTACATCAGATTTATAAACGTTTACCTAAGCACTGGACTGTTTTTCTACTCTACTTAGTCCTTACATTTGAAGAACAGGGAGTGTGGTTTGTTCTTTTGACAAAAGTGATTTGTCCTAGTGGATTTGCCCATAGTGGCACAGCACTATACCCTGTAGGAGTACCCAACTAGATGGAGCATTGAGGGCAGTATAGTCACACTAAAACAATTTTCTATTCTACTCATCCTGCTTTTCAGAATCAGTCAGTGCTTCTTTTTCATATGAAGACGGACTTTGGCTTTAAAAAACAATAAATACTCATGCCCCCAAAATTGTTCATATGCTGCGGATAGCTAATCAGCAGATGTCTAATTTTTCTATGACCTTTCAGAGTTCTGTTTCACTGCTTGTATATAAAAGGGAGAATTCCAGTGGTTGCTTTGTCAACACAGTCAGGGCCCATATCCAAAGCTCAGCAGAAAGGTCCTTTATTCCTTTAATCATCTTTGATTACGAAAAAAATGTAATTCACTCCTTGATTGTACGTAGAATATTCCCTATGAGGTCAATATAAATTCTGTGTGTGCATTGAAAGAACATATTTAATTCCAAGGATATAATTTCACAGTAGTTATTTCAGTTAGTCAGCACGCAGGTGTAAGCACTTAAGCACAGCTGAGCTAGTTTACAAATAAATTGTAAAGCGGTACACAAGTTAGTGAGCCCAAAGTATTGCTGGGGGGGTGGGGCTCTGGAGTTCCAGGCCACAGCTCTTTGTGCTGCAACAAGCCACATCAGTCTATACCTCATTATCGCTAAATTCCACGGGGAGCTTTCAGTCCTTCCCTGCAAAGAGATGGATTTGCAATAGTTCTCCATTGGACTATTAATTTTGGAAGTGGTTTAGACAGCATCTATCAGCATCATGGAAATCAGAATTTGACTTCTAGCCTCATCCAGGATAGACCAGACATACAGCTGATGGTAGGTAACATCCAAAAAACCTATGTGAACCCCACAGTAGGCCCTTACACTGGTTTTGAGAGAAAGGTATGGTGGTTTGCTACCTATGAAATTTAGACTACAGTTTCCTTCCACAGTTATTTTATTCTTCCTGAAAGTTTTTATTGTGCTAATAATTGAAAAGTTTTGGCAGTTCACAAAATTGAGTCTATCAGATGTCCAAAAAACCTGAAACCAGTGTATGTAACATGGCTGCACATCACTGCTGAAAAACCTAAAAGTCTTTCTAGTGCATGACAATATGCCAGAAAGAACAATGCCAAGAGTGGTGAGCTTTAAAAATTACTCACTTTGTCACATGATCCTTTCCCTCTTTCCTTCTTTTTTCTTTTTTTAAATACTCTCAAGAGTACAATCAACCAGAATAACAATAAAATTATTTTAAAGATCTAGCAAAAAAAGCTGCACAGAAAGCATTTTCACAGTTGTTTTTAAGTGGTTTTCATCAAACTTTAAAATTAGGACTTCCGAAGATAAAATATATTGCATTGTAGTTGTCTCTTGTGAAATTCACACTTATTTGGGAAATTCATATGACTGGGTTTAGGTATTTTTAATACTGTACCATTCAGAAGTGCTGATCACGATTTGGTCCTCTATTGTACTAGCACTGAAAAGACCTATATGAATGCAAAATTCTACACAAACAGATTGTAAATCTCTAATATTAAGAGGTTAGACATCTGTTTGAAAAATAAATTCTTCTGCAATAAGAACTACCAGATGGGAGGTAGATTAGTGCCATTAAAATATTTAAGGTACTTATGCTTGTTCCAAATATGAGTGGAAAAACTGTGCTATCTCCAAAATTTTGCTGCAAGTAAAACTGGTTATCACTGCTGAGTTTTCATCACTTTTTTTTTGACTGGATAATGTTCTATTAATATAAATAATGGTTGAATGTTGGAAGGACACACTATCCCTTTGAAACATTCAGCCTTATAACATAAGTCCACAGGTCGTTTTTTTTGCTGTTAGTCGTGAGCTTAGGTCTGCTTAGGTTTTATAACCCACTCAGCATTTGGGTTGAGCTGGTATAGGTCTTTCATGTAGGTATCATCATCAAGGCAGCGTTCCCCTAGAAACATAAGAGATATGTGGTTACAGCAGTACCAAAAAAGAAAGGAATCAACTTTCAAGGGTCCTGTCACTGTTTTACTTCATTTAGGTTTTCATGGTCTCTCTGTGGTATTAAACAAAGGACAACACACCTAAAAGCTACAATTAATCTCACCCTGCCCATCTGCCTTGAGGAAGAAGGTGGACAGGAGAAAAAAGGAAAAAGAGTAGCGGCTGTGCCACCTCTGTGGCACGTTCTAGGTCAGATTCTTCACACAGACCATACAGATGGAAGCTCCCCTCTGTGAAGATTTAGGAAAAAAGGAGCAATGCCCTGGTCCTCTCATGGGCAAATACAAGGTTCACATTTGCATAGAAGCCCATTAAAATTTCAGTTTATTTTCTCCTTTTTAAGGGCTAAGTTTGTGCAAGGTTTGTCCTTGCTAAGGTGTTACTCCCTATCCTGGTCCTGCTATTATGTTCTGCATAGCACTTGTAATAGTTTCTGTCCTAGAAGGAAAAAAGTAGTACACTGTTCTTGGTACATTACAAGCAATTAATTTACGCATAGTAGCTATGATGAAAATAGCATATGCTGATCCATCAAGATCTGCATGTTCTTCCCATTCTCCTACAGGCAAAGCGTTATCTCATGCATCTGCAGCTCTACATCACAGCCCCTCTTCTACTCCACTGTGCAGACAGTTGGGTTAGATGTGCCAGACAAATGTTTCCAGTATGTGTACTCCTGATACAGAAGGCAAGCAGAGGTGCAATGCTGCAACTGAGTTTGTCTGCCAGCTATTTGGATTCCCTGAGCAGGGCATTCAGGAAGGTAAAATTTCCTGCTCAACAAGGCTCAGTCTCACTGGTCCCTCTAGGATTTTAATACCAACCTATGTGACCTGTACTGCCCACACTACTGAACTGGGCTCTCTCCTCTACACAGTGCAGCATGTTCAGGCAGTGAAAGCACAAGGACAGTGCTTTGCCATGTCCCTATCTAGCCAGTCCCAGTCACAAAGCAGTGGCAGAAGTCCTGTTCAGTACCCTGAAGACCTGCAGTGTATGAATACTCAAAAAATGGCTGGAGACTTCAGTGGCTCCATCTGCTAGAGGACAGGATCACAGCACTGTGCATATTACAATTATGAGCCTAAGTGTATGGATGTGAGTGTATCACAAGCCTATCGAGTCTTCTCACTTTGGGCTTCCTCTGCATGAGTCAGTCACATCGAGCGGAGAGACAAATGGCAAAGGTCAGGACAGCTGGTTTACTTAAGCCTGTACAGCAAGTTAAATTCTGGGAGTTTCTCTTATCTCAACTGAGAGTACTAACAAGGACTAGTATTTGTAAGGGCTGATTAAACTTTAAATTGTCTGGAAGTAAACCATTCAGACAGAGAAAACATCTAAGCTTTCTAACCTATTCCATAACAAAACAAATCTGCAACTAGCCATGTATTTTCTCTAAGAGAAATACAATTTCTGTCACACGTTTAAAGTAATGTTGTTTTAGTTTCACTGGAATTCTGTTACAAAATCTTTCTTTCTGCAATGATTACGCTTATGTACAATAAACAGGATATTCCTCTGCTTTAAAAAACTCTTACATCTGGGATCACAACCTGCTTTAACAGGCATAGAAAATGTACATACATACTGGATATGCCAGAGAACATATAATACATTAATCTGGCCTCCAGCTATCTTAGTAACTTCTTTTTCACCATCTAACTTAGTAAAAACACTGAAACATATCTGTTGCAGGAAAAAAGGGAAGTGCTGTTTTTAACTGAGTCTTTTGGTTAAGACAAACACACAAAAACTTGATTTATAACAGTGATTAGATAAAAAGAAAAAATGCTAGAAGCAGCAATTTATATACAGGATTTAAACTTGCAGAGTACAGAAGTACTGCATGGAATTTTATAACTTCAAATAAAGTTTAGAAGGTCACAGTTAACAACAGAAAAGTAAATATAAGTCCAATCCAATACTGGTTTTGGTTTTGCATTTTTTCCTGAGCATATGAAAAATAGTGTGATTAGAAACTGATTCCTAATGAAAAAATTCTCTTGCATTCATCAAAGAAAATTTCAGAACTGTGTTCAGAATTATCCTTGGCATTAACCTTGCTGATCTGCTACTTAATCAAGAGAGCCTGGAACAGACAGAGTAGGAAAGACTAACTGTTGGAAAATTTTATCACTAGGTCATTCTTCCAGTTGAGCATTTTTTCCCCCAAAGGAACCTGCAAGCAATGCTCAAATACACAGCATGAAGGACTGTAAGTTCACTTATTACCCCTCAATACAAAGGGATGAATAAAATGAACTTCAAGTACCTTTCTATCCAACATTTTTGTGCTTCTTCACTGTACATACTTATCAGGAACATCTGTTTTAGCTGCCATCTTTCTCTGGGACAGATAATAAGCTACTACTAATATAATGATCGCACCAACATCTCTGCTGCCTTCTCCCCAAGGTTAACTGTCTGCCTTAGTGTCAGGGAGAACTAGGAGCATAATAAAAATGCAACCACAGTGAAGCCCGTGGACAACACGCCAAGGAATCCTATTCTAGCAAAATAAGTTGTTCAGAAGCCATTCTTACCAATATTTCCTCCTATTTCATAAAGAAAGACCTCTTCTTTGTTGAGTGTTTGGACGTTTCCACTGTAAGGAACAAAGCACAGTGAGTGATGATACTGCAAAAGAGCTTGTAGATCATCCACTTAGACGTGTCTGGTAAAAGTTATGCTAATTAACAACAGCAGTGTACCTGTCACAAATTGTTTGTGTGTATACTTACTGATAGTGAACAAGAATACTCTTGCATGCTAGTGCAAATGAATAGTCCTGCAAGTGAGCAATACACTAAAATAAGATAAATGTGAAAAAACTGCAGTGTTTAGAAAAGAATGTCATTGTTATCAGAAAGTAGCCTGATATTTATCTTCCAATTTTTTTTTCACTGCTACTGCAAAAATAAGTATTCCCCTCAAACACTCCATATTCCAGAAAAAGTCTTATAGTTGGGTGGGAGAAACCACATTCTTGCTTGTTTTAATTGCACTGCAATTAAAAGAAGTAAAAAACAGACAGTGGAAGAATGAAGTGCCTATATTACAAAAGGATTCTATTGTTCTCACTGTTTAATAGTAATAATATATGCTAAGGCACAGCAAGAAAATAACTTCCTGACAAAAATGTAAACCTAAAAACATCACTTAGGAAAAAGTAGCTTCTTATTCTCATCTAGTGCACCATATTATTGCTTTAGCTAAATAGTTACATATGATGATATATGATATATATGAGATATATATATATATCATATACATGTGTGTTTTTTAATTTTAATTAAAACTCCCCTTCTAAAAGGATTTGGATGACTAAAACTTAGCTTTCCTTTTAAATCATTGCATGTGAATGACATTTGCACATCATTATACCCCAATGCCTATTATATCGCTATATATCAATGCATTATTTTACAAGATATTTACTTTCTCCTTTCCTCATTTCTTTGTTTCCTAGACTTATTTTCTTGGAGTTCCCTTCTGCCTTGTCCCCATAAAATTACAAAACTATTCCTGACCCATCAGATTAAATAGCAATTTTTTAATAACAGCAGTCACGTATTCTTTCAGGCTTCATGAACTTTAATGACATTAGAAGCATTCAGTTAATTCCTCAAGAATGTGTTTTGATGGCTACATTCAGCCAAAAAATTCATGAACTGACCAGGACTTGAAGTACTTTAAAACTTTTTTCTTGATATAATAAATGAAAAGACACTTCTCTCAAAACAAAACAAAAACGTTTTTATACCTTTTCTGACTGAGAAACCTGGCTACTATATCACCAGCTTTGAGTTCTTCTGTCAGCTGTATTGCCATGGAAACTTTCGAAAGATGAGGAGCTTGCACCCGTATCACTCCCTGAGGAACATCAGTCTGCAAAGAAATAACGGTGTTGGAACAAAGCTGCGAGGAGCTGGCTTTGATGAGCTCCTCAAAATACAGTATGGAATAAGTAACTAAGTACAGTGCTCTGTACTTCACTATCTACTACACTTCACCACAAAAATATGATAACTACGCAGTAATTCAGTAAATTACATCAGACCTTCAAAGCTCTTTTTAACAACAGGGAGAACTTCAGAACAAAAGAACAGTAGTGCTTAATTATTTCTCAAAGACGTTATGAATAACAGTAACAATTATGCTATATTAAGAACACACTCTGGTATGATAAGAAGCATGTGAGATTGATATGGAAAAGTCTTGCTGTAGGCATGAAAGCCAGGCAACAGCCCTGCACCACCCCTCTGCTAAATCTTCCAGAAGAAACCTTTCCAGTTTCCTTTAACCTGAACTTCATGTCAAAAAAAAAAAAAAAAGAAATCACAAAGTACTCATGGGTCAGTATACTTTAGGTGATTCCTCTTTCTTCTTTGTAAATTTCTTCTTTTTTTTTTAATACAAATATTCACTACTGCAGCTTCTTCTTCCTGTTTTTTATTCTCTAGAATATATTCAGCTAGCCAACCTGCAGGGCTGAATATATAATGGATTTGTATTTTATTTCAACCCAAAAGTCCTGGATGATGAATATAAATCATATTAGCTACAGAGAAGGAGGGCTCCAAAGAACAGTTTTTCTGTTCAACTTGCAGGTACATGACATTTGAAGTTACAAAAGGCATAATTTATTTGTGAATAAGGTCCTAATTTCTGTTCCTGGAAATCTCAAGGTAATTTTTCTATTCATATTACATTATCATTTACCAAATTTACTCACTTGGATAGGAAAAGAAAGTAAGAGTCTCAGTACTCAAGGTTGATTATGACAGTTCATTCTCTTCTTTCCCACCCCATCCCCCACCATTTACTCAATTGCAAAGCTGAACATTTCTTCTTCTATAATCAGTGAACAAGTCTGGGCACCTGTGAATCTAGAATAGCTTCTCTGAAGCCATCAGTGTTAAATGAATATAGAACAAGCATAAACGTGAGCAGAATCAGAAGGACAGCTTCCTGAGAAAGCTGAAGGCTCAGTACTATAGAAATGAGGAGTTATGGTAAGTAATTTTAACCAAACAATCCTTCTATATCTAGTCTTATTATTTATTGATTTAAAAATACTAGACATAATACCTATTTCTATCTAAAGCATTAAGAAACATCATATTGAGAATTTGCTATGTAGTAATCGTAGAATCAAAGGTTCATAAAACTGCAAGAGATCTCCATGAGATCTCCCCTAGATTTATACCTAAATTTGTCAAATCTGTTCTTTAGGGCCTCCACTCTTGGAAAAAGCGTCTCTAGCCATCGGCTAGGAAGCTAACTCCTGCTTAAAAATTTTTTGCCTCCTTCCAAACTTCTGGGATCCTGGCAAAATGAAATTTTTATGGCTGAAATGGTTACTCACAAACATCCCTAGCTGGTCTTTCACCAAATTTAGCAGAGTAAATTTAAATTGGCTTTCATTTTTGTATACAGATCTTTAACATTTTGTCTCAGTTGATTTTAATGGGGTTTTTTCAACTTTCAGCTGGATAACTTTTTTTATATATATATACAGCAGGCATATGATAAATTATTTAAAAAGCAACCTGATTTGAGTATATGAGAGAAAGACCTAAAAATGTCCACAGAGCTCTAACATTATGGTCACAGATCAAACAGAATACTTACTTTGTTTATTCAGACAAAATCATTATTAGCTCAGCTAATGAATGCATTTTGCCACTTTCACCTCCTTCATTTACAGAAGAAATCATGCTCAGCGTCACAATATGTTCATGCTGCCAAACTAGAGAGAGAACTGAACCTGACCATTCCCTACCCCGTTCACTGTGCTACTTAGTGGGAAAAAAAATGTGGCCTAAAACATCTAGGAAGAGAATCACAGAAGGGCCTATTCTCTGCACAGCACAGCTCAAAACATCCAAGTTAGGGGCTCCACATCATGGTATATAAACCAAATACCTATTAGATGACTGACAATACACTGAAGAGTGGTCACCTACACTATTCAGTTCACGAGTTCCCTCTGCTGCCTCACAGGTTCTTTCAGGATGAGATTTAAAACACTGCAGCCTCTGGCTGAATTAGAAAAACTCTTAAGAAAAAACATGAAGAAGATACATACTTAATTGATGGAAAACACTGGCCTACAATGCTTTGTCTGCAGCAGGCAGAGCAATCACCTGTGAGGCATTCATCTACTTTCAAACCCCTTCTTGTCAAAGGGACTTGAATCTACACATTACAAAAGAACAGCAGCTGCCTGGCTATAGAATCTGGGGTGGGTCTCCTCCAGATTGTCCTATTCCATTTTGCATGACACACTTAAATATTTATCAGGTTAGATGAAAAGAGAAATTAAGTGACCATGCAGTATTTTCAGTAATGATGGAATATTATATATAATTATTAAATGTGTGAATTATATCAAG
This sequence comes from Platyrinchus mystaceus, assembly GCA_035041135.1. NCBI lineage: Eukaryota > Metazoa > Chordata > Aves > Passeriformes > Tyrannidae > Platyrinchus > Platyrinchus mystaceus. The sequence goes on along the minus strand of JAWWLV010000121.1, from coordinate 60,012,500 downwards.
CAGGAACGGAACATGAGCATTATGAAGAACAAAACTGATTTTCAAAAGGATCTTGCTACATGGGAGGCAAAGTCCAAAAAAAAATGCAAAGCAATTGTTGTCTTTGAGTTGCAAAATGTTGCACCTATTTTGGGACAAAAACCTGCAAAACTATACAAAGAGAAATGATTTAGCAGGTAGCATTTTTTTTTTTTTAGTAAATTATTTGGCACTGCAGTGAGCAACAAATTTAGCAAGAGTCAGAAACATTATTCTGTGTAAATTCAAACAGGTTATACAAACCTGTTTGTATAGAAGGGCTATGGGATACAATGGTTTTACTAACCTGTAGCAGCTAAGTGTAGTAGCACTGCATTGTGCTGTTAACATGACTGCTCCTTTCTTTGGAACAATTGCAACATACAGAGGAATACAATGGCAGATGGTATAAATCAGGCTAAAGCTAGTGGGTAAATTTCCAGTCCTGAGGGCATCTTTCTTTGAGCATTATGCAGCCCAACAACACCAGAAAAAATCGCTAACACTGAATTGGAGCCATAGATATATATAAGTACCTCAAAAAACAATTAACCCTTACAAGCCCACTAATATTAACCACTCTTAGCACTGTACAGAGATCTCACCTTCAGTTTGGAGTAAATGCTATTTAACCTCTGTCTTAAATAGGGAAATGTGATTGATAGAGAGGCCTCATCAGAGATAAGATGAAATTTTATCCAAATGTGATGCTATTGAGAAGGCAGATATTGAGTTATTTATGAAGAGTATGGAAGTGACTCAAGCTCTGTCCATCTATGTTTAATCATAAGGGGTGCCACAGAAAGAGGTAGAAAATAGCAACTTTCCCTAAGATTTTATTCAGCTGCACACAAGATAATTAGCTTTCAAAAGTTGCAAAGTTTTCACTGGAGCAAGGACTCACCCCAAGTCTGGGTGCCTCATTTGCTATCTAATAGTGAAATGCAGTTCAGGAACTGCACAGAAAAATCACTTCAATTTTAAATTAAAGCAGTATAAATTTGAAATTGGGGGGGGGAGAGGGGAGGGGGAGAGAAACCTGACAAATTTTCCTTAAAGAATGAATGTATAAAATTGTCATTCACAATCAAGCCTTATCAATTTGTTAATATGATTTTAATATCTTCCCAGGCACCCAAAATTACTGAATGCTTCAAATAAGCATGAAGGATTTGTGAAAAATTGTACCATTTAATTTTGAAGCAAATCCCCACAGAATTCTACAGCTTAAAGAAAATTACTGAATAGTAACTTTACATTTACATTTGAGTAAGAATGTATTACATGAGGCTTCAGTTCTAACTCCCCAGAGGATTGAAAAGGCATAATTTACTCTAAAAGACCTCAGCCTTAACTCCCAAGAGGATTAAAAATGCATATCTTACTCTAGAAGACCAACAGCGCTGAATTACACAAAAATCCAATATCTGAACTTGCAAAAGCATTTTCCTACTTCAGTGTATTTGCTGTTATTTCTGTGATGAACACAGGATGGCAGCATTAAGTGTCATCTCATCATAACTCAACTGAACTGAATTGAAAGAATTCTTTTCTTATTAGACTGAGAAAAACAAATACCAGTGTTTAATGAGCTTTATGTAAGTCTTCATTCTGCGTACAGATTCCGTCACATAGAGAGATATGAAAGTAAGGCAAAGTGATGCCTGGGGAATTAATTAATGTTGGACATTAAGATATGTGTCAAATATTGCATACAAAACGAGGTCGGAACACTGAAATGTAAGTCTCCAGCAAATTCTGGATATTGTTGTTCAAAGAATCCAGCTATGTACACATTCGAAAAAAAAAAGAAAGAAAAGAAAGGCAGCATACCAGATTTGAAGGATAATATAGCATATTCGTTTGTCTTTCCTTTTTTTTTTTTTTTTGCTTAAAAGCTTTAAAAAACGCCTTTATGAGAATGTGACAACCCTTTTTTTGTAACAGTCTGACATACGCAAGATAAGAAAGCCGCGGACTGCTCATAGCGCTGAATTTCTACCAGCGACCACAAGATGTCTCTACCTCACCAGAATCTTCACTGTGCCGCCAACCCTCAAAGGGGTGTTTTCATACCACCCAAATCTGATATGTATTCATTATGTTATCAGGATACACGTATTTTGTCTTACTTGTTCGTGTATTTAAAATTACTTTGGAATAACGTATAGGCTAATAAGTTTCAAAAAATCATAATTTCTAACCCCATTGAAATCATAAGTAATTTCAGTGTACATTATATGTGTTTTTTAAGCTTTTGATGTCAGTGGGAACAATTCAACTAATATCTTTCTGAACCACAGGATTTTTTTTTTATTTTAAAGAATGTGTGAAGTGTGTTGTGTTGAAAATTATGCCTTGAGATCACTGATGAGTCTGGCAGAACTTAATTACCTAAAGGAGAGATTTTGAACTGTAGATTATATACACTGGAGTAAGTTGGCAGTAGACACTTGGACAACAGCTGCATAAGAGGCAGTTTACGAGTTTTTTTACATTTGTTTCATCCTTTGGGGTTTCTTGGGTTGGGCAGGTTGTGTGTGTTCTAGCTAAAGACTGAGACAAAGAGTTCAGTGGCTGGGGAACTTCTGTAGATTGAAGAATAATTAAAAAGTAAATTTGTTTCCAAATACTATTAAATATAATATAGTGAAATCTAGATATTTAGTTTTTAAGTAAATGCAAGATCTGCTGTGACTTCCATTGGGCAGCACGGCACCTAAACGTGGGTAGAGTAATACTGACTCTTGTCACAACACTTCCTCTGCAGCTACAGACCTCACATATTTTTCTTTCAGATGCTCAGACTGAAACAACCTGTGGGATATAATTTTTCAGAATAGAAATATTTCGAGAAATCTGAAAAAACAAACAAAAAAAAACCAGTACAGTCCTCTAAATGTGTCATGCTGGTAACCCACAAACTATGAAACCCACATTAACTTTCTATCTATTAAAATTCTCAGTTAAATAAATGTAGATATCCTCTCTGCCATATATACTTTTTCACTATAAATTATGGTCTTATTAATAAAGTAACGAATGTAATGCTTCCTTACATCATTAGGAGTCTTCTCCTGTTTCTCATGCTTTTCCCGGTCATATGCCATCTTTTTTAGAAGTTTCTTCATAGCTTTGTCCTTTTTCTCCTTCTTCTGTCTTTCAGTGTTCTGTTTTCTCACTTGGTTAACAATAAACTTAGGAATCTAGGTGAATATAGATAGTAAGTATGAATAGCTACGTAATTTTCTTAAGTAACTAAGTTATCAAAACTTTGTAAATGGACAAACTATCAGGTAGAACTCAAAAAATAGTATTTATTTCCAGTAATAATTACAGATTCAAATAATATAAAACTGTGAAGCAATGTTAAACCAAGCTATTTGTGTGGAGGGGAAAAGAGGTGAATCATACAGTGTTTTGACTTTTCTCAGCCAACAAAATTCAGTCGACACTTAGTGTGCACAATGGTGATAATTACTTTTTCTCACATGCAGCAAAGGTCAAAATTGTTTCAAATTGCTAATGGACGACAAAGCTTCAACTTCTCCAGTCTATCTGAGTTAGAGCTTTGCATGAGACCATGATACAACTTCTTGTTTTATGTAAACATGTTTTATATAATATTAAGTTTGACCCAAAATGGAAATAAATTAAAATATTTCCTGCTAATATCTTTAAGCCCAAAAGAATTGCCCACAACACTGTATACTGGTAGACAAAATACAAATATCCCCCAAGGACTTATTTTTTAGTTCATATATAGTACATATTATATTAAAACTCTGACCATCAGAGCTTAACATCAGATTTGTTTCACTCCCACAAGAGTTACCTATAAGCAAGAGCCCAGCTGGATGGGGCTGATCTTTCTCTAAATCACGAATGTAACTCCATATTACTTCTTTGTTCAAATACCCTGTTTGTGAAGTTCATTATTACTGCTCTGCCTAAAAATACACTTACTGTCCAGAGAAGTTTTTGGTACTGAATCATAAAACGCATGACGTTTGCTGTTCCAGCTGCCATAACAAACTCGCTTTGTTCAATAGTCTTTGAGCCAAACCCATGAAACGTGAAAAGGTTTGGAGCCATCACCATCGCAACATTCTTTAATGTCATTTTATTTTTGTCTCGATGATCAATTACCCTTTGGAGGAATTCAAGCAGTACCTGAAATAAGAGCAGAACTTACAGCTCAACTCTGCACGTGAAAAGTGAAACGTGCAGAACTGAACATGAACATACAAGTGAAACATGATGTCACATATTTTTTGAAAAAGCTCTTAATTCCTAATACAACCACATTAAAAACAATCAATAATATGAATGTGTATATATTTATTCACAGGACTGTAATGCAAGGGTTTTTTCCTTCATGTAATGAAGTAAAACATTCTTGTTATTATCATAGATTATATTTTCAAAAGCAATTAATGTGACTTTGAAGCACTGCACATTAAGTTTTTTTCAAAACCCTTGTTGTGTAGGTGTATAAGTAGCATCCCACAGATGCTTGTGAAGACATTGCTGTTGGTTTTCTTAAATTGAAGGTGAACACAATAGTGCTGGCTGTCATGGTTATGCAAACATGGAGTGGCTAGTTCTGTAAGGTAAGCAATTTGTGAGTAAAGCATTGTGAATGACAGGCAATTTGGAATTAATTCAGTTCCAGATATTTGTAGCTCAGCTCAGAAGCCCTCTTGACTGTCCTCTTTACAAACACAAAAGGAAAGTTGTGTTTGAACAGTAAGACCTAGAAGGGGTTTTTTGCCTGTAATAGATAATCTTTTGCATCCTACACAAATCCTGCATTTGTTTTTGATCGTAGCAGTTTTAAGAGTAAGCATATTCTGAAAAAGATTATTAGCTTTGCTACAAAAGGACAAGCACAACTTGGAAGACTCCATATAATGTGCTATAAATAGCAACAGGAAGTAAATTTTTAGTCTATTGAGAGTAGAAACAAACAGCAAAGAGAAAAGTGGGGAATAAAAATGAAGAGCTAAACCCACTTCATAAAAGCAAACTCACATCCATAATATTCTGTTTATTTTTTGCATTGGAAATAGTGACTGCTGCTGAAAAAAAAAGGAGCAAAACTTCTAAGAGAAAAGGTTGCTCGCTGGGAGATTATTACTGCAATCTCCTGGAAAAATTTCAAGTCACATTCTTAAAAGTCATTTGGGAGGAATTAGGGTCTGAAGGGTGGGGTTTTTTCTGAAGTTATGTGAAATATATATTTTTTTAAAAAATCACTAGTTTCAGCATTAACTTTGAACTGAATAAAAAAGAATGTTAAAAAGACAGCAGCATTCATAACAGTGGATTGATAAAAACAGACAAAATATTTCTGCAGGAAAATAGTATTAACAGTTCTAACCTTCAGAGTGTCTCTGTTTGCTTCAGGTAGAAGGAGAACCAAAAGATTCAAAGCTTGCAGCTGCTGTCTCCTCATTGGAAGATCTGCCAGTGAAGCACATGAACTTCAGTATTTTGAAATTGTTATTTGTATTTTTCAAAAAGCATAAGTTCTAAGTGGAAACCTCTTACAAAATGCTGAATGCATACACATGGCTAATTGTCATAGTATGAGAAAGGACTGGCAGACCCTGGTTTTCTGATACTCATTTCCAAATGTTCTTTTAGGATTCAGTTGCTGTATGACTCAGCAGTCTTCTGGCAATGTTTGCTAGATGCTTTGTGATTCTTTATTTTGCAATGTTACAAGAAGAAATAGTCAGCTAACGGTTCCTCCCTTTTTGAGCCTGCGCCCCAACATATGAAAGGGTATATTCAAAACTGCTTTCACAGTTTCTCTGATTGCCTTCACAGTTGCATGGTCTCCCGAGCCACAGAATGAATATTGCACGTTACGGAATAAGGCAGGTCTTCAGCAACATAAGCAGCAGCAGCTGCAATGGCAGTGGGGATAAAGCCAAGAGCGGAGAAGCTTAACACTTATCTACAGCAGTAAATGCTGTACCAAATGATGCAAGCTATAATTAAAGAAAGCTAACGTTAGTTCTGCCTTTTACCAATTGCTCAGTGGTGCGTCACTGACCTAAGATGCACAACGCATCCCTACACTCCTCCACCTCCTGGAAGAGCTCCTACATTATGGCAGTGTTGAGCAGTAGGAAGCCCCAACCCTCTCATATTTGTCACTTGTGATAAACTTCCTCCTGTCATACTTTAGAGGACATGCTCTGGCATGTCTTCTCAGCAGACTCCTAATGAATCAGGCCATACAGAAAACAAGTGAAGAAAGAGGTACCTGCACTTGACATAGTTTTATCACACTATTTCAAAATTCAACAGGGCTATTCTCATGCTTCCTGCTGGGGTTCCAACCAAATTGCTATTTCAAATACATTTCACCCAAATCAATTTGGGAGACACCACAAAAATAATAAAGTTCATTGATGAAATTAAAAAACCCAAACCCTTACTGACTACTTTTTACCATGATAAAAATTAAGGATCTGACTAAATGAGTGGCAAATTGTATAGCCATTTAAAACATCAAGTAGTGAGAACAGTATATGTACCTGCTCTAGAAAGACGTACATTAAAAGTAAGGCTTAAATTCAGTTTCAAAACACTGCATGTCACAATGTTCCAAAAGCAATGAGAATCAACATTCTCCTAGGAAAGCAAGCAAAAATATAATTGCAAAACCTTAAAATTTATTACTTAAATTGGGGGTTTCTGTCTGCTCACTTAAATAACAATTGAATTTTAGTTGCTGACATTACTTAAATTAACCAATTAAATTGTTTAAATTGTGTTGTTTAAATATTTAATTCTAACCACACTTCTTAGTCACAGTATCATGAAAAACACCGATTACTGTCACAAAGATGATGTCCTCTTTCTCTACCACCTAATTTTATTACATGTAACCAATAAGACAGGCAGACAATTTAAACAATGGGAGGCTATGAAGTACTGTGTCTGTTTTGAATCAAATCCTTTCAATGTAGAAAGTGTTTTGGATCTTGGCACCTGAGTATTTCTGGGTAAATAAAACCACATAACCCTTCAGACAGCTCAGAAGCGAGAAGCAGAAACCCTCTTGGCTCCAATCACTATCCAGTAAATGGAACAATCTTGTGGACTTGTTTGCTGCCAGCATCACCTGAAAGCATTCTGGCCAGTTTTAACTTGCCACTCAGTACTGCAGAATCAACAACACATGTAGCAGGACAAAGCACCAGCCCTCTACTCCCACCAACCTAAAGGCACTGAAAGGCAGCTCACAACCGGGAGACTGACATAGCCCAAAGTTTTTAAAAATATTCATCTGTCTGCCTGCCCATGGGAATTGCCTGACCCTGATATTAGCTCAGTTGATTAGAGCATGATGTTAATAATGCCAAGGTCATGGGTTTGAGCCGTGTATGGGCCATTCACCTAAGAGTTGGACTTCACGATCCTTGTGGGTCCCTTCCAACTCAGAATATTTTGTGATTCTGTGAAAACATCTCTTAGAAATGAGCCATTGCTCTGACTGTAGACAAGTGAATAGAACTTGCACACCTGTGTTGACCAGGGAATTAATGCATGTGCATTCTCACTCCTGATTCATTATCACCAAGCCACTCTCTTTCAATTACAGCTGGTGTGTTTTCTGTTTTTGTGACCAGTTGGCAAGAAGGACATTTGTACTGGAACTTGCTGATCTCAAGGGACCACGGATGATCAGCAGTTCTGACAATTCTGATTTAACTTCTCGCATTGCAAATGGATAAAAGACCTTAAACAGTATAAATTATAATTTGTTACATTTTCTGCAGAACTATTTATCTTTACTGCTGTTTTCTTTTGAAGCAAACACTATTTGTAAACTGATACACAATTTCCTTACAACTCTTCTATACCTCCTAATGACAATCAAAAACATCAGAAAGTGGCAATGTGCTTTCACTGTATGTGTTAACTATTAAAATTGTTGTTACATGAAAAATGCTATTTGTACATTAGTAAAAATAAGGCCAGTCTTTTCTCATGAGAACTCACATTGTTGTTACTCAATTTGTTTCTCAGTTTCACATTTTATTAGTGAAAATACTGACACAGCATAGAGGCACTTATCTGCAAAGGTATCAATTCTTTCAGCTGAGACAGAAAGGACACTACTCACTCTGTACGTCTTGGAAAGCTTTGAGATATTCTACAGTGAGGAGTGGCTGAGGCAGTTCACGGATGAAGAGTTTTAAAAGACTTGCTGCATCATGCTGCTTTACATTTTCCCAGTTGAAAGTCCCTTCATAAAATTTTGCTTCCAGTTCTTGGCAAAGAGTCTGAAAGGCAGTAGATACAGAGAGCACCAGTAACACTTGGCTGCTGGAAGTCACGCATCACACACGCAGTACTTTCCATACTTTGAAACGGGGGGGAAGGGGGAAAAGGACATCTGAAATATCACTGAACTCCAGCTGCCACTGATTTTTTGCTACAGAAAAGATAAACTGGGGATCAGAAGTACTGCAAGCAAACATGTAGTAATAGGCAGCAGTCAAATCATATAGGAAAAATCTCAAGGGCCTGCCTCAGGGCCATATGGAATATACAATAAGAAACAACACACTCAAGCATGTAAGGGTCATGACTTCCCCTCCTCCCAAATAATAAGACATGTCTGATATATATTAGCAATTCTGAAACTACTACCAAAAATATTGCTGTAATGTATGCATGGACATTTTCATTAAAAAATATGGCAATTACGTGTGTTGGCACACAGTTTCCTATCAAAATACACGGTAAGGTGAAGCTGATTCTCCTTCTAAAACACAGGGAAAAGATGTGACTGAATAGCTGGGGGTCTTGCCATCTATAGGGAACTCCATGTTGCTGGGCACATAAGCTTTCCCTAGCACAGCACATGTCAAATGTGCCCTCTATGAAAGGGGACTGTACTGTGAATCACGAGGTTATGCAGCAGAATAAACAGTACTGAAAGTCTCAGTGGTACATCCTAACTGTTGGGAAAGGGTGAAATACTGTTGGCAGCAGACATTACCATATACCTGCCATGCTCCCATGGCACTGCTACAACTGGGCTTTCAGAGATGTACAAATGGGAACACGCTGCAAAGACCAAGTCCTTCTTCGTCTATTGCTAGGCATTAGTCCAGGTCTCACATCCACTTCATTTATTTCCTAGACTGGTAGAGTGGGAAGTAGCCTACATATAGGGCCAGTGGCCCTGAGGCACCTCCCACAGGTCCCTCCCTTCTTCCAGCCTCAGTTCCTCTGGACAGAAAAGGAGGACAGAGACACTGGCTGGTTTTGCAAAGTATGTGCTATGGAAAAATATGGCCATAATTATTAATCTGGACAAGAAGGGCACATTGGAGAGAGGATACTAGATACATTTTTAAGATACCATTCTTATTAAATTTAACTTTGTCAAAATGGAAAATGGATCTATTTCCAAAGAAAATGTGAACACTTAGGTTGATATAAAAGTTGGATGTTCTCAAGTGTCCTCAAGAGATATGTTCTGCCTTCACTGACTATGTTGGGGGTTCAAAGGTGCAATGATTGTAACTCAGATTTCTAAAGTCAAGCGGGTATGATTTCTGATCATCAAAAAAAGCAAACTTTAGAAACAGAGATGAAAATTCTCCCCCTGAGACTCATCAGCTCCTCCATCCACATTCAGACCAATACCGCAAATGCAGTATTAGACATACAGATAAAATGAATTGTTTTATATGAGAGGCAAGAGCGGAAATTTCCACTGTGTCCTAGTGATCCAATGCTTAGATTTTAGAGTGAATGTATTTAACTATGGGTGTATCCAATGCATTTTTTAATAATAACTCAAAAATCTATAGAATATGATAGTAAAATATTTTTCTTTGTCTTTGTATACAACTACATAATGAGGAAAATACTTTCCTTTTCCAGTTTAAGAAAACAAATTAAAAAAAATCAATCCTTTAGTATGATAAATTCTTCGTCTTTCTTAAAATTTTCTATTTGGACAAAAATAAAAGAACTTAACATATTTGCTAACAAAACAATTACTTGATTTAAAGAAGCAATTAAAAAAATTAATGAAAGCCAAATAGTGAATGATCCCCTCACTGGGAAATCGTATTAAGCTAATAAAATCAAAGAATAAAGAAATGAACAATTAAATAAACAAAATCACTCAGAAATCATTCTAGTTTGTAGAACTGATTAGAAGTGGAAAATAAAAAACAGAGGAAAACTGAAAAAAATTAGTATCTTAGTTACTGGTAAATAAAGAAAACCAATTTCCATAATATTCCCTTCTTTAGTTGTTTCTAATGAACCAGCTGCTGGACCAAGTTCTACACAACAGAGGCTGGCAGACATCTTTGGACAGCTGAATCCACTTAAATGGTCCTTTCTGTTTAGAATTTAGGGCCAGTTCAGAACATCTTTTTAACACATTGACTCTTGGCAAGAATCATACCATGTACTTAGTTTCCTGCATTAAGGCAAATACTGGGGAAGAGTCTGCATGAAATTGGCATTCACTCCACAAGTGTCGGTGTGCACGGACGTGCCTAACAATATTGCACTTAGTGAGCTGAGTATTTATATTGCTGCTCATAAAAATAAATGTGAGAGTTCTTCAGTGCATGCTGTCTGCCTTGCCCTATAACATAGGTAAAGTCTAGCTATTAAAATAGGCCCAAAATGCCAGAGAAAAGCGAAAAGCCTCCTCCTGGGGTAGAAAGACTGTGTAGGAACTGTTCACATGATTAAGCCGGTTCAGGGAAATAGCAAAAGGCTGTAAAGCTTATGCCAAGAATTAATGATATTTTGGAACAACTGAGTTTGAAATGTAGCTTGAACTCTCCTTCAAATTTGGATGCCAGTCTTTTCCCCAAGAGTACACTGGATGAAACCATCAGCTCTCTGGCTAATATAACTCGGTCTTCTTTGTAAAGAGATATTGTTTCTGGTTTTGAAGATTTTCATAAAAATGTGAAGATAGAACATATTTGTATGACAAAATAAAATCAGAAAATGCAGATAGATTATGGGGGATGTTAAGAATCTGTGCAGTGTTTTACCTTCACTCTTGTTGCAACTCCCGGTATTCTAAGAAGTCCTTCTGTTTCCAGAGTTGTCTGTTCTATCTGGGCAATCAGCTGTCAAACACAAACCAAACTGCATGAACGAATATGCCAGTTAAAAATTACTGGAAGACAGTTCTGATATATTGGAGCCTTTATGCTTGTATCTCTGTATGCATATGTGTATGCATGCAGTTGTGCACACAGATAGGTAACAAGTGGAGGAACAAACAGTTTGTAAATGGATTACAGTTGTTGTAGAAGAAAAGTTTAATATGGTTCTTACCTTTTTTATGAGTACTACTGAAGAAGAGTTTGTCTACTTTATTAAAAAAGAAAACTTATGTTTTTTACCTCCTTCAAGTCTTCTCTGAAGACAGAATTTTTTCCAAAAATTACTCTGCCTTCAAAATGAAATCTCAATTACTACCCTTGTAAAATGTCTCCAAATCAAAACAATTAAGGTGACATTAGAGATGCAGTCCTAATTTCCTTACAAATACTCTTCTTTAGGACTTTACTAGAGAAGAACTAAGAATTTCTAGGCTTTAAAGAAACCTCTGATCTGCAAATTCTGATGTTGTAACAAACTCAACAGTTTGCAATCCTACACATGGCTGATTTGCAGAAATTCTCTAAAAGTACTTCAAACAGGTACCATAAATTCTTTTTCTCTAAAAGATATGCCTAGAAGCGTTCACTGAAGGATGGATTTAAGACTATACAAAAGAAATCTGTAAACGTCAAAAGCCGATGACATCATTTTAGCACAAATAGTTCTCACGATGTTTAACTAGGGCAGTGCCTTTGTTACATGACTTCTTGTGCCAGCTCTTGAATAAGAAAAATTATGCAACACAGTTGTGCTTTCTCCCACTACAGAATTTAAAGGGGGTTTACCTAGCACCGTATTTATGTAGCAGATAAATGCCATAAAAAAAGATCAGACATTAAAAAACACAAAGTTCAAAAACAGCACTAAAAGTGTCACGCTGGTGTATTTTCCAGGGTTAAAAACAAAAACGTGCTAACTGGCCCTATCCAACTCTCACTCTATCTGGCTTACACCAGATCAGTGGCTGCCACTCCCATCTGTTGAACACAAAGACGCTCTGGGCATTTTGTGATTTGCCATCATCACAGCGTCTGGGGGAGGTGAGGTCTGGTGCCATTGCTGGTGACCACGACTCCTTCACACACAGTGACAAGCCCACACCAAGAGGGGGCCACTGGCAACCACCAACCTCCTGCCTCTGGGAAATCCCCTCTTCACCTCTATCAGGGCTGCTTTGCATGGCTTCATTAGCAGGCCAGAGACCTGAATTACTGTCCACAGAAACTTCTGATGGTGATACATGGATTGCTATTACTCTCAGATTTTCCAGTCAGAAATCCCCTAGGTTAAATTATGTCATTATTTTTAACTGAAATTCCTCAATTAAATAAAAATTAAGTGTATTTTTGTTTTTAATTAAGCAGCATTCCTATTAGCTTGCTTTGTTTCATTTTAGTGATAAACAGGGTGCAATTAAAAAGCAGAATACACAAAAATGTTCTTTCTTGCACTTTATAGAAATTCCCCCTTCCTGGAAAGCATGTGCTGCAGAGAACAGGAAAAGAAATGGGAAACTTTTTTATTTTCATATTCTCATTTAAAGTAAAACTGTATTCCAAACGACATCTGCAGCTTGCAAAACAAATCACATCTATAAGCTATTTATGTTTATGTAGAATTTTCTTCCTGCAGAACTATGCTTATGATGGTGCTAGGATAGCACAGCGATCAATCACTTTTTTCAATTTGATTTCTTATTTTCTAGATAGCCTCTTTTCCGGAAATGTATTTTTATGATCCTGAGGAAGTAATTTATGGCATGAATGACACAGCAATAGTTTTCAGAGAATGATGTGAAACTACTTTGAGTTTTCTGTTTCTCAAAAATAACAAGTACATCCACAAACATACTGAAACAGTGATGAGACAGCACTGAACTTCTGTCAGTGTTAGGACAGCTGCACACACTGTGGTCTCTTTTTTTTCTCATGAAATGAGACCTGTCATGCATAGGCAGTAAATCCAGGGTCCCCTTTATCTTTCCCTTTATCTTCCCCATTACTATGAGATGATATGGGCCAAAGCTAACCCCCATGTACTAAGGCAAAAAGTCCTCTGGAAAAGAACTGCAGTCACTACCACAGGCAGTTATCCAGCATGATTCTCACACCCATAACACCTGTCTTGTGGCCCAAATAATTTCTGAAAGGAGAAAATCACTTCCTAGAAATATAGGTTCAGTCTGGGAGATTGAAATTTCTACAGAATTTCAAGTATTTCCTCTGGGAAACAAAAAAAAAAAAGAAGGCAGCCTTACTGATGATGGAAGTTACACCATTTTTATGAAATGGAATTTGGCTGCAGCAGGTTCCTACACTGATTTTTAGTTTTCACAGGCTTATTAGTAAACTTGACTAAATCATGAAGACCAGTTGTAATAAAAAATGAAATTTATTACTTTGACTCAAAATATGTCTGATACAAAGCAAAGTATCACACTGATACTGAATTAGTAAGTAAAGTTGCAAATAAAAGTTACAATAACTTTGATGGATTAGAGTGTTATACTAAAAACTGCTACAGGAAGCAAATAAATCCAGGACAAGAGGTTATGTTTGTCATCTGCAGGCATGTAACAAGTTGACTTGCTCATGCCTATTTACCTTTTGAAAAATCAGTGGGATCTTGGTTCCTGGAACCTTCTTCTGATCCTGTTCCAGTAAAATTGACAGCGGGACACCAAACAAGCCAGAGTCTGAAGAATAAAGCAAAAGAAAAGGAGATATTATCCACATCTGTTCCAATACATGTAATTACGGCATAAACCCATATTTCTAAAGCAATAAGTCTATTCAATACATTCAGAGATATTGACCTTTTGTTCAAAGTGTTTTAATGTCTTTGTCAATCAAGTTATTACATAAAGAATTCTGGCTAAAAGGATTCATTCATCTCTTCCTCAGCAGTCTTCTGTTTTGACTTCAAATTGCCATCCACATATTCTGCAGTACAGTGAAGCAAACTGCATAAATGAACCATCTGCGTGGTTTTGGTTTGCAGAATGGGTGTGATGATGACCCTGTAATGCAGATCTTCATTACTCAATGAAAGTTATTATAGTTAAGATGCAAATGGAAAGAGTAAAATATCCGGAACTTGGCTACTTATATGAGACAAATATTATTATCACTCAGAGTTACTGTGAGCACTTTGCTCTATGAGGCTTTTGAAATAGGAGCTTTTCAACTTCTGTGTTCTTGAATTATACAACACAGGCAGAAGAGCAAGATAACCAACTCACCAAAGGTTTGTTTTGTTATTTTTGGGGTTTTTTTTAAAAAAAGCAAAAGTACAGTTAATTCTTGCTAAGAAAAAAGCCTTTATAATAATGCTAAGGCAATGCAAATTAAAGAAAAAAAAAAAAAGAAAAAGAAAAAGAAAAAGAAAAAAAAAATGAAAAGAAGAAATCTAGTGCCAGTTAATCTAGTCCTGTTGCAAAACCACCCTTATTCTTCAAGTAAATGGGACTCCCATGTATTTATGGCCCAGAAATAAATGACCATTAAAAGAGAGCTATACTAGTAATAACTAACCAAAAGTCTGCTGACATACAACTTCTCTGTCAGAAGTACTGATAATTGCTGTATGTGCAATTTTTCTGGGACAGCATATAACACTACATGTAGTTAAAAACTGCTGCTTGGTATGATGCCATGCCAATATTGAACAGAGAACAGCTGCAATTACTAAAAAAATTGTCAGCCCTTAAAGAAATGTGATATACATTAAAGAAAGATCAGTTTCAATGCCAAATCAAAAAGTTCTTGTATCTCTGTGAGCATAAAAAGTCTACCTATAAAATACAAGGGACTTATACACACAGTCAATATCCATAGCTCATAACTTTATTATCTTGAAGATCTTGTCAATAATAAAAGCAAAAACAAACTACAGAAGGCCAAACAGAAAAGCAGGGCTGGACCCAGCACAGCATTCCCCAAAAGAACTATGTTCTCATCATCTTTTACATACTCAAGCACAGAGGGGAACAGCCAATAGACCCACCACTGCATTAATCAGCTTGCCCAAGAACACTTCAAGGGTAATGAGGTGAGGGTCAGGTAGAGCAAGAAGGCACTGAAGACAGTATATTGCAAAAGCAGGTTTGCTTGGGAGAAAAGGTGACAGGCCATTGTCTATTTCCTACACATTTCCATGAGTCTAGCCCACCTTTTTTAACTTTTAAAAAAGCTTTTAATCAATTTAACATTTTATGAATGCCTGCCATTCAGATAATAATGAAATTCAATCAATAAATTCTGTAAGAAGAAGCAGGTAAAATCAAGACCTAAAATACATGAGAAGAAAGTGTTTTGTGTCTGATTATTAATGACACCACAAGCTGTCCTCTGCAAGAAGAAAATGCATTTAAGGGATAAAGTTCTTGTAGACGTTTCTGTGTATGCCTTTTGCATTTAAAAAGCTATTTTCTACTATTGTAAAGCACAGAGTGTATTCTGAAGAATGTACCTTGCTGTATATCTTTCAGTGCTCTCTGTTGCTTTCAATTATTTAAACTGAGCTATTGCACTATCACATTCACTGAACCTTGACAACAGAGTTCTGGCCAAAGCAGACTTGTGATTAACTGGTAACACATTTCAAGCTCTTGTAAAGCATTTAGCATAAGCCAAAAATATGAAAACCAAACACAGCACTGAAAGCCTCTAGCATTTTGAAATTGGTTTCCATGTTTTCTGTGTTCCCAAGAAAAGCGCTGTGATTATGCATATGCTCCAATCGCTTGCAGAGCAAAATGACATGTTGCAGCTGTTGCTGATGCAGAGTTGCATCCTCTGTTACAGCTTAAATCTTCCACTTAATATGATGCTATTCACCATAAAAGCTGCATTATAGCCTAATACTGGTTGGGCAAGGCCTACATGACACAGGATAGTTTGTGCCAGACAGAACAGGAAAGTAGGTGACAAAGGCTCCCAGCATCTCCTGCAATGAAAGCAAAAGTCAGATAGACTCATAGAATGACAGAATTATTTGGATTGGAAAAGGCATTTAAGACCATTGAGTTCAACTGTGAAAGTAGTCCAATACCTACCTTCAGGAAAGTTGGAAAAGAATACCCACAAAGCGCACATTCCCAAAGAGCTCCTTGGGAATAAATCAGCACATATAAACTTCTGTAAAGCAATTCGTGCTGCAGAGCAAGCTTCTAAGATACTTACCCTTTTTCACTCCCTAGCTTATCTGCTTAGTGACTGACTTGAGTTTTAACTTTAAACAATAAACAAGGGTCCAGTAGCTGGAGAGACTATGTCAGTGAACTTGTTTAGAGTGTGCCTTGAGTTAAGATGTAAAATTAAATGTTGCTCAGGAGCTGTATTACTGCTCATATACTAAATATAAATTCTGTGATTCTCTGAACTGGGTGCATTTGTTTTGTTGGATTAAAGCTGATGTATTTGGTTCAGAACACAAAACACTGACTCACCTTTGGTTTTGATTTTTACAGCTTTTTGTTGCTTGAATTCTGTCCCAAGTATGTCATAGAGAGCAGTTAATTCAATCAGTGCTAAAGAATAGACTTTCTTCATGTCCTGAGGGGCCAGGTCACCAATCTTTGTGGTACCTGTTTTGTCCTTCGGCAGTCTGAAATTCTAAAAGCAGAGATTTGCAGCAGGGTGAATAATCCAAGTCATGACAAATTACTTAGCTCAAAGGCTGTGCTTCCTTCAGGGCACAACCTTTCATCATGAAGCCTGCTGTTACTGACTAAATCACAGGAGAATCCCTCAAATAGGTTGAAAAGCAGATGATTTTAAAATGATAGGAAGATTTAGGTTCCTGGTGACTTCCGGGGGTCATCTAATTCAACTGCCTGGCCAAAGCAAGGCTAAATTCGAAGTTCCATTGGGTTGTTTGTTGTGCTGTTCAAATGAATTTTGAAAACTCACAATAACCCCTGTGGGCACCTGTTTTACTGTTGAACGCTCTCATGGGGACTTTTTTTACTTTGCGAAACAAAATTTCTCCACTAGTCACTCGTGTCCATTACCTCTTGTCCTTTCACCTGGCACCTCCAAGGAAAGTCTGTCTTTGTTGTGCCACCTACCCACTCCTCCAAATTCTGCATCCTTTTCTAATTTATAGTGGTGGAAGTGTCTGTCCATGAACAATCCTACGCATGTACAATTGGAAGAGAAATCCCTCTGCACTTATGCACACAAAATAAAATATTTGGCTGCCATATAAATAATAATAAAAGGGTTCTCTTCTTATGGAAGGGGGATACTTAATTACAGCTCATTTCTACTGTGCTAAATGCTCAGAGGCTGCAGTCAGAGATCAATATAAGGAATTTAGTTGAAAAGGTGAGGGTGAGGGAGAGGGACTTTCCAGCTCACTGAGCTTTCTAACTCCATCTCTCACCAGTAGGCTTCTAAGTAAGACTCTTGCCTGTGCCTGACATTAGCAGTGCGCATGACTCAGAGCAGGAAGGTTGACAAGACTTTCTTTCATTTGGAAAGATATATTATACTCCAGAATTATTTTCTCATCCTTTACAAACCCAGCAATAGCATAGATGATTGGTGGTTATGGTACATGACTACAAGGGCAGATACCAAAACATAAACATAATTTACAAATGGTAGATATGTAGCTGTTTCCCACCTGGAGCTTTCATTGACTTGCACAAACATGTCTGTTTAAAAATAGCTGCCAATGACAAAGGTGCAAGCAATAAATACAAACTGTAGAATTAAATAGGTAACTCCATTTACCTATCATTTTGCCACTCCTTCTATCACTGAAGAGGAAATCCCATAGCCATGTCTTTGAGCAATCCTTCACAAGCCTAGCTAGAAGTAGAGCTAATGTATGCATTATGCATATATACATACATACAGAAGTTAAAGTAGAGCTTTCATCTCGTTATAGGCTGCATTAGAGAAACATGACTCAAACACTTCAGAATCCATTTGTAAGTATCCATTAGTGTCTGGTTTATAATGTTTAAACTTGGATACACTGGGTAATTACTACTTGAAGAACTGCACATGTCCTTATCTAAATTAAGTGTTTGAAGAACAGTGAAACATTACTTCAGAAACTGTGTTTACTCAGAGATGTTTGCATACAATGTTAGGAGAAAAAAAGACACAACAAAACAAACCAGAGGATTTTCACACCAGTCGGTAGTTTACAGGTCATACATAACTGCATGTTCATGAACTGTTAGGCCGAGAGATTTCTGAGGATCAACAACAAAATCCCTTGGAGGATTTTCTTTTGTATTTATATGGATTCATTCAGAAAGAGCCATTTTTTATTAAGAGTTCAAACTAATCCTTAATTTTCTGCCATTTGATTTCCTAGACCATTCTGTTCTTCATTTTCATCTCTTGCCTACCTGCACTGGATAACTGCACAAGGTTTCCACAGGCATCCACCAACCCTTTTTAATTGACAACAGAGCTTTTTATTACAGAGATAAAGGATCTCCCCTCAGATAACTGTAAATAAATGAAGGAAGGACACAGTTTGTGTACAACTACCACTAAGCCATTTACTCCAGCTTAATATTACCAGTTCATCATTGCTTGCGTATAGAGTGAATTTTGTTATACAATGATATAAGTAGGCATCAAAGTAGTTATTTCCATGTTATTGAGAATACTATTTCCAAAAAATTAGTTGTCTTGAGAAACTCTATCTTCATAAAACTGAATATGGCAATATTCTTCCAAATCTATTTCACTCACTATCAGATAAATATCGCCCAAACAGTACCTCTAATAAAGACAAAGAGGAAAAAATAGGAAACACCTACCGGGAGAAGAGTGTCACCCCCTCCACCCTTGCACATATTGCCTACTGAGCTGTCTTTGAGATTAGCTGCCTGTTCTGCAAACGGTATCTCCAAATTGATGTCAGTGTCTGAAGATGGAATGACTTCAAGCGGGCTCTTCTGCTCATCTGTTCCAAGATTGAACTTTGGACCTGAAAACACCATTAAAAAAACCAGCAGCACCAGTGAGCATCATTCAGTGCATAAGAGTAAGTTTTAAGAAGTAAATGCTCTGTAAGGGATGATGGACATTCTGTTTGCAAATTCACTGTTTTCTGCAATTTTTATGTCAATTGAAAATTTAGCTTCTGACAAGTGTTCAGCTTTTGTAGGTTTTCTTCAATAATTTGTCAAGGCATGGGGTTTTCTCCTATTTATCTATTAGGAAAAGATAGAGCAATCCACCTCAAACAAACATCAGACTTCCAGAATCTTGCAGAGCCAAAGTTGTTTCTTGCCATCAAACACTTTCTAGCCTCCAAGACTGTAACATCCTGCAACCAAATCAGCAAACATTTCTGCTCTTAAAATTTCAAAAGCAAAAGAGAATGTGTCCTCTATGGTCCTCACCTCAGTCTGAGAAGTCTAGATTTTTCAAAATTGTTTGGGCATGTTTCCGTGATACAGGGAAGGACTAAGTACACAACTATGGCCTTACTTCTTTTTCTTTGTTCCTTAAAGGAATCAAACACTAGACAAACTTAGAACATTTTTTGTTAAAAAAAAAATAAAGAAGGAACAAAGGGAGAGGCAGTTCCGCTTTTAGAAAAAGAAGTTGCCCAATTTCACAGTAAATCAACCGTTGCTTTTCAGTCTGAAGTTAAAATATATCATGAAAGAAGCAAGAAGAAAATTATATTCTAAATAACACTATTCAATACAAAGCATCAAAGACAATTTAGCCTAAGAAACATTTCCAAATTTTGCCTGTTGCGTGTGTTACTCATTACTTGCTTTTTCCATTGTAGCTTCTGCTCACTTTTCATAGATCCCAAATTACCCAGGGCATACGCTAAAGATTAAGCTGATCCTGAAACTAGAGCTGCTCCTTTTGGTAAAGAGATACTTAAGTCCTCAGCAAGCAAACACATCCGAGGTCAAATTCATCCCTGACTCCAATCTTTGGCCTCCCTGTGTGTATCCGTATATATCATGTAAACTGTTTAATGCATCTGAACTGAATGGAAACAGTTTCCCCGTCCCCCAAAGACTTCTGTCATGCTAATGTGTCCTATACATGACCTACATACTTCCTACCAGCCTAGGAGGGATCTGGTGCTAACAAACAAAAAGGCAATAGCTCCTATTTCAGTACTCTGGTCATACCAAGGTGCTGTGTAAAGCAGATGTCTTGGTAATGCTGTGCACATTTTAAAGGTCTGGAAATGCTGCTGTTGTGGGGAGTTTCCTCTTGGTTGTATAGCCTTGCTCCTATTGTTGTGCACTCCTTAACTAGGCAGCAGCTGTAAGAGGAAGTAGCTTTGATGTTCTGCCAACCTGCCAACTACATGCAATATTTCATGAGAGAAATGTAAATGTGATACATAAAATGTAAATATTGTCTATAAGGATGCGGAAACCATATTTTACATGAGTTTCATACCGTTTCCTTGGTTCACAGAGCTATTTTAAGTTCACATAAAATGATAGGAATTCTTCAGGAATAAAACAAGGAAACATCGCAAGTGTTAACCTTGCCATTTCCTAGTTTTGCTAGAGAATCTAGAGTATACCCCAATGGAGCTATGCTGATAGATCTTAATTTATAATTGGAAAGGTAGAGCAATTTTTTTTTTTACTGACAAATCATTTCTCTAAAATGGCAGTTCATAGATGATTATAAATAGAAAAGAAAAAATGTTTTAACCATTTCACTGACACTATCAGTTCAGCTATAGGTTCCTCGCTTATCATGCAAAATGAGAAGCAAAAATAAACCCTTTAATTAAAAAACACAACCACATTTCAGTCTTCTTCCCTATCAAGAAGCAAACATCACTGCTCTTTATCCTCATATTATACATGGTACACACGAGTCTTTTATCCATTTTCTAGATTGTTATGCTTTGAAACTGCCCTTATACAAAGGTTTTATCTATCATTCTTCCCTTGGAGCTAATCCTGTCTCACAGTAAACTGATTTTTGCTGCTACCCTATTTAAGATAATGAATATTTAGCTTTTTATCTGTTTTATTCTTTCCTTTTTATAGCTTGAGAGGTCTCAACCAACTTGGTCATTTTTTTCTTTTGTATCTGTTGAACATATTGCTAGCTTTGCAGGCCTTTAATAAGTGTCATGGATTGCTAAAATGATAATGTCTTTTAAGAGCTTAACACACGATTCTGAATTTTCTTTTTGTTTCCTGTAGATGTATTCCATACCTATATGAAACAAAGGCACTTAAAGCCAGTGAGCGTCCTTCCAAAAAACCTCAGATATGCAGCTACAAACAAAAAAAACCTGAGTTTATTAAACTGTTCTGTTTGAGCAGGACTAGGCAGAAAAGAATAAGAATGTAGTGGTTTTGTATTATTCTATGAGTTTGCATACATTATTTGGTCAAGAAACAAGGTGTGTCAGACTGGTAAGAAAGGAGAAGTGAACACAGGTTCACACAGCTCAGGTATGCTCCAAGGGCAAACAACCAACATCTTCAGTCTGGCAGAAACACTTTGGAATGCAGCATTCAATTATCAAATTAGGAACAGAGTCATCACCTTTGGAGTATGGCCAAAAAGAATGTTTGCCACAGCAGTTTTCAGACATCTCAATTTAAGCTTTTTTAATAATGCCTGAGATGATGTCCACATTTTTTCAGGTAAAACTGGGACTACTGCTCTGTCAAAGAGGTTTTCCATTTTAAAATAACATCTTTGGATTTGGATTTCATAAATATTTAGTACCTCTGAAACATCAGGCACTGTTTAGCTTTTTCCTTAGATTCATTCACTGTTTGTATAACACTAATTTGCTCATCGTTCTGGAGGAAAGATCACAGCACAGCACTGAAACAGGTGCGGTGCTTTTAACACCACCAAACTTCCATGGTTTGACTGCAAATTGAACTGATTTTTCCTTCCTGCTCCAATCCTGGGAGCAGAGCCCATTTCAGCATGTTGACAAGAGCAGAAGTGTATCAGGATGTAAGCAGGCTGCATTTGCCATCCACATCACAATCTGTGCTGAGAAGAGCTAGCATATGGGATTTGCCTCTCAGAGCTTCCCATTTCTGAAGGGTTCGTCAGGGCCACTGGGAAAAAAAGAACCAGATGTGATAAAAACTCTGTAATAATTGCTTGGTAATTTTCCAGCTCTGAATCCTACAGTGAAGTTTATTGACACAAGCACTAGGCATCTTCCTTCCCTTGTGCTGAACCAGCCGTCTGGCAGTCCTCCCAGTTTTTTACTCTTCTTACTGGAGTGAGGTTTGCTGAGAAGGAAGGAAGTAAATACACACTTCTGGAAACACACACTGTTGGTGCTATTTGGGACTGGTTTATATTAATCTCTCCCACTTCAATTTTCATGCACATCCTGTATTGTCCATTGCTGTTTTCCGAGTCTAATCCTAAAACAAAATTTTTTCCAAAACACTACTGATCAGTATTCTAGATCTGGAGCAGAATTTTATTTGGTGGCCCAATTACAGATAACTAACTTGCAGTAGGGAGCTTGATCTGCTTGCTCTAAGTGGCTATAGGGTTCAGTCTAAAACCTATGTGCAATTCAGCCCCCCAGAAGAATAGAAAATCACAACATATAAACAAAGCAGAATAACAGTGCAGTATCTTAAAGTTTAAATGGCTACTAGTAAATGTCCTGATCTCTACAGTGGTGGGTATGGTGGTATGGTAAGACATAGTGCAACCTCTACTTTGAAGAAACCTATGATGCAGGACAGCCACCTTTTTATTACTGAATCTGAAGAACAGCAGAAAGCTCTGTCAAAGTCTTTCATCAAAATTCATGCTCTCAAAACAGAAACTACAGAATCAGCTAAGGACCTCTGTGATGCTTTATCCTGGCAGTAAGAGGAAGGTGTGTTCCATGGGTACTGCATCCTTCTTGTGTGATCACATGCCATTGAACACAACCAGTCCTAAACACAGAGAATGGTATTTCCATTTTCCTTATGAAGGTAAGCAACCTTTTTTCTTCCATCCCAAAATTTTCTTTTAATTTGAGCTGCAGACATATAGCCAGTTCTCACTGTTTTTTGATGTTTATAGTTCATTTGGGTTTATTCTCTTGTATGAGTTTATGTATAGTGCTTCATTTCCTGTACTGTATACCAGAGATAGGCCAGAAGTGAGAAATTAAGGCTCAGGAAAGACTTAAGCATAAGCTGTGAGAGGAGACCTCTCACAGATAGCTCAGTTACAAGATGATCCCTGATAATAAACCAGGTTTCTCAGATGGCTCAAAGGACACTATCTACAGCCACACTTAAAATTTTACACCCCAACAATGCAGTCCAGAACAGGTTTCTCATCAGAATTTAATTTTATTTTGCTGAAAAGTTACTTGAAATATGGACCCATGTAGTAGCTTGTGTAGTTGAAAGCTTACCAAAAAAAAAAAAAAAAGATAAAAAAAAAAAAGAAGAAAGTCATTTGGCATTACCTTTTGTTCCGTCGTGTGTTTCATTTTTGTTTTCACTTGTTCTCACAGTTGAGGGTTCAGTTCCATCACAGACCTAAGAAAGAAACAATAGATATGCATGCCTATAAAAATCAAATGCACGATTGTAGAAACTCCTTTGACCCTGTGTAGGATTAAACCACACCCTCCTGCAATACAGGCGTATGCAGAAGTGTTTCAGCAGAAAACCCTTTGCCAAAGTCTAAGGGGATCTGAAATCTAGGTAATTAAAAAAGAAATAATTAAGTCAATTCTGCCTAGAAGGCTAAGGGGGTGAAAGACTTAATTTTCCAGAGTGGCAAAGAATACGAAAATGCAGTCTTTGACCTGAAGCCATAGTTTGCACTGGAAAGGATATGGAAAGGGAATCTGGAGGAGACATTTTGATCGACTTGACATTTTGACTTCACTGACTGACTGCGAATTCCTTTCTCTTGCAAAATCTTACATAGTCACCTGGCCTACGGAGCAATCCCATCCCTTTTGCAGGACAGCCTGACATTAATATCTCTGCTTTCAGCTTAGATTTCCAACAGCAAAACCAGGACACTGTGAAGAGACTTCAAAAAAGGAAAGGATTTGAACCATCCTCTCCTTTCTACAATGTAGACCTACCCAGTTTCAAGATGTGCCAGACTCCATGAGCTGGATAGCTCCTACTATAGACATAAATATTTCAGAACATGTAGAAAATCTATGCCAATATATATATGGGTACATATATACCCACATAAATTTTTACCCCTGCATTATTTTTATTGTCTTTTTGGCAAGTCAAATTAACAATGAATGTTTAGCACTCTAGATTTCTAATTGTATTTTATTCAAGCAATTTATAACTCCATCCTTACTGAGAAAAAAAAATATCAAGTTTTAAAGATTTCTTCTGCCAGAATGATCTGTAAATTCACTTTTTTTCTTTAATTAGGGATTTTGAGGGGAGGAAGAGTTTAGTACTCCTGCCCAAAAAATTATTACTGTTTCAGAAAGCAGAAGAAGCAGACTGGGAAGCTGTCAAGGTATCAAAAGCCTAGCTTCTCTTTGGGAATATGGCAGGAAATTTAGGAGAGACATCAACACAGTTGTTGTGTTGATGCAAAACATCAACACTATTGTTTTACCTTTCCTCCTGCTTTCCTCCAGATGAAGGGAGGTTACAGGATTTGCGGAGGCTATTGTTAAACTGGAATGACTTCATACAGCTGCAGATGGCTTCAGTCCTCTTTTGTTACATAAAAAGCTTTCTAATGATGGAAAAGTAACAAAGTACTGAGACAAGTTACCTAGGGAGGTTGTAAAAGCTACTTCACTGCAGGCTTTCTGTGACAGATTATATGAATAACCACAAGCAACGATTTCTGAGTAATTATCTTGCTTTGGAGAAAGGAATGCAGCACAGGTTTGAGGGCCTTGTTTCACTTTATTTCTGTTAAGGAGATAGGTTTAGAAGGAATTTTTTTCGTTATTTCTAAATTTAAGAAATATTTTAATGTTCTGTTTTATGCTTCTTATATGCCTACAATCATTTGTCTGTTTGCATTACTTCTCACTGATGTCTTCAATATCAAAACATGTAGTTTAAGAGACATAGAAGTCTACTGAACACTGTGATGTAGGATTTTCAAACATTACAGTGTGTAGCTTAAATATAGGAACATGAGTATTGTGCTTTACTGAAATAACATCCTTGAAAGAGAAATTATACCGCTTTAAGCTACATGTATTTTACCTTAATTGCTCTGCTATTAGATCATGTAATTTTTAGGTAGAGTCAATTACAAATCAGATCCTGGAAAGCTTTTATGGAGTTAATATCCCTTCTGTAACCACAAGCCAGGCAGAAGAATGAAAGTGAAGCTGTGCCTCTAGAACACACCTTTGAGCTTACAAACTCTCCCCACTACATTTCACTGCGACTGAGTTTGAAAGGAGCTGATGAAGGAGAAGAAGATGCTGAGGGAAGGAAGAAGTTAAATCCCCTCAAAATTCACTGTGCTTTCCACCACCACTAGAACTGCACTGAATGGCAGTGTCAGCAGTGACAACAAGGGACAGAGTTGAGGTCAGGTAAACTCTCCATGCATATCCACCAGGTCATACTCTTCTTACAGTTGAAGATCTCAGTGCTCTGTGGAAGCAGACAGGATATATACCCTTTTCCACAGAAAAGGAATTCTAATCATAGTCTCCATTTCCATCCTTTCCCTTTCCTACATATGGGAGAGGAACTCTATTCAGTACCCCATGAGAGGAAACTGGGACCTTTCAGGACCGTCAGAGCAACTTCCCTTACACAATTTAACAACACACAAAGGCCCTGGGAGTTAGTATGGGGTTTAAGCCCTCAGGTGATAGGCATAAAGACCTAGCCAAAACTGAGGAGGTTAGGTTGACGTCCCTTTTTTTTCTTTCCTTTTTTTTTTGAAAAAACAAACAAACAAACAAACAAAAAGAGCAACACTAAATAAGAACTACTACCACCCAAACGTAAAAGTGGGCTTTTGGTAGTTCTTTGGGTGACTGTTGTCATGAGTTTTGCATCTACGTGAAAATTAATTCAGATTAATGCCTTGACCATGGAGTGGTTGTTTTATTCATCGCTTTTAAGTGATACGAGGCCAATATACATACTTCTTTTTACTTACTAAAATCACTTAATGTAATGTCAACTGTGGACGAACACCATTCCTGTAAATTTAGTGAAAAATTCCCTTGGAATTTAATGAAAAATCTTCTGGAAATATTCCTTTTGTGTGTCACTCTCCTCTCCTCCCACCCCTGCATGTCCCTCTTTTCTCTGCCAGAATCAAACAAAACAACAGACAGAAACTTACTTTTCCTCTTGAGTCATTTTGTAGCCTGAAGATATCTCTGACATCAGGAATCTGGTGCTGTTTGTTTTTTTTCCTCAGTGTTTGTGTGACAGTCTCTACTCGCTTTTCCACTGCTGCTCTCTGAGTTCGGGTCAGTGTGGACAGAAAGACCACGCTTTCCTGGGAGTCGCCAGAGCTCTCTCCAAACAGATTTGACAGGCCTGCCTCCTTCAGCCATTCTTCTTCCAGTTCTCCTTCTGAGCAAGTCGAAGCAAAAAAGGCAAAAAAATTTGCTTTAGAGTACTGCCAAGCACATTGGATGTTAATGACATGATACAGTTAATACAATCCCAGAGAAAGTACTAAGGGGATACACAATTAAGAATAATTACTTACACTATCATGACTTGGAAAAAAGCTATTGTTTCTGAAGAGCTTCAAAAGGTTTAATACATGATATCAAAGCTTTTAAAATAGTTAATCCAATACAGATTGCTATGTGCCAATCTTTATAATAATCTACAGCACTTCTATTAAATCATATACCATTTTATAAATGTAACTAGATATAAATTTGTATGGGGAAGTCTGAAAGACTCTGATCATCACTGCCTCATTGATTTTCAGTTCAATACTTAATCTTTTTTGCTCCCTTACTGATATGGTTCTGTCCACTTTTCTTGACACATTAATCCTACAGCCCTCCATTAGCTCAATTTAATGAAGGACAAACCAGGCTACAGGAGTCACCTCAATGCTATTTTTTCATCAGTTCTTATGACGTGGTCTCCAGCCTGCTGACAGCCCACAAAACAATTTTTGCCTTATTCTTATAGCTGATAAGGTATCCTTTATTGACAGATCACTGCACACGTAAGATGAGAAAGCTATGGAGTACCGTCACTGATGGCAAAACTTCTGATTCTGAAAACCGTATTCTCTCTAACGATATTTTCTTTAAAATGCTAAGCTCTGTCTGTAGCAGCTGAGGTTGTGCTGAATGCCAACAACCTTCTCAAACATTCAAGCAACATTTCCATTTATCAAAATATCTAAAAGTGCTCAGGTATCTAAAAGTACGCCAAATCTGGCATGTCTACTTCACTACTGACTGCAGTTTCCCACTGTGCCCAGTGCACATCCAAGTGGGCACCTGAATATTGACAGCATTCAGAAAACAGACAACAGATTTTAAGTATGGATTTTGCTATGGCTGGGCAGCAAAACCCTGAGTCTCTGACAAAACTCTCTCAGATTTTATCAGAGCTGGAAAGAAGGGTTACACCCATCCTCCAGGGCAGGTGTGAGTAAGGTATAGCTCATCTGTCCCCTGCCTTGCCTTTGCATGGCCACGTTTCAAGCAAGCCTGACGGGCCCCCCGCAGGCCCATCAGTCAGATGCAGCATCCCACACGTTCAGGAGTACCCGTACCGAAGCGAGGTGCTGCACATTAGCCAAGGGGCAGGGCACAGCAACGTATGCTTGAGCTTATAACTCAACTGTGCTGACTCACTTGGGCTTCATGCCAGAGTCACCTGCAGTAACTAAGGGGAAGAGGGTTATATAAAAAAAAAAAAAAAAAAAAGGAAATGGGGGGCAGAGCCTAAAGGCACAGCCACACCAGTGAGCTGCGGTAATAGAAGAGGCTCATGCACTGCAGAACAATGGGCTCTGCTTCTCTGGAGAAAGGCTCACAGCTCTGTCAGATACTCTGCTCCCTGGGCACAAGGGCTGGGACCTTGCTGCTTTCTCCAGCAGCAACGTTGTTATGCTCTTCAGAGCACTTGTAAATAGCAACACCATTTCAAAATGCTTAGGGAGGCAGAAGTGCAAATCCCTTTGAAAGCTCATGGAGCACATTCTTCTCACTCATGTGGAGGCCATAGCAAAATGCAAAATTCACCATTTTAATTTACTGATACTGTAAGTCTCTTGTAAGAATAGATACTGCTCTGTTAAAAAATAATTTTTGAGAGAAGACTGGAATTAAGGACATTACTCCTTTTTTGTCAGAGAAGACAAAAAAAACCCCCAAAAAACAAATTGCCCAACCTCTAAGATCATGCCCTAAGGAGTGGCCCATAATTGATGCTTCTGAGAAACAAAATAATACAACTGAACAATCACAATAGTTACAAGCGTAAAAAGTTACTCACTAAACTTAAACTGGTTAATCATTGGCTTGTCTTCTAAAGCGTGGGATTTCTATCCACAATAGCTACAATAACGAACAACATACACATAAAGAGTGAAAGAGTAAGTTAGTTTAACAGTAAACTGCAAATAAAGCTTCAATTTTTGTGATTTGCAAGAACAGGCACCTTTCCGATATTCTGCAAATACCATTCAAAGGAAAATCATGCTTTTATTTACGTTCAATAAAACTCTTTCAGAGCACCGCCTGTATCTGGTGACATGCATCAAAAGACAACAGAGTTTTCAAAGTGGATATTCAGGAAGGTGACCTCTTTGATTTGTGTTTGGTGGGTGCCATCTCTTGAAATAAGACTTGAAGAGAAATCCCTAAATCAGCAAACTGATGATCATTCACAGGAACGGATTATGTTACCATCTGGTTCTTTCACTACAAGTGCTACTCCTTCCTCATGGTTATTTCCTCTGGTTTCATGGATGTTTTCAAGTTCTTTCCAGTAGTCCTCCAAAGATAGTTCATCCAAGGAATCCTGGGATCCTGAGCGGTCAAATGATGCTCCATCAGGGATCTTCTTGGAATGGTCATGGTTCATTGTATACTGGCCAGAGCGACGGCTATAAACATAAACACAAAAGCAATTCTTGGTTAGCATCTTAAGATACAAGATGCATTAGTATCTGTGAAGGCAACTGGTGATGAATTGTGTCAAAGTATCAAAGCAAACCACTATCAACAAGCAAACCAAGACATTAACAATTACTTTTAATATCTGTATTATATTTTTAATTTAATATTTCTGCTATATGTATCTTCCAATCCAGAATGACAGAGGAGTCAGTATTAAAAAGGAAATAAAGAATCCAAGGTCTAGTAATCCTGGTTACACCAAACCTTTAATTCAACTTACAACAGTCAGTTCCACAAACCTCGTGGTACATATCTTCCTAGTGTGAGAAATATCTCTAATTAAAATTTAGAAGACGGCCAAATAAAGTGAAACAAAGAACTTTAATTACAGCGTACTGGATGCACCGGCCTCATGGCTGAGTCCGAGCACCCCGAGAATGGGAGGGATGAGTCCTTTTAAGGTTTCTTGATTTACATAACCCCTCCCTCGCTCCTCCCATGGGAAGCTCCCCTCCTTTTCTTTCCTATAAGGTGATATAGCCCCTCTTCTTGGGTTCCATTGGGTCTCTCAGGGCTGGTTCACACTTCCCTTTGCCAATCCATTGGTTGTCTTAACCAACCTATCACATTGTTTCCCTGTCCCAGCCTCGTGGTCCCTTGGCAGTGAGCCCAGACTGGTCTCACTGTCTTACAGGCTTCCCGGCTCGCCTCTATATCTCTATAGGCAACAGCAACAAGTCAACAAGCAGCTCCAAACAGAAACAGCAGCAAGTAGCTGCAAGCAGACCACCAAATGACTCTCCAACTCCCCAAACAGTACAGACATGAGTAAATTCCTGCTTGTAACAAAACCACCTTATTTATTTCTTACACTAGTATCACCACTTAAAAATATTTTTCAGAAGTGCCTTTCTGCCTGAGTAAAACCTTATAGCTTGACAGTACAATTAGTGTTTCCCTTTGCTATTCTGCCTTTATTTTTTATTAATATTTACTCTGATATCTATGACCTTAATTACAGCTGGGAAAGGACAATGTAGAACTACTGCAATTACAGTTTGTGAAGTAAACTGGCAAGTCTGAATGTTTAATAAGGGCCACAGAAACTATTTGTTTCCACCTTACTGCCTCTTTGACTGAAACCTTACCATTTTTTATAGTTTGGTGTTACTAGTTTCTGATTCACCCCACCAAATATATATTGCTAAGACTTCCAAAAGGGATCTTTCATCTTAAGTACAGCTGCAACTAGAAAAAAAAGAAACCAATAAGCTGAAACCTCAAGGTCTCATCTTGACGTCATTAAGTCACTGGAAAAATAACCACTGATCTAGTAGGGAATTCATCTTAAAAAAGGGCAAAGGTTGTAATGATATCACTGAGATTACAGGTCACCCTTACAGCCAAATATACCAAATCAAAAGCCACAGACTGATCCAGCGTATCAGTGGATTACATGAGTAGCAACCCGATTTAACTTTGGAGTTGGCTCTACTTATAGTGGAGGTCAGATTGAACACGATGATCTCCAGTGTTCTTTTTCTAAACTAAGTTACTCTACTGTTGTAACAGCATATCAAAATTCTGCCTTGTATTAAAAGATAGTAAGATAGTATTTCAGGAAGAGCCTCAGAGTCTTTTATGCCTAAATTTGTCTCCATATTCTAAAAAAGGAGGCATGGTTTGGGGTTTAATAATAAGTATCACTTTTTCCAAGACAAAAACATATCAAAGATCAAGCATTGTGGATTTATCAGAGTATACATGCAGTAAACTAAGTCCTACCATCCCATTTGGCTGACTTGGCAAGTTCACATAGTATTAAAACAAAAGTCTCTCGTCCTTGCATTTTATCTCAGGACAACTGACCCTTGTTAGCTGCTACTAAGTAAAAAAAGCAATGCCTTTCTCTCTGAAGATAAGCCCCTTGTGTGTCCAAGTCACAAATCCTTTCACACCACACATGCTTGATTCTCTGATAAATCCTAACCATATGGACTTTGCCTTTAAAGGTAAAAAGCCTTATGGAAGTACTATGAGTTTCCACCTGCCCTACCTCTCTGCTCCAAGCGCAAGTTAATAAATGACAATTAATTACCACGATAATATGCGCCTCAACACCATTCCTTAACCTGCCCTTACTTGAAAGCCCAGAGGAAAAAAAAAAAAAAAAGAAACATAAAGGAGTGTTCAGCTTCTGCATCAATGGCAATAACACCATCATGGTAGTAGTACATGTTACCCAACAAATACAATATCTCTACTTCAGTTCTTTAACCTCTCCTGACAGGTGTGTACCACGCATGACATGTGCTGCTTATGAATCCAACACTAATCACTGCAGGATGATGTTCATGAAGACACAGCAGAAGTGTCCCCAGCAAGCAGCATGAGTGCTGAGTGTGGCCAAAGGAGGTCAGACTTCCCAGCCCTTGCTCAGGCCTCCTTCCTCCTTCAGCTGGAGGTGCTCAGAGCAGACTCTCTCATAGACTCTGGACACTTGAACTTCTGCCTAAGGGAGGTCAGATTTCAGTTTATTGTCACTTGGTTTAACCCTCTGGAGCTGCAAGGCAGCTCTTGTGTGGCCTTTTACCTTTGGATCAACCTGCTCTCACTGACCCACCTCAGCTGAAATTTAACCACCACAGCACACAATGCAAAAAATAAAACTAACAGACTGGATAAGTTGGGGGGGAGTCTGGCAAGCTGAGCTGGGATACACTGCAGCATGTCGTGGCTCTGTGCCATGCTGAGAGGACAGAAC
Organism: Platyrinchus mystaceus; assembly: GCA_035041135.1. Taxonomy (NCBI): domain Eukaryota; kingdom Metazoa; phylum Chordata; class Aves; order Passeriformes; family Tyrannidae; genus Platyrinchus; species Platyrinchus mystaceus. The sequence goes on along the minus strand of JAWWLV010000121.1, from coordinate 59,980,492 downwards.
TCCTTCGATCCCTCTATAAAAGCCGGCTTGTCACCTTCCCCAGACTAAGTCCTGTCTCTGAGACGAGAAGCCTGTGTCCCAAAATTCACAGCTGACACTCACAAAGAGCACTCAAGGCCATTTTCAGGATCCTGTGAGCATTTGCTGTACATTACAAACACTTCATTAACTCTCAGAGACAGCGCCCTGCCTTTCAGTGTCTGGTCACAGGGCTGCTCTACTCGACCAAACGTAAGCGGCTTTTCTTGTCAGGCTCCTCCCAGCCTGACCTTTCCATCTTTTATTAACGAACCAATACAGGAACTGTCAATTTTAGGCAGGCAGTAACACCACCTCTTGTCACGAAAGCCCTCAGAGACAGAAGGACATGAATGACCAAAGGGTCCTGACAAAAAATATTCATACAAAACCTCCACCATTCTGCTGTGAATATTCAAATCACTCGTTCATATTGTTTTAGGCCGTCTCCTCAGGAGCCAAGTGCCAACCACTCCTGCTTCACTCACCGATTCCTTGATTCCTTGTCTTCCCTCATCAGACTCAATCAACCCTTATCCCCAGTTTTTTGTTTGGACTGCAAACCCTTTCAAAGCCATCTGCACTTGTCCACAGCCACAATTCATATTTTTTGTGGGCTAGGACAGAGAGAGGCTCTGGCTGGAAGAAAAAGCAACTGCTAAAGCTCTAGCTGACAGAGCAGATCAGATCTTACTTTCATTTCACTTGGTTCAAGATTTCTTGCTTTGCATACTCCACCAGAGAAAGACATTGGTAAAGCAGCATTTGGTGCATAATCTGCACAGCAGTGGCTCCAGGCATCTTCATCTCTGTCTCTACTATGAACATCTCCCTGTGCACAAAGAGGCAGAAACAAGACAGACCTTTTGAGGATAATCAAAAGGAGATAATCAAGGAGAGTCTTGATATCATAGGCTTGGTGTAAATGAGAAAACAAAAATAATTTTAAAAATTCGCAGCATACGGAAAAAGAGGTTGCCAATTAAGATTTTTATTTTTAGATATTTGTTGACAAGAGCAAGAACATGGAGTTTCTGCTGTGACCTTCCACTAAATTCAATCCTTCTCCAAACTTATGCTTAGTAAGCAATAATTGCATATTACACAATAAAAATGCACAGGTGGAAGCACATTTAGGGCAAGAAGGACAGAGAGGAGAAGTGGAAAAGCAATCAGTCTTAGTAATAATATTATACAGAATCTGGACGAGAGAGATATTTTTAAAAATAATTAATCCGCATTTATAGATTCATAAAAATTTTTTTGAAGTATTTCAAATGCCTCACATTACAAGCTTTAAAGTTTTGTAGAAGACTGCTATCCAAAAAACTATCAGTAGGAAATACATACAGCTCATTACAAAAAAAAGCTATTACTGCAGTTGCAGAAAATAGGTTACTTCTCCAGTACATTGTTATCAGGTGTCCAGTTTATCTATTTAAAATGTGAAAAACACAGCTGCTTTTCACAAGTATCTTAAAGGAGATCTCTTTTCTTCACACAGAAAATGTACGTACGTGGCCAGTCTTCGCAAACGAAGATCTGGGAAAGGTGTTTTTACCTTTCAAGCCTGCGCAATGGATTTTTTAGG
>JAWWLV010000121.1:59926679-59978783 GCA_035041135.1 Platyrinchus mystaceus | reverse complement strand
CCTAAGGTTCATCTGCCGGGCCAAGCAGGCTTGGACAATGGCAGTGAGGTCCTCAGGACGTAGGTTTGTTTAGAGTGCCCTTCTCTTAGATGGATGGCCTTAGGGGCTGACGAGCTCCATCTACCCGGGGGAGTATCCCTGAAGCAGGACTGGGGACCCCTGGTGGTCTAGTGGTTAAGAAACACAGAAAATGTAAGGTACTGCTAACACACACTGTCACTTGAAGCAATTTTCAAGCATTTCAGATTACTAAACAGTAAGTTTACTCACCAGCAGTTTCTTTCTCCCTCAGAAAACTCATATTAATAATAACACTCTCAAACTCTATTAAAATATTATCAACATCTGTTCCCAATCATTAGTAAATAGTTACAGGGAGCAGTGCAATACCCTCATTTGCAAATGACACAGTCAGTTCTGACCTCTCAGACACACGGCTTCACAGCCAACAAGATTTTTGCCTATTTATCTTAGTACAAAACTAAGCCTCTAGGTATAAAACTTATTCTCCAATATAGTCATTGCAGTCTCTCATCTCTTCTTGTCCCACCCACCAGAGATGTATTTATTTATTAGAAACATCAAGGATGTGAGACAAAACACTCCAGCTCTTCCAGAGGAGCTCCATTAAAAACAATTCTTATAATGAACACCATTCATTACATTTACAAGGAAAGAAACCAGATTTGGGTTATTTCACTAGATACTGATGTGCTTCATTTTGTGTCAAGTAATTAAGGGAGAAGAACTGTGTCCAAATGTTTTCTTCAGCATTTCCTTTTGTGACCATGTCCCTTCTCAGCCTCTTAGTAAATATGACTCTTTATATTAATCACTATTTTACACCCAACAAAAATGTTGGGTTTTTTCAGGCTCTGTTAACCTGATTTTGATTTCAACAATAGTCATTTTATAATAGTTCAGTTGTCTTTATTCCTTATTTTCTTTCCTGTGAAGTCTAAATCTCCCTGTCTGTTTTAGTGTCTTTTTAGCAGTTCATAACTGATATTTGTCATGTGTAAACTACAAGAGCTAGAGATTAATCAGTAAAGTGCACTTCCACTCTCAGTTCAGATTAACTCACTTTGCAGAAAGCTAATTTTACCCTTACTTCCATTTTTCTCACTTAAGAATTAAGAACCATGTTGTGTTCCAAAACAGTGAGTGATGAGAAAAAATATAACATTTGTCATTTTTGTAGTGCTAGCCAATAATTTTTGATCTGAACATGATCCTTCTATAGCACTATACAAGTAGCATAATTGTATATGTACCATAATTGTATGGTATTCTTATAAACTATACATACGGGTATGCATATAGATGTATAAAGGCAGAAATACTAAATGCAAGGACATTTATGGTCATAAAAACTAGGGAATATAAATACACTGTCGAATCAAACATAAAAGATTAGCACTGCTGAAAGAGATGTGCAGTTCCTCTAACAGGATTATTGCAGGAGAGCACATTAACTCTAGGAAAGGACAAAGTCCAGCTATCAGACATCGTACGAGCTAAAGCAAAAAGACACCAGTTTCTACAACCTGCTATTTTCTTCTTGAAGAAAAATGCAACAATGGATGAAACACAAGTGAAATGGAAGAGGGCAAACATCTTTTCAGCCTACAATTTAGGAGTTTCTGTACAGGGTCCTTTTTTCTACCCACTTTTGGCAAATCTTGGAATTCAAAATTCAGGCCTGGATCTTTCATGAACAAAAACTTTCACACCTATAAAAAGTGTAATGAGTGCAACAAGGGAAGAAGCCATCTGCTTAATTACTGGGTCTAACTTCAATTCAAATTCAACTCTTTGGGGCTAAACAAATATGGTCCTTTTTCGACAGCTGCCAAACAAAACGCATGTGAGTTTTATACATTGTCTTTAATTCAATGATCTACAAGACTAAGTGTTTTCCAAACATTTGCATCAGCTGATTTCCAACACCGAGAACAGTATAGAAAATGCATTGCACTATCAAGTGTGCTGGGTTTGGGGTAGAGTTAATTTTCTTCACAGTGGCTAGTATGGGGCTGTGTTTTGGATTTGTTCTGGACACAGGACTGAGAATATAGAAATGGTTCTGTTATTGATATTTTTTATTGTTATTTTGTTATGGCCTTTTCTGCTTTTCATACTGCTACAGTGATGAGGATGTTGGGGGTGGATGGGAAGTTGGAAAGAGACACAGCTGGGACAGCCAACCCCAACTGATACATGGAATATCCATGATACATGGAATATTCCATACCATGACATCATGCTCAATATATAAAGAGGGGAAAGAAGGAAGAAGTGGGGGATGTTTGGAGTGATAGTATTTTTCTTCCCAAGTAACCCTTACACATGATGGAGCCCTGCTTTCCTGGAGATGGCTGAACACCTGCCTACCCATGGGAAGCAGTGAATTCCTTGTTTTGCTTTGCTTGCATGCACAGCTTTTTCTTTCCCCATTAAACTGTCTTAATCTCAACCCATGAGTTTTCTAGCCTTTACCCTTCTGATTCTCTCCCCCATGATGCTGGTGGAGAGTGAGTGGTTGTGTGATAATACTTGTTCGTTGGCTGTGGTTAAACCACAACATTAAGTGATATAATTACTTGTCAAACTGAATTATTACACACCCTTAAGCTGTACACTGAAAATACAATGTTTGGCCTTAGAGGCTTCTTTAAATCCTAGCCATTAACCATTACTATTGGAATTCTTGCATAGGCGATGCCTTGAGCACTGCTGCCCCTCCAGATACACTCTACAGCTCTCCAATAAAATAGCACTTTACTTCCAGAGTTATACAAAATGACAAAAATACATCTGACTATAGCTGCATTACAGCAGCAACTTCTGAAATGCCTGTGCAAAGGGAGTCATTGCTCACAAAGCTAGTCTAAGTTTGGTCATTTACATAAAAGCTATTAGCAGTATTATTGCAGCCATACCTCAGCTGATACTGAGGCTCACTGATTCTGTGCATCACAACAACATGTGGTTAACCTGATAAACAAGTCACACAAAGACTGTGAGAAGAGGTAAAAAACAGGTGAGTACTCGGCTCAGGGAGGTGAAGAATGTTGTTCAAACTCATGGTGTAAATCAGTGACAGAAACAAGAATAATTCTCAGATCTCTGGAGTCTTTCACCACTGGACCACTGAGTATTAAAGATTGAGATGTGACCCCATAGCATACTGCAAGGCAGATAAAAGGAAGCTCTGCTGTTGTGAGTTTGTGATAGACTCCAGCACTGTGGCCATAGAGTAGCACTCTCAAAGCAGAACTATCTTGTTGACATAGGAGTTACAAAGTTCAATAATCTGTGCAAGTAATTTTGTTTGTACAAAGGCTAGCTAGTTGAAACAACCTGAAAATGCCTATGAGCATAGTGGCTCATTTTGAAAACTATTTACCAAGCAATCACATCAATGAGATGCTGTGCTCTCAAATATAAATATACGACCTCCTAAACAGATAAGAGGGAAACAGTGTGGTCTCCCGTCCCACTTCTCATCCTGAATGTTGAGCTACAAGGAGTGTGGAAATAAGTAAAGCTAATAAACCCAAAGCTCCCCGCATCCCTCCCCTTCTTTAAAGAAGCCAAGCAGCACCACAAGGTGCAAAAACTTCTTAACTGAATTAATCAAGAAAGCTCTAATCTAATGGCTACAGCAGTTGCCTGGCTTCAGCTTCCCATTCCTGGTTGATACACTGGCCTGAGAAGTGACTGCCAGAGCTTCCTATAGCCATGGTGTCTATCAGAAGGGCATCCTGATTTTTCATGGTTTCTAGGCAAAGCTGCATCCTAAAGATAATGCAAGGCCTTGACTCCAAGGCTGTGTTAAAACAGGAATTTTTATTACCAAATCACTTATACTAATGGTTTCAACCTAATGTTTCAGAAATTTTTGTCACACCACCGCTTCACACAATATCCAGTATGTTGCAGTGCAGTTTTGAGCATTTTTCAGTCTTCTGTCAAAAAAAAAAAAAAAAAAAAAAAAAAAAAAATTGGAATTGATGTGCCAGCCGAAGCAGGTTGTCTTAAAATTTTGCATAAAGCCACAGACTAGTAACACTACCTAAATGAAGATAAACTATTTTTTTAAAATGGAAACATTTTCAATTTTTTACAAGGCTTAGCATATTAAAAAATTCTTTCTATTTCACAGATAGTTAAATCCTCCCATCAAACAAAAGCCAGTATCACAACCTTTCAAAAGCAGCAGGCAACCCTTGTGCAATACAAGTCTAGACATTTGGTATCCAGAAGAATGCAAACATATTTCTCACTCCTTTTAAACTGCTTCATAACTTTCAGAAGGCATTAGAGAACCTTCAGTGTGGGCTTGTATTGCTGCTTTTCATTCTAGCTCCTAAAACCTGTCACTCGTTGCAACAACTGCACCCTTTGTTTTCTACCTTTTTTCTTCTTCAATGACTGACTGCAAACCCTCCTGCAACTCAGTCTTTTCAAGAGAATGGTACAGAAAATGTAAAGGTAACAGTAAAGACGCAACATAATTTCCAGTATTTTTGGTGAACTGACACTTAGCACTCCTCTCCCAAATTAAATAGTTTTATTTTGGCTACTCTGTGACCTTATGGAACATTTTGAACATCAACTGCAACCAAACTTGCCCAAATCCCCATAAAGCTCCAAAGAAAAGCCAGAGAAGTAGGAACTGAGGCAAAGCTCTGTTCTCTTTCCAAAGAGTACAAAGTGATTGTAGAGAGGGTATAAAACAGTACTCACTTTCTAAATGAGCATAAAAAAGGCTGAGCAAAGAGAATCAGGTCTCTTAGGAATTTTTTAAAAATTCCATCAGCTGCTGTTAATACCTGCTCAGAACTGCTCTGGAGATTAACAAAAAACCCCCAAACAATGAAACAAAAAAAAAAAAAAGGCCAACCCCCCCAAACAAAACAAAAAACCCAACAAGCAAAACAACAACAAAAAAGACAACAGAGAAAACCAAAACCCAAGAAAACTAAAAACCCAGCAAACACACCAACTGGCATTTTAAACCCCTTCATAAATTACAAATAGAAAACAGGCCAAAGTTAAGGTTGACAGACTATAAGAAGTATATATATAACACTGTAGTGCTTCCAGCCACATCCTCATTATTATTTATATGAGATTTTTTTTTTTACTTTACTGTACATTACTGATTTTCCAACCCCAGCCTGTCACTAAAGAAAACAGAAAGGAAATTGTGGCAATGACACAAGCTATTACACTCAATATTCTAATCCACTGCACAAGAAATGGGAGATTCCAGATACAATGCCAAAACTAAATCTGCCTGAACTATATGCAGCACTTCTAAGAAGATTAAAATGTTTCATGACATTTGCTCTATTAGGACCTCATGTTTCTACACAGCCATTTAGACTCTACCTATTTTCTATTACATTATAATTATGGTACACTGATATATACACATCCTATCTTAAATAAGGATATAGATCATTGGCCCCCTCCATGTATAATTGATGATGTGAAATGATTTATTATCAAAAGAGGTGTTAGAACTGTAACATATATACATTCGAACAGTTGCCAAAAGAGTTATTTGATATGCCATCCCAGGCTGTTTCAGAAAAAAACATGACCTTGTTCCACTCCACACAAAGTGAGAAAGAATTCGAGATTTACAACTGCATCCATGAAGCTCATCCACCACAAAATGATTACAGCAGTTGTGTTTCCTTGTTTTTAGAGGGACTGCTGCATTCCAGCATCCAAGCTGTTTGACTCAGTGCATGCTTTTAGCTTTATTCTCCAACCATAAAATACAGAAGCCTGCTTATTTCTTTTAGTGAAAGGTAAGTCTCATGGACTCAGATTGGCCAGTTTTTTAGAACTCTAAAACATCACAACAAAACATATTATCAGACTTGCAATAAAATTATCACAATTTAGCTAAACTTTCATACCATTTGAATGAAGAGTCTCAAAGGCTTTGAATTCACAATGTTATTTTTTGCCCATACATATCAACTGCTGTTCAAAATATAACACTCCAGAAAGAGAAACAGCTATACCTGGTAGAGCAAAATCCACCAGAGGGGAAAACAAGGGGACAATGGAATGTGGGAGGCCTGTACAAGTAAAATCACAAGAATGGCAACCTGTCAGGAGCAGGTTTGCAAGTTGTGCAGACCTTTGGAAGAGCTGGAAAAGCTTACAGAACGTCAAGTCCCACTGAATGAAAAACAGAAGCCAATTTCCAAACTTAACAGACACCCAACATGTTCAACCCTAACTTTGTTTAAAGCTATAGTTAAAAAAAATGCCTACAGCCAGGAAAATAAGGAAAGGAAGAGCCTCGCTTCAGTCTCCTTTGTCACATTTTTTGGCTCTGTCCCATGGTCAGTTGATCTACCTTTCTGACTGCTTCCAAATGCCTTCTACGTCACCTGGCTTCACATGAGCACAGATCTTTTCCTTTGCAGTTTTGATTCTTTTCATTCTCTACTTCGTATCAATGACAAAAGTCTATGGGAAATATGTTTTCTGTACCCACCTTCATGCTACTTTTTGGGAAAATACTCAAGGATATAATACACATTTTAAAAGTACACTTTTTTGTAATCTTCTAAGAGAACCACTGGAACTAATCTTCTCCCAAAGAAGAGAATAAAGCCTGTCTGAGATCACTTCAGGCTCCACAAATATCAAAGAGAATAAACCAGGAAGTGAAACAGATACAGTATTTGTAATTCCATTATTGAGAGGCATAGAGAGGAAAGATTTAAATAATTTATTTTTCTTTTCACACTGGAAAAAAATAAGCATGGCAACAAAGCCCGATTTAACTATATTGGAAAATACCAAGACCATTTAGTACAGTTACAGCCATGAAATGATACTCAAGTCAATTTTGTGTCTTTAAAAGCAATTAGCTCTCTAAAATCATTAGTTCTTACCATGCTAAAGGACCTATTAGTTAGGCCTATAACCATTACTTGCAAAAATAAGGCTTACAGCACAATTCAGTAATTTTGTTTATGCTTGAAGGAAATTGGCACACATCCAGAGTCAATTTATTGCAGTATAATCCTTACACTTGGAATAAATTGTAAATTAATTTGTATGGACATTCCCAAACAGCAGGCAAGGAAATCCATGCAGGAATCTAAGGACGTTTTGTAAGGAAAATGGTTTTATTGTCCAACCAACTCTAACTTAAATAATGCTCATCAAGGAGGATGCAGATGATGCAAGAATTCTGGAATTTCAATGTTAAATACTGGTAGTAAATTTAAAAAAAAAAAAAAAAAAGAAGTCCTTTTTAGATTTACAAATTATCTAGTTGATAATTCTTAATAGAAATTATTTAGGAATATCCTTCATTTTCTTTCCTAACCAACACCCCTTTCTTTACTAGCATCGTGAAAACATGAGAGACACCAATTTCAAAGTTAACATATAGGTGTCCCCTGTTGTTTTTCAGCTGATAATGTTCCACATGACTATTTGTCTAAAAAAATACCACTCTATTTTGAAAGATATCAATCAGTTATAAAACATATTGCCTTTTTTAAATTATTGCATCACTAATGTTAGCCATAACTCTGCGTTCCCAAACAAAACACTTCAGTGAAGGGTTAACTGCCAGCAAAAAAATGCAAGTAAAAACAACATTGTACTCTTTTAACTTTCCTTGTGTATCTAGAGGTTATATCCCCGGCTTCAACTTCAAATGTATTCCTTTGTGTAAACAGGGTAAAAATAGCACTTACTTGTAACATTAAGTAGCTATGATTACAATCCCAGTAATAATCAAGGAAAATTAAATACAATGCTTTGCATGTAACACTAAGCCTGAAATAAGGCACAATCCATATGCAGATGCTTCTATAAATACTCATGCGTATTTTCTTTTGCCATATGCACATAAACAGTGTACAGAAGAACAAGAGCAATCTTAATGCACTCTTGAGTATTGCTGTGATTTTTACTTACAGGACCAAATTCCTCATGCTAGACAGCTGTACTTCCCATTATGAGACACATCTACAAATGAATACCATATGTTCTTGTACAGTATAATATGTACACAGGGAAATAAAAAACATTTGCTGCATGCAATATTAAGTCATATATGAAAACTCCCATTTCAATTAAATTAAAAATATCATATTATGACAGTATTCCCAGCTTGCAATTTTGGGGGAAGGGGCAGGGCGTGGCTGGGTGGAGGAAGGAAAGGCAGCCTGAATAGCTCTGACCTCGATGTAGATAGCAAAGGGAACCAGATGTGAGGTAAACCAGGGCAGAAACTGCAGGGTGTCCCATCCAGTTTTCCAGCTGCACTACCTGCCCACTCTGCCCTCATGCCACTTCACCATGCTGGGCAGTATCCCACTGGCTTTCCAGCTCTGAAGTGCTCTCTAATACACACCAAAAATTAGGGAACCAGTACATAGCAGAACTGCTGGGGAGGCAATGAAGGGACTGAACATCTTTGGGCCCAAGCTGGGTGACAAATACATCCTCTCAGATCAGGCAGGGTGACACAGTTAAGACCCTTCCTACCAGAGTTATTAAACTCCTTCTTAATAGTCTGCACTGAAAATGCACAGTTGCAACCTTAAATGTTTACTTGGATACAAGAAATATTTGATTATATAAGTAGCCAATTCTATCTCAGAGGATAAAGAAAAATTCCTTTGCCAAAAAAAGGCACCTGGACAAAGTCTTGCATTTATAAAGAACTACAGAAGTGCTGACAGACTGACACAGAACTGGAATCCTACACTTGTCAGCATGAAAAGGGTTTGAAACATACAATGAAAGTCAACACAGCAATAGCAATTGATGTAGAAACTCTGTAACCGGAAATTTACAACACATTTTAACATAAAGATGAAAAGGAGACTTTCAAAGAAGAACAAATGCCCATATACTTGAATTATTCTATTTTCTCAATTCTCAGTTCTCTAAATGCAAAACCAGTGTGTGTACTTCACAGCTTCCACCCTCCTGGTCGAGTGTTTTCACCAGAGGTGCTCAAATCTTCATCTTTAAAAGTCAGGGGGGTACAATGACGAATTTAGGAATATTTTCATGGACTGGGCCCTCTAAGCAACTGACCTAATTGTCCCTTATTTGCTGTTACATGACACCCTACTTGGAAGTAAATCCATTAAAATTATTTGTACAATGTCGTCTCAGAATAAATATGACTTTTTATTACCAAACATATACACTATTGTTTTAAACCATGAGGTAATAACTGAAGCTACCTCTTCCCCAGTAGTGCCCAAGTAGCGCTTTTTGGCTCCAATTCCTTCTTTGTTCACACAAGCTTCACACCAGTGCAACCTCAGAGTGCCTCATGGGGACCCCCCCAAGCACAACACCTCCAGGCCAGCTCACCTTGCATGAGGGCAACTCTACCCTTTGAGCATTCTTCTTGGAGCAGCCTAAATCCACACACCAAAACAACCATGTGCCAGACCCTGGGGTCTCCCCATCCTTACTGGCAGACCCCTCCAGGATGGCACAAGCAGTAAGGCATTGTACATCCAATCCAATTCATGGAAAGGTATCTCTTTGCTAGGAGAGATTAAATGGGAAATTGCTACCAGGACTGCCAGACGATCATGTGATAACATTGAGCAAAGCAAGCTAAATGCACAGCTGAATCATTTCACCAACCCAATGCAAAAGACAACTCTTGGAGACCACAGCAGAGAATAATTCTTTATTCAGAAATAGTGATGGGTCTACATTCATGAAAATGGCATCAGCATCTCACATCACCTCAGCACTGCACCTCTAGCCATCAGCTAGGCTTTCTTCCGCTTTCTTCCACCAGCAGACATTCAAAGTAACAGTCACCCTCATTAATCTTGACACAGCAGAAGATTTGGATTCCCAGAACTCTGCAAAGGATTTGGAACGGCCCTTAGCTTTCCCTTAATCCCATTTAATCCCCAAGATCATTAGGTATCCTAATGCATCCTATTGCAAGGTATTCTTTAGCAAACCGGAGTGTCCAGAGTCACATCTGTCCAGTAGTTACGCGGATACATGTGAGCTTGCCACAACTGGACGTGCCATACACCTTGCCCTTCTTCTGAACTATCAAGCCAGAGAATCAGAGGTCAGTAGACCTCAGTGTACCTAGCTGAAGGCACATGCAAGATATCTTCCTCATATCCCCTTAACTTTAACAATTTCCTCAGTGTTATGAAGAGCTCACTTGGATAACAAGCAGAGAAACTCCCACTTGCCTAGCAGCAGCAGCTTAATGATAAACATGCAAAGCAAGTGCTCTGAGAAAGCTAAACCTCTGGCGTGAGGGATCCTTCATAATGGAAAAAAGACAAAACAAAACCCTCTTCTGCTCAGAAGGCCACAGGCTTCCTCCTTAAGAAACCAAATGGTTATCTCTCTCCTTTTAGCACCCTGGCACAGCTGGCTGTCCTATGACAACTCACTGTAGCTGTACTCTCACATCCTTCTCAGACGGCAACCAGCTAGAAGCAGACCTGATGACACATGAACTCACAGTGCTTGAAAACCATTTTGGTGATGGTGGACTTCCTGAGGTAAAATTATCAAGCTGCTCTTTGACCCTGGTGGACGACTGTCAGTGAGGGATACATTGTGCTCTGGGGATCAGGAGGAAGGCTTGGGAAACTTACACTCTGACCTCCACAGCTAGTGAAGTCAGCTACGAAGCAGCTTACATATCAATAAGCTTCTTCTCTTGAAGATGACATGGCACTTTGGGAGTTATTTTAAGTAATTTCCTTGTTTAAAGTACTAGCATTGTCTTCTTGTGACAGCAGCAGGTTGAAATAGGACAAAGAATCATCTCTGGCTAGCTCACAACAAGCCCCACAACCAAAGTAACAGTTAACAATAAAAATCAAAGCTTTAAAATACTATAATTGCCTCACTGGTTACAGTGAAAAAAGCATTGATCCTACTTGTAGAAGCATCTTATTATTTTAGGGTATCTTTCCCTGAACAGTTTTGATTTTCCACCTTGAGTAAAAAAAAAAAATCTAACTTCATACTAATATTTTGACTCAAATAAATTTCACCAGTCTTCAGAAGAATCATGTTATATATTAAAATACAGGTAAGTGACTAAAAATTCTTAACACCAGACAGAAAATCAGCCAGTAATGTTACAAAGAATATACTGGCATAAACACATCACTCAATTAAAAAATGAGTAATGTATCAAAAAAAAAAAGATAAGTACAATGAACTGGATCTCACTTAACAATTTCTTCAAGATCATACAATCAAAACTGAATTTATGCCTAATCCAAATGTCAGAGTTTAAGTATATACATATATTTAAAATTAAGAGAAATTATAACAACCTAAACTGAGGTCTGTGTTTACTGAGATCTACATAAAATAGTTCTCCAAATGGACAGTGAGCAAGGTTAATGTCTTCCTTAAACTCCTTAAAACAGGATGATAGATCTTTCTTAAACAAACTTTTCAAAAACTCAAGCAAGGCCCAAAAACCAAAACACCCTAACACATCACATGACTTTTAATATCATATATCTTCAAAATCTGTTTTCTAATTTGAAGTCCAAAGTGCCAAATACCAGCTTTTACAGCATGAAGCTCATAGTTTCCCATAAACTTTCATAAACAGCTCCTAATTAATAGGAGAAAAAAAAGATCCTGTTTTAATTTGTTCTTTTATGCACCATCCACAATAAGAAGTTCTAAAAAATACAGTCTCTTTTTTAGCTTTCACCTCAAATGAGAACAAGTAACACAGTGTAAATACCCTTCTCAGAAAGGAGCAGGCAGGCAGAATTTGGGCCACTAGACAGATGCTTGGACATCTTCGTTAGTACATACTATTATCAACTACTTATATTTGTAAAATGTCTTAGATATTTAATGCCTTAGTCTTTTTTTACTCTTAAACCAGAAAATATTACTAAAACTAAAAGTTAATTGTGTTTCCTACAGGAAATCATATGAACCGTTCTGATTATACTTCTCGTTTCCAATACTATTTTCATGTACTGCCTTGGGCACAAGGAAACCAAAGCAATCTCTCTGGTGCAAAGTTCAGAGCAAAGAAAGGTGTGTTTAAACAAGGCATAAATCAGCAAGCTTTTAAGAGCTTATCAATGGACGAACAACCATAATTTAGAAACTGCACTTTAATTTACCTCATTAAAGTATAAGGGAATCCAAGCTGGGCTTTTATTTCTTTTGGTGAGGCAGGCTGCATGGTGACACATGAGGGGAAGGCAGGTTATCAGCAGTTCTGTAAGAGGAATGCAGGTGTTCCCTGCTGTGCAATGCACCTGGATCCCAAGGATCTCTTCTCGCATCACAGCCTGCCTTTTGCAGGTAGAGGCCATGCACGTGACTGAATCACTGAATGCTGTGAGTCAGGACTAAATGAGCTGGAGATGAAGCTTATGGTAGCTTTAGAGTGGTTATCAAAGGACAAGCTGTACCTGAACTGACTAAAAACCTGTCAGTACAAAGTTAAGCCATTAAATACCTTTTTAACAAAACTGAACCAGTGGAGCTAAATGATATCAGATGAGCCTCTCTCAGGATGTGGCCATAGCCACTAATAGGATTCATAAAAATGAGTTAACGTGTCAAATCACAGCCCCATAATGATCACATTAACCTGGCACAGATGTAGGCTGCTGCCAGAGGGTTCTGTCAAAGCCCCCTTCACTCCCCTTGTGCCAACACCATCACTAATGCAATAACTTGCTGAGCTCAGTTAAGGAACTAATCTCCTGAAAACAACACTTGCAAAAAATATTGCTTTCAGTTGGATTTTTTTTTTTTAATCCAGCTCAGGCTACTTCAGTCAGCCTGGAAATGCCAATGCCCGGGCAAGAAAAACATTAGGAAGGTGTGAGAGATGGAAAGAAACTCTACTTTCAGTGGTGTTCCTCACTCTTTTCAGCTCACACTTATCTCATCCTAGTATAGCCATGACCTGCACCCATTTCCACTACACATCAAAACTTCTGCTGGCTTGGAGCAAGTCTTAGGAGACACTCTGAGAGGAAAGAAGTTTCATGAAATATTGTCTCTTTTCAACAGAACAAGAAGATATTCCTCAAGTCTACCTGAAATACAGGCTTCTCATGACCAGATAACACAGCCAAGCCACCAAAATGAGTTTAGTTGGACATTAAAGCCCACCCCTGGAACAAGTTACAATGATGACAATGACCATTCGCACAACAATAACACCATTACTAGTGTTCCCTTATCCAGTTGTGGCAAAGGTAAGCAGGATGTGAGGCTCCAGAAGCTACACTACGGAGTTGTTAGATTTCTCATCCTCTTAGCAACTGCTGAGAAAGAAAACATCTCCCACTGGCTGTGGTAACCACAGCTCTGGCCTCCCACCGTGATCAGCCAGTGAGTCACAGCTGTGTGTGTGACAGCACCAATAGGGCTTCCTCACTGTTCAGTAGCCGAAGCTTCTGGTTACTGTTCCAAGCCTCTTGCTTTTTATCTGGGATCACAGACTCATAACTACAGCTATAACCACAATTATTATATGAATTCCTGGGCTACTACAAGCCTGTAGGAACTTTCTGCCTTATTTGTGCAGCTAAAATCTAACTTTGCATCTTCTTAAACCAGTGTCAAAGCTCCCTGTTTCCTCTGGATACAGTATACTCCTGGACCTTGCTGTTGCATTTTATTAAAGGCAGAGAATTGCTGATAAAGATGATACTTCATCAGTGGCCTTGAGTCCCACCACTGTTATGACAACTACATAAAAATCTGCTAAAAACAACCAACTGATTAAAAATACTGAAAACTGAGCAATGTACTTTACTAAGCACATATCACTAAACATTGACCAAACAATTCTCACACACCATCCTAAGTATTTTCCTGTTTTTCAAATAGGGATGAAAAGTCGAAATATCCGACTTCCTCAAGCCAGAGTAAAAGCTGCCTAGGTGGTTTAGGGACTGCTGAACTGGAAGGAGTTGGAGGAGTGGGAAATTGAAGATTTGTACTGATCCTAAATCAAGCAAAACAAGCCAACTATTCTGCTGCATTTTGGCATTGAGTATGCATGATAAAGAATTTATTTATTTGATGAAGACAACAC
Source organism: Platyrinchus mystaceus (assembly GCA_035041135.1). Taxonomy (NCBI): domain Eukaryota; kingdom Metazoa; phylum Chordata; class Aves; order Passeriformes; family Tyrannidae; genus Platyrinchus; species Platyrinchus mystaceus. The sequence goes on along the minus strand of JAWWLV010000121.1, from coordinate 59,964,673 downwards.
TATTCTAACTTTGGTGCTTTCTCATTTTTTAAACCATTTTTCTAATTATGATAAAAACATTCACATTTGCTCCTCAAACAGTTCTAAGTCCTCCAAGCATACTGGGGGCCCTGCAGAGGAAACATTTTAATGCTTTTTTATTATCATCTTTTGGCCTAAGAAGCCTCCCTAGGAAAGAAGGCTGTTGTAGAAAGATGACAGATAAAGTATCTGAAATAATCAAGAAAGCATTTCTAGGCTAACAGGACGGGGATGCTGTATCAGGAAGGGAAGGGAACAGTCACAGAACAAAAGGGAATTTTGATCAGCTTACCCTCACAGGAAGGTATGTTACCAGGTAAGTAATTATTTTTGTGAATGCTTTTATTTTGCTGTAATACAAGAGACCTAGAATGAAACAATAACCAAAGAATAAGTTCATAATGTCAGGTTTCTTGGGAATGCAGGAGTGCTCATCCCATATGTCCCAGATGTTGCTCAGGATATCATCAAAAATACACCTCAGAAAATTATGCCTAAAATTGTACCTATGAAATAAATTGTCTATTTTTTACACATCCAAATACTAAAAACCAAACCTTGTGCTTTTTTTTTCCTATTTATTTTGCTATAAATATTTAAATTCCCTGCCTGAAGATGATGATTTTGAGATCACAACTCCAAGGCAGAGGCAAGTTCATTGCAAAATCAGCAGCCCTCACAAAACAGACTGTTGGCACACTGCAAGTACTCAAAACTTACGAGCAGGGAATTTTTCTTCCCCTGGCTAAGTAGATTTACCGAGGAGTCTGGAGTGACAGTCAGTGACCAATGGGCAACAGGAATCTGCAGTGCTGCTCACAGTAGTAACTTCGTTGTACCACTTGCTGTAAATTACGGCCTCCGTTCAGCAGTAGCATTTCAGAAACAAAAAAATGAAGGTGCACATTTAGTAACTAGTGAAAAAAGCACCAACAATAGAGAAAAGTGCTGCCACTGCAAATGTTACCCAAACGCCTATGAGTAACCTTTTAAAACCTTTTAAAACATAGCTTTTAGCTCCAGCTTCAGTGGTAACAGTTACGAAAGAGGAGTAAAATATTTGCAATAATAATAGTTTACAACACTTTTAATCGAGTTCCAATATCAGCAAACTGAAAATGGCATTAGTCTTTTTGAAAAACAAGTTCAACAGTTCTGCTCATCAAAGAAAATAAACTTAAAGAAGCAATTAAAAACTATTTGTTTGATGCCACACTTAGAGCGAATGCTGGAGCTCAGATTTACACAGCTCCTCTGGCACTTTGCTCATCAGAAGTTCAGTTCCATTCCAGTTTTGTGTAAAGTCTACATGTTTATAACAGTACATCTAGTAATATATTGTATTATGCTCTATCATCTATATTTGTACACACTCAAGCAAAAAAGGGAAAGCCCATAATTAAAATATTCAAATGGCCTCCAAGTTTCACATTCTTTATAGCTAGACAAGCATGACATCTCATTCTCTGTATGTCATTAAAATAAAAAAGAAAGTCTATACACAGGAAGCCCTGATTTTCCTATTTTCTGCTACATAGCTCTACTGATTCTGAAGTTATTCTCATTTTGTATCTATTTAAGGGCCTGACCCAGTGTAGAACTTAATAGACTGTTGGCACTGATGGCGAAGGACATTAAATCAAATCTACACCCATGACATAGAATAATCTAAGTCACCTAGTGAACTGGGCTTGTTGAAATAATGTTGTTTTATCATACTGACAGATGTTAAATGGATGTCTAAGTGCAAGAAACAGAGAGCATATCTACACAACGAGGACTGCACTGCAAGAGCTTCAGCAGATTTAGGTCTTAGAAAAGGCATGCAACTCAAAGGGAGTTCTAGATTTTTAGAGAAACAAGATGGCATGACTGCAGTATATACAATGGGCTAAGGTGCTAATTATCAGCAAGGAAGTGATTTTACCTGTGTTGGTGACACTCATGAGACTGACACTGAAGTCCTGCATGTAATTCAGGCTGGGGGTTGTAGGAGAAGAAAAGTAGCAGGACAAGTGTAAAGACAGATGCTTAAAATGATGAAGGAAAGTGTCACAAAAAGGATTTTCAGATGGAAGAAACAAAGGCTCAAACAATTATTTGTTCCACCTACCAAGATAAAATTGAGCAGCAAGTTGACAACAGGTAACAGGCACTAGGAGGCCTTTTTAATCGAGTGGAGAGATTTAGCAAGAACTGAAACAGGAGCAAGACAAAATCATAGAAGAAATAAGGTGCAAACTAGGGAATGGGGAATCCCATAAAACGGGAATCCAGAATCAAGGAATCAGGAAATTTTGAGATACCACATCTTGCTGACAGTAGATCAAGTTACTGGGATTAATATACCAGTATCTAAGCAACACATTAAGGCTCTGCTGTATACTACATATTTATCCATGCATGAAGTACAAAAGACACAAAAGCTATTCTAAATAAAGCAACTTAGTGCCTTGTTTCCTGTCAGCTCTATCTGAAGATGTTGGTAAGCATCAGACAAAAAACACTGTTAAAATAAGCAGGCAAACCCAAGGCAGAAAAGATTTTGCTAATGTATTCAGATAAAGATTGTGCTCATGGAAAATCTGTAGCAGATAAAAAGACTGCTATGATTTCATAAAGTCAGCTGTAGTGGGATAGATCTTTGCTTTGCAGATGCATCTTTCTGGTTTTTGTAGAGGCAAAGCAACATATGGAAGGTACTGTGTTGAGCCATCCATACTTGCATCCTGAAAGGTTACAGGGGTTAGGAACAACAATTGCTGTGACGATGCAGGGGACCCAAAATCCATGCTGTCCTAGCTGATTGCAAATGAAATTGCAGAATGCTCCACCAATTTAAGGCAGTTGTGAGTAATCAGCTTATGAGTTCACTGCTTGTACAGTGAGCATTATACGTACCCCTCACAGTGCTTTAGTCCTTCGTACTGGATTTCTCTGGGTTTTAATTCCAAGAGTGAGTCATTCATAGAAAAAGAGGAGGAAATGAATGAGAATTTTTCTTTCTGAAATAATGGAGATGAAAAATGCCCTTGAAAAAAGGCATGATTTCATGCTTACTACTAGATTTCTTCTTGGTTTAAGATGCAAACTATCAGGACTTCAGAGATTAAACTGAGCAAACATTTGAACAATGAATGAGGCAGATTAATCTGGTAAGGAAAGAATAAACTCCACTTATCTGTGTGATTTGTAATGTCTATTACGGTCAGTGTTTGAAAAAATCATATACTGTGGGCAAGTCATAGCAGAAGTCTTTGTCATTTTTCCAGGCCCAAAGGACATCCATCACATGGTTTCTTACTCAGGGAGATCAAAAAGTGAGTCAGTGATTCAGACCACAGCTGTCTGTAGAAAACACCAAGTATTTTATGCCCCTCACTTGCCAGACATGCCCAAAGTAAATACAGATGCTACCACTACTAAATCTGTAAAGCCCATATTTACTAAGATATATAAAAATAAATCTTTTTGTTTATGCAAACTAACACAGCAACCCACAAATAAATATTTTTGTTTATGCAGACTTACACAGTAACTCACAAAAGGGGCATTTCTTTACAACGAAACCCAACTGAGACCCCCTGGTTTCACTGCCACACAGATCCAAGCTTCAGCTGGCGTCTCTCAGAGAGAGGTGGATTCAGTAATGAAGTGGGACAGTGAAGCTCAGGGGCTACAGGTCCTGCCTAGCAGGTGTCACTCGAAAGAGGAGACCTAGGGTGGCAGCAATCTTCTCTCTTACAGTCAGTGAGGGTTACAAAACTCTTTCTAGAACTGGTCTGGGGTTTAGTTCCACCTCAGGGAAACTCAATTTATTTTTCTCATTTTGCAAGTGAGTACCAGTAAACCAAATGTAAGATTTAAATAAGGTAAAGATGGGAGAGTGCATATAATTGCAGAGCCTCTGAGGAGGAGCAACCATGTCCTAGGCTGCATGGCACATTGGAGTTTTTCTTAACAAGTCATCAGCAAAACAAAAGATTCACAGGCCCTTTGGAAGCATAGGAAGATAAACAGGCACTGGCTTGCAAAGCTTCAAAACTCAAACTGGTCTTCCAGTGTAAGTTAATACAGTGCACTGAAGTGGCAACAAAAGTGCACATGCTGGCTGCTGGTGAGCAAGCACAGTGACTCACTGGAAACAGAGATACAGGGCAGCTGTCACATGACAATCTAGTGCAGCACAGGGGAAAACACAGAACAGCAGTATCCCAGATAGGACAGAGGTAAGGAGAGAAAATCAAGTCAACTTCCAGCAGCCAACACACTTAAAATCATTTATCTACTACTCAGTTTGCATTTTAGGCTTGGCTCTTGAAAATGCTGTGTAGCAGAAGTTTATTTGCCTCATGCACATTCACCTGTAGTTTTGCTATGACCTATTCCCTATGCATTGAATACTCCAGGCTTGCTCTTAGTCTTACAATCACATTAAAAAAAATTTTTTTCATACACATATATTTGCATACGTACACACACACACATTCACTCACTCTTCAGGACAGAATGAGTCATGTTGAAGACTCTCTGGATAGCATTTGATTGCATGAGGGTAAGCCCACGCAGCCATATGAGAAGACTGTTATGTGAAACACCTACATGTGGCTGGTAAATATGTCACAGGACTTGGGGTCCTTTCTGCCAGAGTAGATGGGGTAAAACTCCCCAGGAACCTAAATGGCATTGGAAACCTGTGCATAAGGGTGTGGATTTCATATGTATGAGGGTGACACACCTACAGGCAGTCATTGAAACAGGGTATTGGACTAAAAACTATTTGATTCACTCTCACTTTCCACAGCCCATATAACAACAAATGGTTTCATGGGAAGATCAAAAAGGAATTATTTAAAAGTTTTTGCATGGATTTTATAAAGAAAAAGAGATTACTCCAAAATGCAAGTAGCATGACAACCAATAAAGCGTTAGAGTACCTAACAGGTTAAACCTGGGAAGTGAGAAAACTTAGGCAATATGGACAAGAGAGCAATTAAAACTGAATTTGATACTGGGTATTCTGTCTTTTTGATTTCTCTGAGAAAGTTATTAAGATAAATACTTAGGTACACCACAGAAATCACCCACAATCAATATCTACACTATATGAAACTAATACTTTAATTGCTACTAAAAAACAAAATGCAAAATAAACTTTCCTATGGCAAAGACAACAACTCTGGTACCATCTTATGTATCACCACTGTTAAGGCAATATTTCTAAATTGACAAACTTGGAAGTAGTCACATCGAGACTGTTCTAGATTTTAGCCTACCGAACCAATGGTAAGCTAAGACTTTCCAAAAAGTATTTCACAGGCTCATTGAGCCTTTAAATCACCAAAAAAAAAAAAAAACCCACAGGAGACAAGCAGCTCAACAATCTAATAGATCAGTAAAATTATTAAGTCTTATGAAGCAAGATTGCTCATATGCCTGAAGGAAAAAAAATGGATAGGAAGTACAGCCTTTTCCTAGGATGTCACTTTGTTTGGAGCACAACCAAGGTACCACTTTTTCCAGGATGTACCAGGCCCATGTTTCCCCAACCCTCCAAAGACAAAGCAATTTCTAACATGCACTGTTTTGAATGCCTATGAAAATAATAATTCAACATAGTTTCTCTATTAATCTTTCCAAAAGGGCTGCTTCATTATCACAATTGGCTTCAATATCACATTGGCTTCCTAATGTTCTGACCCCTCGTAGAAATTGCAGAGTTTTCGAATTAGAAGAGAGAACCTAGATATTGAAATTTGCTCTCATTTTGTTATTTTTTGTTATTTTTTTTTTATTTTTAACAAGGCAAAGTAAGCTCAATTTAACATCAGTAATAAAATACAGAATCTGCAGAACTGGTGCACTTACACACTGCAAAGAGCAAAACGGAAGAACTTATTTCCATAGCATATTTCAGAATTATCTGGGCTTGGACATTATTATTATCATGTATCTCTGCACATCTTAGGAATGGTGATGAAGAAGGAAAGGAGTTAGAATAATGAGGGTGTGAGAAATCCCACAGAAATGTTACAGTGTTTCAGGAATGTTTTGTTTGTTTGCCTTTAGAAAGACCAAAAAGTTACAAATGGTCATTCTCCTCCCTCTCTGCTCTCATGAAAATATTTGCAGTTTCTCTCACTTCAGACCTGGGAAGACACTGGAGATGCAAGGCAGGAGGGAGTAGACCAATCAAGACCACAGAGCTGAGATCCTGGTTAATGAAAACAAGAGACACAGGCCTAAGGTCCAAATTTAGAGTGAAAGGTGGCATAGCAGAAAGATCGAGAGGTGTCCTTTAGGATTTGAGTTTAATGAACTAAGTGGCAAATGTGCATGGCCTGGAAAACTGTAATACTGCTGTGATAGAACTCAGGCAAACAAACTGTGGGAATCCTCTTTTCTGCAGAGCTTAAGCATGCACATTTGTTTGCTGTAATTATAGAAATGAAACCACTTTTCACATTTATTTCCCCATCCCTTAATACCAAAACAGAAAAATTGGTGAAGGATCACCATTACTTGCACGGAAATGTCTTGGTTTACCCAGGAGGCTGTCCCCAGAAGCAGCTGCACAGGAGTGGAAATCTCATGAGAATGCTGCTCCTAATGGTGTGTCATGAGCACAGGGGACAAGTTTCTAAGACACAGAGAGGCCCCCAGGACTCTACTCATGCATCCTGGGCCTCTAGGGGCTAAGACTCTGGCAGCTTAGAACCATATATCCCAGCAGCTATGTGTCAAAAGGGGGAACCGATCTTAACAGTCTACAGATACACAGATTTTTACTCAGAGTTATCCCAAGAAGCAAGGAAAGTGTTTTTTATCTTATTGCTCCTCCATGGGGAGTTTGAGGAGAGTTATGAGAGCTAAAAAACACCACAAACAATAACTGAGAAGTTTGAGGATTTTGTGGTTTCTTACAAAACAGTACATATTTTACATTCAGTAGGAGACAACTAAGTTTGCAGTGCCCTTACAGATGTAGCTAAGATGACATCAGAATTAAAGTGGTGTTGATAAATAACATTAGTTATGCAGAAGGAAGCTCCTCAGTGAAAAGAGGCACAGCTTTGTGGTTCTAACATGGGGCAGGCAGTATTTCTCAGTTCAGTCCTTGCTTCTGTTGTGGACTCTTGGCGTGACAGATCATGGTGCATCAGTTATCTTTTGTCCAGGGTGACCTGCTGTACTTTCTTCTATCTTCTTTTAACCAGACCGTAATCCCTTTGCTCACACACACTCCCCCTATGGACACATGGAAACATTGTGCCAGTTTCAATACCTTCCCAGTTTCAGCGGGCTTCTCAGCATTATTAAAAGTCCCATCTTTATCAATGGGACCTTTGTTGACAGTTTTCAGCAAGGAAGAAGCAAGACTGAATGGGCCATAAAAACAAAATTCTGTCTTTTTCACACTCTGGTCATTACTATGGAAAAGCCAGCAGTGCCTTCTGCCTCTATCAAACACATGCTGTGAGGCACTAGGAGGTCCTCAGCCTTCAAGTATGTGAAACTGGCTTCTTGCCCATTATCAGTTTCAATGGCAAATGCTTTAAAAAGTTTATCTCGTCCTTAACTTGCACCTTGTTTCCGTTTATCACATTAAAAAAAACACCCTAATTACAATGCAAAGCAGTAAAGCGCAAAGAGGTTAGAGGAAAATCTATGCGCTGCATCTCACCCACAGCCTGATCCCAAAGACTCTGGTGTCCAGCCCCTCGAGGGCCCGGGGCAGCGTTCACCACTGCAAGACCTTCCCTCCACACTCCGAGCCTAAAACTGCACCGACCAGGAACAGTTTGGGTTTAGCAACCACACTCGACAATCCACTCGGTGGCCACGGGGCTCTTCTCATCTACCAACACCTTAACAACAGCCGGTGGCTGCTGTTTGCACTCGACTCCCGGCAGACCAGCAAAATGCCTGGGGTTTCTAGGACGTGCAGAGCTTATTACAGAAAGGGGTGGAAAGGAAGGAGGGGGGAAGAAAATCCGTTTTGGAGGCTGCGTGACACGGCGCAGAAATGGGCAAATCCTTTAGCTCCCGGGCCCGGAGAAAACACCTTCTCCCGCGCAGCAGCTTTCCGCTGAGCCGGCTCCGCTCCTCCTCCGCGGCGGGCTCGCAGCTGGAGCCGCCCCCGCACCTGCCACCGCCGCGCCGGGCTCCCCGCAACCCCACTCACCCGCCGGGGGCATCGCCTCCTCCGCCGCTGGGGTGGTAGGCGGTGAGGACCACGCCGCGGGAGCTGGACCGCCAGCTCATGGCGTACGGCGTCGCATCCCTTCTGGAGATCCCGAGGCGGAGCGGGGCGGCTCGGCCCCGGCCCGGCGCGGCCCAGCCTCCCGCCGACGGCGCAGCGGGGCAGGGCCGGGTGACGGCAGCGCTTCCTGCGGCCCGGCGGGGCCGTGCCCCTCCTCCCGGCTCGGGCACCCGGGCGCCCCAAGGGCCGGGGCAGCCCGGGCGGCGGCGGCACCGAGCGGCTGCCGGGAGCGGTGCCCGGAGCTCCCCGGCCGCGTTAGAGCTCCGTGCGCTTCCACACGCCGCGGGGTGCGGGAAACCGGCGTTCTGCGGGCAGGGTCCAGTCCGCTTGAAGGCATCGTGAAGTCCGACAATTAAAGGAAAGTCGCGGCCCTTTCAGCCCCGGGTCAGCTGGCCGGGCCGCAGGTACTGCGAGCCACGGGCGAACTGCTGCTCTCCAAGGCTGCCGTGTGGCAAATGCAGCACGGCGATAAGAAAAACAAGGAATGTGTTCAGGGTGTGCTTTGTACGTTATCCATTTCACTGAATCCCAACATTAGTCTGCAAGTGGTTTAACTTTTCATACACAAAAAAATAGGGTCTGGGTTTGGGTGTTTTTGGTTTTTTTAGATTACAAGCTATCCTCACAAAAATCACAGCAGGTGATTTTGTCAAGGAAGAACACAGATGACTGAGCTGCCTCAGAGATACTGGGCCTTAAACCAGCCGCCATTAGCTCTAAGGTCACGCTCTACCAACCAGCAACAGCCAGAGTAGGGAAGCGCTGGGTGGGCACAACCTCTGCTGCACCTTGGCACAGACTCTGATGAGATGGGACTCACTGCCTTGGTATTAGTTTTGAATTGGTAGGCAAGACCTGTAACACAACACTCAAACCTGTTTGTTTTTTTTCCATGGCAACATGTAAATGTACACAAACTATTTAGGTTTGTAATCTGTGCCCTAGTTCACAAAAGCATATATTTTGTCTGAATTGGTTTGTTCTGTAAGTGAATGGATCGACTTCAATATGAGTGTAACTTGCAGTGTTTACCTTTCCCTTTCAAAACAAATGAATCATGCAACTCCTTTGCCTGCAATTAAACATCTGCAAAGTTCACTGCTGGGCTATGTGAGGTGTTCTGGAGCACACAAGTACCAAGTTCTGAACCTTCACTTATTTAAAACTAGTACACCTAAATCAGAAAGCTGCATGCAAGCTGTGGATGGATGATAGAGCTTTCTATGTAGCTGTTGTCTAGCATAGAGCTGCCAAGCAGGAGCAGCACAGAAATCTCGTCCTATAGCTACTGTGAAGTTCATTCCAGCAGAGAAGCAAACAGGCAGAATTTCCCATCATGTTTGAGCAAGATTAGTTTGTCCTCTAGAACCCTTGACACTTACAGCAGGTGACTTTACAGGTCTCATATTCAGACTAACTGAATTGTGCCATTGATTTAAATGGATAATTTCTTAAAAGGCTGGCCTTCTACATAGTGCCAAACAGGGAGTCCCAATTTCCTTTAAAAGGAAAAAGTTGCTATGAAATTTTGAGAAGAGTCCCAATATTATAATCACAGGAAAATTGTCTGCATGTACCTACGCACTCACAAAAACAAGGACATGAACCACAGCAAAACTTAGCACTGTGAAAAGATTTCCCCGTACGCCCACTGCATACACTCTCTCCATGTCTCAGGCTGTGTCCAAAAGGCAAAAATTAGCCTAACTTCTCACAAATACACAAAGAAGACTCCTCAGTTTTCACTGCTCACTTTAGAAAAACATCAGCATGAGATGAGAAAACGTATTAATGTATGTCAGTACTCCTGTGCTGGTGCACTTGGCCCTTTTCTTTAAATGCACTTGTGGTTAATTGTTAAACAGCAAAGTTATTTTCTGTAGGACCCAACTTTTTTCTTTTAAACTAAACCAGAAAAACTAAAAAAATGAAAATACCAGGACATGGCCATGTCTAAAACTTCATCTAATTGGTTGCATGCCAAATACCCCACTTAGTTATAAAACTTCCTTTAAAAAAATAGCTAAAGTATAACAGAAATAAAAGTAAAACATTTAAAACATTCCATGTTTAATGAGTGCTTTCCAAAGCCCTTTGCCCAAACTAAATATATATGAGGTGTTATAAGAACAAAACTGTAAACTGGTTTTTTTTTTTATAAGCTTCTTAAAACACATCATAATTAAGGCACACCATAACATGCTTGACCACTGCTGTAAAAAGAAGAATGCAGTAACAAGATGTGGTCACTGCAGCATTATTAGGTGCTGCTCAAAAGACAATTTTGCTGCAAATGGAGAGGGGGAAGAACCTGCCTTGTTTGGGGTGGGGTGGAGGTTAAGAATGGCAAAACCCAGAATGAGTTTGTACCAGTCAATTGAAGAGTAAGGAGTAAGAAAGCTTAAAAAAGCTTTTGTGAGTATATCACAAGGAGGGTGGGTAAAGAACTGGAAGGAAAAAAAGTTCTGTTAATAAATGAGAATAGGGATTAAATTACTGATAAAATGACCAGAGATACTGATTCCCTCCTATGTGTCTTTATTATGACACGCTTCAAACATAGAAGCGGATTTAGGAGCTTACCTCTAGACACAATTTTTTCTCTGACAACTTGATAGTCTCAAACTCAGTCCTGTTATGACAGCATAACACCAGCATAGTTTTCTTTCATTAAATTATTCCCAATTTAGAGTAGAGCCAGAAAAACAATTTTTACCTACAGATATATTATTGCTGTAAACTGACAAAAATATCACTGGTCTGTCACTGATATAAATAGTCATTAATTCCTGAGTTTGCAGTTAATATCTGTGCTTTTAATAAGGTACAGGCATGCTTATTTGGAAAGTAAGGTTGTTTATAGAGAAGAGAAAGCTTCGGGGAGACCACATTGAGGCCTTCCAGAACCTTAAGGGGGATTATAAAAATGAGGGAGAGGGACTTTTTATACAGGTAGATAGTGACAGGAAAAGTGGCAATGGTTCTGAAGGGAAAGTGGGCAGGTTTAGCTTAGATGTTAGGAAGAAATTCTTTACTCAAAGGGCGGTAAAGCACTGGAAAAGGTTGCCCAGAGAGGTTGTAGACGCCCCATCCCTGGAAGTGTTCAAGGCCAAGTTGGATGGGACCCTGAGTAACGTGATCTAGTGAGTGGCATCCCTGCCCATGGCAGAAGGGATGGAACTAGATGATATTTAAGGTCACTTCCAAACTATTCTATGATTCTATAATCAACTAGATAAAAATGCACCATTTGAGGCATTTATGTTTATGTGATAAAAGGAGAATATCATTGAGAAAGGAGATTGCAAATCAGTCTATCTAGCTACAGAATCCAAGACTCCTTCAAAGAGTTTAAATATTTAGATTAAGATGTCATGCAGTGCTTTTACACTCAGTATAATCAGTCACCAAAGCCAAGCAGATCACGTAGGGTTCTCATGCTTAGTGCTCCCTTTACAAAGCAATTGCTCAAAAGATGACTTCTCAGCAGTGCCATCCTTCATCACTGCTTTGCAGGGTTTGAATATGCACGTGTTCAACATATGCTTTTTCACTGCAGAACAATTTATTTTCCTTTTTAAAATTTTCCCAAATAAAAAATAAATAACATTTATTTTCATATTTTGTATAAATATATGAGTACACATTTTCTAAATGCTTTGGGTGATTTTTCACATGCCATATTTCTAATGATATGTTAATTATCAGCAGGTAAAAATGCAACCCATGGAGAAGAATTGGCTTGAGGAAATAGTAATAGGTCAGCTGACAAATTTGAATTCACAGACTGACTTCAATGGCAGTAGGTGGATTTATTCCTGCTGAGGTGCAGAAATCCCTCTGGAACCAATGCCAGAGTGCTTAGACATCCAATGCAGTGCTGCAATAAAAGAAAAACGGAGCTTTTAAATTCTATTTTTAATGCAGGAGAGTTTCAACCTTTTCCTTGCATTATTTATTCTAACTTTTGTTCAGCTGGATTTTAAACTGAGCAAAAAATGTCTCATCAGCTCACTTGTCTAATTCACACTGAAATAAAATGGCAGCACTGCCTTTGTCCAAATTATGTTGTTTCCAGGTTTCCAGCCAGCAGGCAGAAAAGACTTGCAGTGGAAAGTTGTTTGTATACTGTAAGGTGAAATCTAACCCTTATTAAGCTTCACACTTCATGTATTGCTGCACTCCACTGCCTAAAGAACCACCTATGTGAAAAATGTTCTGCAGCTGTTAATAACCAACTATGAATAATATAAAAATGTATATTACAGGTTACTTAACTCTTGGATGTCTACAGCCATACAACTGATTTTACATTCCACTGAAAGTCTGTGAAAGAAATGCACTTTTAGAGGGTAAAATCCTCTGCCTTATGTTAGACCTCCATTTTAGCACACAAAGATGAATCATGTTCCAGGATTGCCAATCTGTCTGATAAGTTTCACCTTTAACGCTTATATGTTGACCTTCAAAATACGAAGACACAGTGTTCAGTTACAATGTGCACCATATGACATAAACAATGTGGAGCAGTCAGTATTTCAAATGTACAGTACTGCTATTAGGAGGTGTTTCAGATCAGCTTATATATCCCTGAATAGCAAAGGCGGGGATGAAGTCAGACGTGTACACAGAAAGCTGGTAACATGTTTGCTAGCCAGCACATGGTGAACATTTCTTATGGTCTGATCTAACAAGCTAATGTATAACCTATATTCAAATTTACATAGGGTTTTTTTTAATGAAAAAAGATATCCGGTATTATAAGGTGCAGTTCCATACATGGGGGAATTTAGCAAGCAAGACACAGTTGTCACTGAAGCAACTGCAAGGATATGGGCAAATGTAAGAGAAGTGACACCTTCCCTTTCTGAGCTTTCTGAGTTTTCACCTTCTTCCTCACTGCCCTCCACACACATATTTAAAGAGCTGATTTGTCTCCCACAGCAAAAAAAAAAAAAAAAAAAAGAAGAAAAAAAGAGAAAAGGGACTAACACTTCTTAGGTTGTTCGCTTTCCTTGCGACTTGCTCTAAAATGTATCTGGTGCACTCTGGTGGCTGCTTCGGTAATTCTTAATTCCATGACTGCAAAAGATGAAACGGTAACTACCGACGCTGGTTTTGAGATTAACCATATGAAAACTAACAAACACGTGAATTTAATCTAGTTTATCCAGTTTGGTTTTTCTTGAATGCATCCTCTGGAGAAATTCTGATCTCGTCCATTGCAGCCCATCTGCTTACCTTATGTAAATCACAGCACAGGGGTTGAGTGGTGGAAGTTCTCATCTCATTTGCTTTATGATTTTCTCATGGTCAGACAGCTGCTGAATTTTACCCAGAGAGGTATATCTGTTTCTGTAGAGGTAATTTATCCACATTTATTTGTAGTGTGACCTTACATAAACCCTCACATCAATTCTTGCTTCCCTTTCCCCATCCATACTAAGAGGGTTAATAATATCTAGCTATTTATGAGGATTATTCACCATATATTCAATTACATTGAAAGGTACCAAAAAATGCAGCACATAATTTTCTTCTACATCACTACGTTTACTTTCATTTGGTGTGTCATTTAATAGGGATAAAATGGCATGGATTTCTGTATCCATTAGCACACAGAACAGATGATAAATCTAGTACACTTTGCAGTACCTCCACATGAGGTATAGAACTTTTGTGGAATACTTAATACCACCATTGATGTTTCATGCCACTTTTGGAAAGGGAAAAGTCAGCACGAATGTTGGGAACTACAGAATTTTCACTGATAACCCTGAATGCCACCTTTCTCTTAAGCTAGTTTTGATACAATTTTGATTTTATAAACCATGACTTCACATATGCCACTAAATATGAAAAAACAGTTGTATTTTCAGAATGTAATGACCTTGGCCCTGCTTAATTCTCCCAAAGTGTTACTTAGATGTGGTACACACTGAATGCATTCACTGCAGAGACAGACATACACTGCTAGAAAATGAAGAGAAAATAAAAAATGTAGAGCATGGTATCTTATATTCCTGTTCAATCCTGTTTTACATTTATACAAGGCAGCTGTATAACTCTTCAAAAAGAATTTTTCTGGGTTAAACACGCTACATGTTTCTGGTTTTCTTTCAGAGGGAGATCTTCCATCTTCCTGACTCTGTGCATCTGTTCCAATTTGAACTGATCTTTCCTGAGCATGAGGACCCTGAACTCTGTAGAGCAACTGGGACCTTGTACGACACCACAGATACTTTCACAGATACTAGTGTTTTGTGGAAAACACTAGCTTTTCTCATGGCTGCTTCTCACATCAGTGATTCTAGTCCGTTCTGTGACTGATCTGAACATAATGCATTGTCTGATACAGTTTGAGCAGAACCTCTGAACGGCTTGTACACCAAAGCACACAGAGGAAGCTCCTTCTGAAACACTAAGCTTCTGAGTGAAAGGGGGCATTCACTTTGTTGTTGCTTTCATGAAGGCCAAAAACCCTGGGTTTGTCTCTTCTCTTGGACTTCGCAATCAACACCAAATCCACTGAAGAGTGGAGAAGACTCCTGTAGCTCACAACTCCACAGCTCCACCTCTCTTCTCCTTTAGGTCAGGAAGTAGACCCTTGTATCCAGTATTTGGGGTGTAAAAACGGATGAGCTGAGCAGCTGAAGTTTCATCAAGTGAGATATAGAGGATGCTAGCAAGTGCACAGAACACACCTGAAAACAAAGGTGTGATTTGCTGCTTGAAAAGACAGGCGGTATCCATTGCTCAGGGTCACGGTCTGTGTCAGTTACCATGACACCCCCCCTCCCCACTTTAGATCGGGTTTGAGTAGGGGCTGGGAGAGTTTTTTCAGTCTACATCTGGCTAGGAGGTTGAAATCATGCTCTCTCCCACACATGTTAACTAAGTCAGTCTGCACATTGATTCTTCCTCTACCCTTCTAATTTTGCTGTTGCCTGCAGATTTGATCACAGCTGAATTTGTAGCCCAAAAACATCTGGTGAAATAAAACACAGAGCAGCAACAAAGGAGAAGAGTTTAGTCAGTCAGAAAAGCTCATGACATTTGTGACACAATCCTAAGCTGAGCAAGCCAGAGCTATCCAGAAATGTCACTATGCACTGAGAAGAAATGCTTCAGAACAAAGGAAGGAACAATTGTTTGAGTCATGGGCTATGAGAAAGAAAACCACTTCTCTATAAGGGTTGAAGATTACCCAGTAAAACTTCAATTTAACACAAAGCAAAATATTCTTGGTTCTTTCTTACCGACAAAGATTTTCATTTTGCATCATCTTCTTTCATCCCAAACAAATCATAGAGAAATGTTTCCTTCTCTCACATTTTACACAATTCAATCAAATTCAGCCACCCTTAATATGGAATATTTCAAGCTGTCAGTGTTATTTTTGCTATTTTGAATTGAAAAAAATCTTTTGAATTCAACATGAATTTTAAAAGCGGTTCACATCAACTCAGAACTGCATTTTCCAGAAATTTAACTGAAATCCAAGCGAAGGGTACCATACTTTGACTATGCATGAGATCCTAACTACCATATTAATGGGACAAAAACTCTTAAAATCATGTTTGCAAGTATCAGAGATGAATCAGAAAGAACAGAAGTTCCCACATTCTTGCTTGTCTCACCTATTTCGTTAGCTTACCAGGCTTGTTTCTGTTATGCTTGTATTCTGTAAAAAATCATCAACAGACACAACCAAATTATTTTTACATCTTTTGTATAAGATAGCTTTGACAATGACATTTAGCAGATGCAATATTGAAAAAAATGTATATAAGTCTATGATATTTGGAAGCTATTTTTCAATAGCATTATTGTAACAAGGATTGGCCAAATTTTGAACCAAGAAATTTATAAATATAAACTATAAGAAAAAAAGAATAGATTGTTCCTGATAGTACTTCTGATGTTTTTATTTACTGTTCAGAGGCATTGAAAAGTAACTGTCATGAATAACAACTACAAGGAGAATTAACATGAATACTTGTGCAAAAATTTGTACAAGAAATAAATATTTGAGGTTTTGTTTCTTCATGATTGAAGGGCAGTGAGAAAGCCGAAAAAAATACCAGTGATACAGCAAGAATAATAACACCTCACAGCACTGTTATAGCTGTTCTATAATATCCTGTACTGAGAAATAACTGTAAAGTTCATGAGTATTTATAGGCTGATGCATAGCCACACACACAAGTCACAAATAATTTTTAAGAAAGCATCAGATTTGTAGCCTCTAAGGACTCAGTCCTCTAGGGTTATGTTTGTGATACTCTCAAATTACTAAATTTAATAAATCATGTGCTGCAGCTAATTTGTTTATCTTTTATTGCAAAGAAATTGTAATAGGCAGGTTTGTAGAGCAAGGTTCAGACAGAGCTGCAGAAATACAAGACAAGAATATACTACCACTGCTGTGTATTTTGGAAGCAATTGCTAGTGTTAGAGAAGGCTAAACTTTAACATTTGGCCACATTAAGATATCATCTGTGTAGTTTCTGCAGGAAAAACATAACATTTGCAGTTCCCCTGGAAGATATTCACCCCCCCAAAAACTGTATTTATGTTATAGTGGGTAGATGTGCTTACTATGGTGAAAGCAACCACTGGATGGTTGGAGACTTATTCAGTGACCCATGCAACGGCCCGGAACACTATTCTGGGTCTTGAAAAGCAAGTCCTGTGGAGGCACAGCACTCCAGAGCGAATTGAGTCAGACAATGGGACTCATTTCAAAAACAGTTTGGTTGCCACTTGGGACCAGGAGCATGGTATTGAGTGGGTATATCACATTCCATATCATGCACCAGCTGCTGGGAAGGTTGAACCATGTAATGGACTGTTAAAGACCACCCTGAAGGCACTATGTGAAGGAACTTTTAAGAACTGGGATAAGCACTTAGCCAAGGCCACCTGGTTAGTTAATACTAGAGGCTCTGTCAACTGAGCTGGCCCTGCCCAAGCAGAATCCCTCCACACTGTAGATGGAGACAAAATTCCAGTGATTCACTTGACAGGTATGCTGGGTAAGGCTGTTTGGGTTGCCCCTACTTTGGGCCAAGACAAACCCATTTGTGGAATTGTCTTTGCTCAAGGGCCAGGGTACACCTGGTGGGTGATGAAGAAGGATGGAGAGATCCAGTGTGTGCCTCAAGGAAATTTATCCTTGGGGAAAAACTAATTCTGTGCTTTGAGTTGTGTTTTACAGGAGAGCAGTCACCAAATGAGAAAGACTTGACCAAAGCTGATACCAGTATCTGATGATGAGGCAGCCCAAAACAGTGAACCAGCCCTAAACCAGAACTGTGATTGTGACAGAGAAAGAGCCAAAGATACAAACTGAACTGATGTTGGTTGTTAGTGTTGATCTGCGACAAGACATCTGCTTTAAAAGATTAAATAAAAGACTTTATATATATGTATATATGTGGGATATAGGCGAATGCGAGATGTAAGTGTTGCGTAAAAATAGTATGGAATAAGGGGTGGAGAATGTAGTGGTTTTGAGTCTAGGCCTTCCTTGGTAACCAGGTTGTAACCAAGGAACCAAGGCCATGTTCCCAGTATTCCATACGATTTTTATGTAAGCAAGGGCATAAAAAAGAAGGGAGAGGAATCTCTCACTCTGTCTTCCAGTGGACTGGAAGTGAAGGTTCTCTGCTGTCATTCTGCCCAGGTGAAGGAGTGAGGCCTAGTGGGGCCTGGTTGACCTTGGGAGATGGATAGTGCCAGCGGTCATTGGCACAGTTTTCTGCTATCTCAAGGAAAGTGGTAAGATATTCTTTTGCTAGCTCTGTATTTCAATAGTTCTTGGGGTTCGGTTGTACAAAACCGTTCTGTTTTTGTCCCTTTTTCCCCTTTTCCCTTTTCCTTTCCCTTTCTTTTCTTCCCTTTTGGGGGGTTCCTTGTAAATAATATCTTAATTGTAATATATGTAAATATATATATTTTTATGGAATTCGTTTGGTTTGGGTTCTATTAGTTTTGTGTGGTCTTTTCCGTTTGTCCGAAGGGAGAAGGAGAGGGAGGGGGAAGGCTTTTCACTGTGGTCTGGGCACTTGGCTGGGAGGCCAACCTCAGACAACTTTGATTTACTGTAGTATCTTACTATTTAATAACTCACGCTATGTACAATACTGTTCACCATATGTCAAGAAATTAAAAAAAAGAAGAGAGAGAGAAGCTGAAGTCTCTTTTAAACAAGCATGCATATGTGGAAAAACAGTGCAAATGTACGTAAATGTAAATATATACATGACATAAATACTACAAGGGCATCTATGACCAAATCTCCTGAAATTTCAATCTATCAAATACAATCATAGATTCCCTGGGAGAAATTAATACAGTCTCAAACAAAATCAGAACAGTAGTGTATGACACAAAACCACCCAGGGAAGTGGGGTGGTTTGCAGAGGAGGATGCACACATGTACCCTGAGTGAAAGAAATGTACCCAGGGAATGGTTCCAAGCCATATGGTTGCCACAGGGAAGTCGTGGTCAGACTGAGCAGTCACAACGTGCAGCTGCATGGGTGTTTGGTCTTTGATGAGGAGCCATCTGCAGCCCTTGGCTGCCCCTGGTTACATCTTGGCACTTGAAAATCAATAGAAACAGTGGTACTAACTTGCATGAGTGGAAGCATGCATTTTTCTCAGGGACAGAAAGCTACTCCCAGGATCAGGGAACACTATCCCTTATACATTTTTATAGAATCACAGAATCATGGAATATGCTGAATTGGAAGGGACACATCAGGATCATCAAGTCCAACTCCTGGCCCTGCACAGGACACCCCAAGAATCACACATGTGCCTGAGAGCATTATCCAAGCACTTCTTGGACTCAGACAGTCTTGGTGGTGAGACCACTTCCCTGGAGAGACTGTTCCAGTGCTCAACCACCCTCTGGGTGAAAAACCTTTTCCTGATATCCAACTTAAATGCCCCCTGACTCAGCTTCATGCCGTTTCCTTGAGTCCTATCACTGTTCACGAGAGTGAAGAGATCAGTACCTGCCCCTCTGCTTCCCCTCGTGAGGATGTTGAAGACTGCAATGAGGTCTTCCCTCAGTCTCCTCTTCTCCAGCCTGAACAGACCAAGTGACCTCAGCCACTCCTCATACGGCTTCCCCTCAAGGCCCTTCACCATCTTCATTGCCCTCCTTTGGACACTCTCTAAGAGCTTACTGTCTTTTTTTATATCGTGATACCCAAAACTTCACACATTACTCAAGGGGAGGCCACACCAGTGCAGTATTACTTTAAATACTGTGAACTTGTGTGTAGGAGAGACAGACAGAGGCAAAGAGTAGAGGATTGCATTTTGCTTTTAAGAAGGGTAACATTTTTGAAGGGGCACATTGTTTCCAGACAGTCTATCCTCTCTTTCTCAGTAATTAAGCATTTTAACAATCCTGGTAGAGTAAATCAGCTGCATAAACTTTTGGGTTCACCACTTTTTCCAGGCACATTTTCTACCATCTTCAAAACTGAGATAAAAGAAATAAGCACTTCCAGTAATTCAAGTATTTCACAAATTCCCATTAAGAAGAGATTCATCCCGTATGAGAGCATGCATGACAAAGAAAATTGTTGGGAAATATTACAAAGAAGATAACTCTGATACCATAAGATCTGCTGCTCTAGAGGGAATTTAGCACCTAATTATTTTAACTTTCTTTTGGAACTTCTTTAAGAAGTACATGAGGGCATAATCATCTGTAGGAGCTTTCATCACCTGCTGGCTGATGTACAAAAGCTTCAACTACACACAAATACCTCCACTCCTGGAGACTTTGCAATTTTCCCAGAACTATAACAGTGTTATTATAAATATCATAAAATCACATTTCTATTATCTTAGGTGGTTAGGGACAATCAAGTAGTAGTCACATGAAAATTACATTATTTGTGTTTTGGTTCTCTCTGTGCTATCATATGTAATCTGGATTTAAGAGCTCAAACTGTAAGGTGAAGGACAAATCACAAACAGAGCAAAAGCAGCACACAGGCCACAAACATGCCTCAACTATTATACAAATGTTATTTTTCCCTCATTGCCTGCATATACAGATATATACAGATATATACAGATATATCCGAATTTTCTAATTGCGGAATTGGCATTACCATAGATTGTCTGAGGTTTTATTTTGATGGTGACAGAGATTATAAATATTGATGAATAAATAAAAGGCAAATTAATAAATTATATGGAAATGCCTACATTGTAGGACAAAAAATTATCAGATTTCCATAGCTAAGATCATCAGTGCTTGTGAAGAACATAGCCTTACTTCATCAAAGGTCAAAAAAACCTTGGGAAATGGGGTTATAAATGACAGGACAGTAGAATACTGCAGCTTTTCTACTGCCAGAGAACATGAAGCAAAATGGTGACTCCACAAGAGTCAGACATTAGGCCTCTCCTGATTTTCCTGGACTAATATTAAGCCCCTAGTTCCTGTCCTGTGAGCTCAGCATCATCTGCAACACTTGGGCTCTTTCATGCTCATCTCTGAGGGGATACAGGAGAGACGGGCACCAGGTTGGCTCCTACCAAGACTTCAGTTCCCTGGCTTTGCTGCTGGCCTGGTGCCTCTGGAGCTGGATGGTCCACCAGCCTATCATCGGGAATGTAAATTCTCTTTTGAGGAATAAACAAATAAATTCACGAGTGAATTGTCTGCTCTCTGGGGTTTGGATTCACAAGAGTCTTGTAATATTTAAATATTTAAATTGTTTTTTCCCTGTGGCTTGGGGTTTTTTGTCTTGATTTTTTCATTGGGTATAGGACAACCAATATTTTCTTATTCTGCTTTCTTTCTGCATTTTTTTGCTTAGATCACCATTTGATTTATTTAAACATCATTCTTAGTACTATATAGGTCTTTTGAGAAATAGCACTAAGGTAAAAGAGTAGAATACCCTTTCCTTTGGGTTAAAAAAAAAGACAGGAGGAGGGAACAGCAATGTGAAATTTCACAAGGATTCATTTTACTTCCCCCAAGGCTCCCACAAAATGATGGGATTACCATGTGTCAGCTCCCTCTCCCTTTCACATTCAGAATAGCATTTACAGTTCAGGCTTGGCACTTGTCAACAGTACCCAAGTTTGGAGTACTTCCCAAAAGAACTAGAGGAATTACGGAATGGGGGCTTTCTCACTGTGGCCTTCTACACTTAAATTTTGCCAGTTGACTCTTCCAGAACGGGTAAAGAAAAAACACCTTAGTGTAGATAAATTTTATCAATATAGGAGTACTTGTAATATTTAACACCTGTTCAGGTATTTAGGTGGCTGTATCAGTATGAAGTGATTTTCTATTGCAGCCAGAGTAGGGTTTTTACTAGTATAGCTATAGTTTCTAAAAACCCCATTTCTCACTGAAATAGGCAGGTTTTCAAGAGTGCAAAAGCCCAAAAAACACTTGTAAATATTAGGAAAATTAATCTTCAGCCATTGCACCTCCAGATATCTATTAGTTTTAGTTTTACCAAAGCAACAGCACAAACACCACGTCTCTACACTGGTTTTGGACATCCTGGCCATGAATAAACAGTTAAGGGAGGAAAGCTGCATGCCCGCCAAAATCATTCTTTTTTTCTTTTCTTAGCCCATTAGTTTCCTCCCTTCAGTTGCTTTGGAGCATCACTAAGAATTAAGACAAAATTGCTGTAAAAGATTATTGTTATTCTAAGAGCAGATGCTCATAGGAGCAGTTTTTAAACTGAAGATTTTGCTTTTTCCTAGTGTCAGAGTTATCTATTTGTGGAAGCATTGGTTTACTATCTATCCAAAATACATTTCATTACAGTAATCACAGGAAGATATTTTCACAAAGAATCATCAGCACATTGTATAATGTGTGCTGTAATGCTATGGAGAAATATATATTACAATATATAACCATAATAGTCTTAAATGTCTGAAGTGCTGCCTGAAGTACTAGTTACATGGGCAAAACCGGAATGTTTTTCCCTTTGAAGCAGGTACATCATTTTTTAGCTGCCAACAAGTTGTGAAAGAGTAATAACTGTAGGATGTTGCCATGCTTCAAGTACACTGCTTTAATCAGTAGAATCCCCTAGTTTTACCTATTCAATTCAGAATACTGTAACTATTTTATTCAACCTAATTTCCCATTCTTTTGACTGCACATAAGTACTTCAATGAAAAGCATACCTAATATTTTAAAATAAAGCTTCATCACAGTTGCTTTGCAAGGACCCAGTACATGTACCGTACTTAGTATTATTCATATTTAGAGATTGAAAGTACAGAAGTGTTGTAATAGATGTTAATGTTCCATTCTTAATTTATTGGCATATTGCAAAGTACAGAAGAATACTGGGAATACACTTACAAAACTACCAACAACATTTACTATATTATTCTTGGTGTATGCCAGAAAGACTTTTAAGCCATAAAAGTACATGGCAAACTCTTTTGGGATAACACATTCTTACTGAAGTAAATGATGAGCATTAATATAAAATAAGTATTTGCCTAAATTGTACAGTCAGGTCAGGTTTCCCATTAAGAGGCTGATTGTCCCAAACATCCAATCAAAATACAATGAAAGCTGTGTTAGTGTTTAAAAATAGTCAGATTTAAAACATATTAAATACCATTTCTAATTCATGGCTCAGTTGAGTATGCCTTGCTTATATAAGTAATCTTAGTGATTTGACTGCCGGCTACTAAAATTATAGGATCAATTAAAAAAACCCCAAACAACAACAAAAACCCCAAAACAAACAAACAAACAAACACACCACAAAAAACTCAGCAGGGAAGGTGGTTTACAGATGAAGACAGGGACCTAAATTACTAAAATGCAAACCTCAAAGGGGAAAGAAAGGGTAATTTCAAAGGAGTGTTCACTGTCTCTTCCAATACCAGCACTAGGGGGAATTAACTATAACTACAGTGAAAAAACTGATTCAAAACAAAATGAAAGGTGTGGCATTTCACGTAATGTGTCATTATATAGTGTTATTGCTTGCCACAGGATGCTGGTGAATCTAAAAGCTTACACAAGTTCTTGGCAAGACCAGACATGTTCGCAGAAAAGATAGCCATGGACTATTACTAAACATATAGAAAGAACATCTGGCTCGGGAATTGCCTGGCAACATATGGCTGCAAGCTGGTGAAAGCATTGGGCCTTTCTTTAAAACTCTTGTATGATAGGATACCAGGTAGATGAACTTTTCATCCAAACCAATAGACCTACTGTTCTGTTTAAATAGACCATAATTTAAAATAATTCTGGTTCTTTGCAACAATGAAAGCAGTGTAAATCCATATGAATGACAAAAAATAGAAATAATGATTCAGTATACAAGACAATAGGAAAAATATTTTCATATTCTATAATTTTATCATGTGGCATTATTTTAAAAAATAACTTTTTTTAAAAGTAACACATCCTGTTTATATTATGATCCAATTTCTTGAACTTACTTTCTGAGGATACAATTTTCTGATTAGATTTAAAAACATTATCTTTCATGGAAATCTGGATCACATACAGCATGCAGTCACAAATAATTCTCAGGAACTCAGTCCTAAACACCGGTCTTGTGATGTACAGGTTGCCCGGCTCCTGCTTTGCACAAGTGAAGCAATTCCTCCATTCTAACCCCTGTAGCTGAAACATTTCGAACACAGAGTAACACTGACAGTGTACTTACCTGCAGAGCACAGGCCTCTTTCTAAATTGCAAGCCAAGTTTTTAGCTTATAGTGGATGTTTGGTGTTATCTTAACTCAGTGAATTATGTATTCATAAAATAAATATGCATTTCAATTTTAATGGTGCATTTTAGTCAGTGAAACTGTTGCGTTTATGCCCTGATTGGAAATGTAAATATCAAAAATGTCAATGGACAAAAAGACATCCTCTGCATCACTCCAACTTTTTGAGTGACATCAGGAGTTAAAGAATTAAAACTGTCAAATACATTTTGCGATAGCAAAAGGTAAAAACAATAAGAATACCTCTGAGAAAAGATCTGTTCTCACCGTAAAATGTCAGAATATATTATCAGCCCCTAGGTCCTTCAAAAAATTACATTCACTTGCATCCCCAGCACTCATAATCCAGCTCACACTTATGCCCACAGACTGTCCTGCTAATTGTTTGGGTTTGGTGCTATGTTTGAGTCAGTAGGGCTGAAACCTAAGAATGAATTTTAAATAAGCTATATTTACTTCAGACTAAACCAAGGTAGATGGTGCAAATAAAAGAAATCCCCTTGAGAATACTCACAAGAACTCATCTGTTTAAAGATGGTATTAAATACAGTTTAAATATTGTATGTATATGGTATTAAATACAGATCTTTAATATAAGCAGAGAATTCTGTATTTTGTTTCCTTCCATTTCATTCCTAAACACTTGATCACTATTCATACATTCTGGAGCATCATGAAAATACCTGCAATATTTTATTTCATCTATCAGAACTTGCTGTTTTTTATTTTGCCCCAACTATTCATATTTGCATGCAAAGTCTCATTACTGGAAGCAGCTAATGCAAAGGAGAACTGCAGAATCAAGTGATTTGCTACGTTAACAATCTCAGCATGAATCTCACTAATACAAGAGTATGCTCAAAGATCCTTTGAATTACAAATTAGTATTGCATAAATTCCAGAGCATGATTCTAGAAATGAATGAGAAGCTCAGTCTCTGCACAGCCACTTCATGGAGTATTCCAGCCTGTGGAACCATCAACCTCAAACATGAAGGAATTTTGGGTTTTATGGTGCATATCTACTAGGAAGAGCAGATACTCTTCCTAGCAGAGTAGGACCATTTTAATTTTCTATCCTGCTATTAGGAATATTTTGTGTTTTGCAAAATAGACAGAAGGTTTTTTTTCACTTCCCTCAACAGCTGTTGGGCTAGTGTAGATGGATTTTGGGAGACCTTGGCCATAAGCCCACTTTTCACAGAAGTTGGGAGTTCTGCTGCTGGAGTTCAGAGCTGACTTTGAGTATTTCTGCTGTCAATAATTAGGATTGTTGATAATAATGGATCAGAGCATAATAGTTCCCAAGCTGGCACTTGCATAATCCTTTCACCCTTTCCTATGTATTAGAGAGACTGTATCCTTAGGATGATCTACAGCACACATACACAGTGCTGAACAATGGTGGGTGCAAAACAGGTGCTGTCTGTAGCCTTCATTGTTCTTGTAAATACTGACATCCACATTTTCTACTCAAAGGACTTCACCTGAAATGATAATGAAGTTTATAATCTTTAAAGGTTCAGAATTATTTGCCTGATATTCAATATGACCCTTTTTTTAACTCCCCTTTATCCATGTCTGCATTTCACTGTGCCCCCAAACTAAACTCAGAAAACATACATAAAGAGGGATATGATCTTCAGGCTAAATTCTCCTACTTCACAACCAACAGTGGCCACTCTTCTGTGCATCACCAACTCTAAAGGAGATTTTTTGTTAAAATAATACCAATGCTCAGTCATCTGTTTCAAGGAATACTTTGTCATTTAGAAAGCTTTTATTTTATCTTCAATACCAAATGTATTCAATATATGTGCACATACCAGTAGCTGTCAGTCAAACCAGCACCTAAAATGGAACTATGATCCAACAGTGTTCAAATCAGATTCTCATGGATGAGTTTTGGAACTCCAAGATTCACCTAAGTACTCCAACAACTTGAAGTTCAGGGAATAGTTGAGGCAAATGTATTTTTGTGTCCTGAAAGTAGCAACTGTCAGGAAATACAGAAATATCAACCTGATATCCAGTTCCAAGGCAAGACCCTCCAGCTCCAGTAGCTTCAAAAGATTCTGTAAACTCTGTGCTTGGCCTTCTGCCAAGAGTGGCGATTACAAAGTCTCATGACATGCAATGCTTACTCTTTTTTTTTTTTTTAATATATATGCCCCAAATGCCTGTTTTTTCCCTCACGACAAGTTTTGGATCCTGCTATTCCATACAGTATGCTTCTAACTACAGAACTAAAAATAAAGTGTTGGTGCAGAACAATGTCTGATGGTTCTTTGGGAACTTATTAAAGCAGATGCAAAAAATAAGCAAGACTATACTATATTTAATACATGGATTCATTTAAGAGGTTTTCATTACGATACAACATGCATATTTACTAAAACATAAATTGGAATGACTGAGCTTGTAATGGTGCAAGTAACAACCTACCACCACTTTTTTCTGTCAGATTAAGGAGGAAACAGCTGTTGTCAGGTGGCAGCATGATGCCAGTAGTCGAACAGGAAGGATTACAGCATTCAAGTCATCTTAATCCTAGTGCATAAGCATTAATAGAGGCTTTTCTTTCACCGCAAATGGCTAATGTAGCTAAGCTCTGACACTGGCCTGAACTTCTCACTTACCTAAGAAAATTCTATGCTGTTGTTAGCAGCAGAGTAGATGAAGTAATATTTCCTTTAGCAAAAATGTCATGAAGGACTTACAAATCTGATGTAAACCGTTAAATTGACAACAACATGAAGGCCAGAACGTTAAAATGGTATCTCTGCATTAGCTCTAAAGACACCTTGAAAAAAACCATAACATCCTGTACTACACTTAAATCTATTATAAACAGCTTATTATGATTTCCTATTTATCAAATTGAACTGGACTTTATACTCTGCTGTGTGAGAGAGTTCAACGGAAATTGCCAAGGGCAAAGAGTGCAGGGGGAGTCAGCAAATACCAGGCAGTTCATTGCATTGAAAGTGCTTTTGCTTAGGAGCAGAAACTCAGTCCTGAGAGACTAAGACACTTCAAATTGACATCTACTTAAACATGCCTGTTCTGTCCTCATTTCATGTCTGTCTTAACCCATAACACTGAAGATCTTTGTTGATCCCATCTGTAGCAAATATGTGTACTAAATGAATCTTAAAAACATCTACTTACCTCATATGCCTACTGCACTTAACAAAGACATGTTATTTTAGGATTACCATTTGTATTTTGCTGAGTTTCATTACTATTATTAATATTACAATAGCAGTAGTTTATAAAATTCCTTCAATTTTGTTTCAGTCAGCTTTTATTGACCATACTGGGTATATCACTTAACAGAAAGCCAAATGCCACTGTGGGGAACAAAAGCTAAGGACAGATTTGCTGCTGCAGGTAGTTCAAAGGATTATCATACAGCCCAATCCTCCAACTTTATTAGAAAATGATCCCTTAACTGAATTAACCACCCAAGTAGGTTTTTATCCAAATTAAGTTTCCTTCTTAAGTTTGTCTAGAGGCAGATGGTAGCCTTTAAAGATTATTGGAGATATAAACCATTCTATCCCATATGTGTAATTATAAATCAATACCATGTCCCTAATTTGTAAAGAATATGTGCCTTCCTCTGGCTATAGAATCTTTTGTCTCATTATGCTCAGGTCTAATAGCATTTACTGTCATAATAGCAGAATGTAGTGTTTATTTAAGATGTTAATCTGTTGCTAGTACTGGCCACCAAATGTGGGGCCATATGTTTCTCTACTGTGATGAAGAACAGAAAGGATCAAAATTGCTTTTACAGAATTATAAATTCCTACAGGAAAAATACATGGGTGATCAGTTCTCCTCTTGCACCCAGCCTCTGCTGCAGTGATCCCACACCAGTGATGTGCAGGAGTGAAGGTCCTCTGTGGTAAAGACTCAATCATCTGAGATGGACCAAAACCAATTCTAAAGGTCATTTCTCTCCTAGTTGTCAGATGTTATCACAACTGTAATTGTCTTTCTGCATATGTACATTCTTCAGCACACCTGAGCAACCTGGACTGTAATGGATGTCTCTACCCAGAGACTTTCCTCGCAGAGGAAAGGGCAAGGCTCATGAGGTAAAAAATAACACACATTACTTTCTTTCTAGACAGTTAATTTCTTATTCACAGCAATCAGAAACCCTAATGAGTGCTGGAATTCTGTTATTCCTTAACAGCTGTTAAATGTGTATCACATACCAGCATTCACAAGAAAAAAGTGATCCTCCTGGTCCAATACAAAGAGGACATACACCATACTGCTGTGACAGCAATAATGTTGTTTATAATTCCTATTAGAAGTGGTCTAGCCCTCTTTACAGTGAATACTATTTGCACTTACAATCTTTGTTCACTTTTTGCATCCAATCAAGAGTATTACAGGAGTTTTATTGCAGTACTGATGTACTACACTCTTATGATAGCTCAGTGTCATCTCTCCTTGCTGTCATTTGAATAAGTGTCATCTTCCAGCAAGGATCCCAATTCTCAAATGAAGCAGTTCCCTTTCAGATGAGTGATCATCCGAGCCATTTAACTAGTTCGAAGTCACACTTTGGCAACGCATGAACTGAATCACTACTTCACTTTCCTGCATGCTGAAACCATCTCTTACAAATTTTGATGAGATCTAATGAACCCACTTAGCACAACTTTCCACAGATACTGAAGGCTTTTTTCACATTAGATCCATCATAATTAATAGTACATTGGAGTTTCAGAGTCTTATTTCAAACAATAAATATTTCTATAAATGCACTAGTCAATAGTGATTTTTTGATAACCAAGGATGGTAAAACCACTCCTCCTACTAACTTTACGTGGCAAGAATCATAGTTCTAATTCTGTAGTTCCTCTGTCAGTTGTATTATTTTATGAAATTACTGTTTTCTGCCTGATTTAATAGTGAGTACATACTGTTGCAGTTTTTCTAAACTTTGCATTTGACTCTCATAAACACACTGTTGAATGTTGATTTCTGGAATTCATAATTTCTGTGCCAAAAAAACATGTTCTAGCAGTCTGAGTTCCTTTGCAGAGGTTGACATTTTTTCACAAATGCTTCTTTTGCCACATTCATTCAGCTATGCTCCATTTTTATAATTAGTATTTTTAAAAAGTTGAATATGACTACCAGTTCCTAGCATTAAAGTAAAATCTGACTATTCAATGCTAAATAAGGAACAACATTTTGATATATATGTCCTTCTTTTACATGCTAAAATTAAGCTTTTATTGAAATTTCTAACTTTTTTTGACTCCTGCATTTACAGGTTAAGTATATGATCCAGCACTATACACCAAGCTATCAGTACAGTTCTTGGATTCGGTGTTTCCATATCCATCGCCTTTGCCGAGTTGTCCTGTACAGCTGCAATGCAAATTATGCACAGACAATGCTGAGGATGTGTCCCAAACTGCTTTAAAGTTTCCTTTCAGGTTCTGACACTCAGGTTCATTAACATACAATCCATCTCCAAAAATCTGGGGTTTGGAGAAAAATTTAAAATTGGATAGTGTTATAGAATGGACTGTAGCAGTTGGTTTGCATCTGTGGAGAGGGGAAAGGATCCTCTAATTTGTGCAAGAAGAAATGTTAATCCTACAGGAAGGGAATGAAGGCAAAGATACGTGTAAGCAAGGGGAAGTAGATGTGGCTCTCATCACTTGGTTTAGGCCATTTGGTTTTGCCTCAGGAATTATGGTCAAGTCCGTGATGTCAGTGCATGCCCTTATCCCCAGTAAGAGAAGATGCACCACTGTACCACCTACAAACATTCCAACTTTGAAAAGAGCATTAAACAAACAGAATTAAACAAAATAAGAAAAAATACCTTTGTCCAGGCTTGACTAGCCATAAGGAAGAAACAAAATTGAATTTTTAACTCCATAAATATTTGTCTTGTCTTCAAGTTTATTTTTGGAAGGACACGAAGTATAAGGATTTCTGCTCTTAAAACTGCTAAATTTCTTGAATGCCTATGACTACTTCATTTCTGCTGGACATCTTTGCGTTCAGCTTGCCTCCAAATGTCATACTTAACTCTTTTTTTTTTTTTTCTTCTTGTATTCTGCTTTTCAATTTGGGTGGATATTTTTAATGTCACTGGCATAGACATGCATTTATTTTCTCTATTTGTTACTCTGCTCCGTGGGAACAATATTTTTTACAACTGCAACTATATATTGGTTTTGGTTTTGGTTTTTTTTTCACAAAGTCATCAAGGTCTTACCAAAACATTGCTTGATTTACATATCAGTAATTCTGCAAAATGTCTTGATTTCTAATTACTCCATGTGATAACCATTCAAATTCCCACAGCTCAGCAGGACACATAGTGGCTAAGAGCTGTTCTGGGTTGCTGGCTTCTAGTAAGCTTATTCTAAAATGTGCCTACCTGTATTTTTTTCTTGGGTTGATTTTCTGTTACTTTTCACTGTACTTCAAGCTCCTGATTTAAATCTCTGACCTCCCAAATCTTACTTTATACAGCACTGTTTCTTATTTTGATCTTTGTGGTGCAGAAAGAAAAATTATTAAAGTGATACAGCCCTTCTCTCCAAGCTGATGAACTGTGATGGCCACACTGTCATCTTTTTTTGGCAAGAGATTATGAAGGAAGTTTTGAAAATACAAAGAAGGAATGAGGCTGATACAAATTTGTACATATTACACAATAGAAATCAAGTATCCATTGATTCTATTGATCAGTGTTGCGGGGGGGGGGAGAAGGTAATATTTGAGTTTTCAATCACTTACTGCAGTCAATTTTGTTAAAAGGATATATCAGGAAGGATTGAAGGAAGTAAGCATCTGAGCACGAAGAATGACAGAATGAAGGTGTAAATGTATGCCACACATACAGTTGTTGTACTCCCTACTCCGTAACAGAATGCGGAAAACCACTACACAGTTATTGAAGCAATCTCCTTTCCACTGTTAGAAAAGGCACCACATGGTCTACCCAGGCAAGACCATGCCTGATTTGACAGGTAGTACCAAAAAGAGAAGACACTGCCTGAGAAATATCCACCATCCAGCCTTCTCCTTGGTGGCAAGAGTCACCTACCACCTCCAAACAGTACAAGTGTCTCTCTTCCTTTCTATTGCATCTGTCAAGCCTGGTGAAAAGATTAAATGGTGAGTGTCCCACGTCATGTTTCTTGGGCTCTGATAATTCCTTTCTGTGGTTTCCAGGAGGTATCACATGGAGCACAGTGGTGAGAAATTAAATGATAAATGATAACAAAATATTGGTGATGGCCTTCTTTAGTCAAAGATTTAGTCAAGTTCAATTGAGGGAAAACTGCTGGATTGGCACTCAATTCGAGAATTTTTTTTTGTCATTTATTACAGATTGGTCGGAAAGTGGTTTAAGCTGTTTCAAAGCAGTGATGAACAAATATCCTTTTTTTGAGACAAATGTGTTGATGGAGGATGGTGATTTCTTTGCGGAGCTGACATACAATCATTTAGTAATCCCTTTTAATCAAAATGACCTGAATTGACAACTTTAAATAGCATGTACTTCCTAACAGCATTTTGCTGAGTGCATGCTTTTTTTCATCACTGTCATTTTTAAACAAAAATAAGTGCTCAGGCTTACACAAAAACGATTTCCAAGTCTAAGACCTTGAGTTCTCTGTCCCACAGGCTTCTCGGATGTTCGCTATGCTCTGAAGAAAAAGAGTTGGCAGCTCCAAAAGATAACTAAGAAGTATGCAGCATTCTTGCTTGAAAAAAATAAATGGATTTATCTAAACACTGTAAAAGGTACAAGCAAAACATCTACAAGAAAAGATGGGGGTGCGGGGAGGGATAGCAGGGAATTACAAGAAAGCTCTGTCTTAGAGTCAAAAAGTGTAGGGACAAAATGAGAACTGCCAAAAGTCCTGAGTCCTGACAGTTGACAGGACACCTAGCATTACAAATTAAATTATGTATACTATTCTCTGACAGTATAGAGAAAAAGTGAAGTTGCTGCACAGTAAGAATGGAGTTGAGACAAAAGACAATGTTGGCACGGCCCTGACAAACCTTTCTGACTCAATACTCCGTCAGGATAATGACAAAAAAAGCCAGACAACTATTAAAATCTGTGGATAATACTAAATTTCATCCAAGATAGAAGCAAAGTTTTTAGGGTTTGGTAAAATTAAGGCAGGCAGAATAGATAATCTTCTGTCCTAGATATTGAAGCAATTCCCCTAAGAATTCAGTGGTAAGTAATTATAAAAATCTATCAGCTCAAGTGATGCCACATTATCAGAGAATATCAATATAACAAATATAATTTAGAAAGAGAAAAACTGAAAAACTGGCAGCTTTACACCAGTTACTCTGAGCCCAATAGTGTGCAAGTCTTTTTTCAAGAAGTTCAAAGGAAAGGACATTTTGAGACACAGAAGTAAATGGAAACTTGGGATAAAATACATTATTTACCTTTACCAAAATAAATACAAATTTTGACAATAAAATAACTTGTATTAAGGATGAGGAGGGCTGCAGCAGATGTATCCTATATGGTCTTCAGTATTGCATTTGATACTGTAACACATAAGGAACATAACTACATACTCAGTTACACAAACAGTAGATTAGGAACAGTGGAAGTTTGTAAACTGGGGAAAGGTTTATCTGAAAAGACACAGCAATACATAAATGCAAACTGATGAATTGGGAGAGTCTTCCTACCAAAATTTCTCAAGGTTTCCTCTTACTAATGATCTTATTATTTAACATTTTCATTCATAATTTTGGCACAGAAAGAAGCATGTGAAATTTACTCACAGAATGAAATTGCGGATATCAATTTAGAGAAAGTCCAGGATATTATATAGGAAAAAATTGATTAATAAAGGGACTGGAAAAATAAAAATTATACACAAGTGTATGTATTTAATAGTCTTAATAGCTGGATTTTATGCTATAAGCCAGAGGACTCATCAGTTTGAAATGACAGATACTAATTGCCCATAAGGCAACTATCAAACACAGTGTTGTACAGCAATAAAAAAAGTATATTCAGTTCTGTGTATATCTAGCTATATTGGACTAGATAGCAGACTTTTAATATAATCATGGACACTGATCAGACACTAATTAAAATTATAGTATCACTTCCCATCACTCATAATTAAGAAAGGTGGTCAAACATGGACAATCACATGGGAAAGAGCAGAATCTACTCAGCATGAGGAGCTAAGAAACAACGATAAAACTGCTGTTTGTGAGTGCTCATAAACATAGCTATCATGGGTGGGAAAATCAATTTCAT
This sequence comes from Platyrinchus mystaceus, assembly GCA_035041135.1. Classification (NCBI taxonomy): domain Eukaryota; kingdom Metazoa; phylum Chordata; class Aves; order Passeriformes; family Tyrannidae; genus Platyrinchus; species Platyrinchus mystaceus. Next base: position 59,931,307 of record JAWWLV010000121.1, on the reverse strand, counting down.
TTAATAGATAATGTCAATAGAAAAGAAATATGTAGAAACTTTCCACTGGCAACTATAGGTAGACAATTAGAAATCCATTTCTAAATATCAAAAGGAGCAAGGTTCTAGCACACCCATTAAAAAGGACAAAAAACCTAATCTTTAGAAAAAGCTCAGGATGTTCATGAAATGGATTAAAGATGGTAGCTTTTTGATAAGCTTTCTATCTCTCTATATCTCTCAGAGAGATAAAAAGTTCTTTTCAACCTGGCATCCTTCTGTGTTGTGTTCCTACAGTAGGGCATAAGAAACAACAGAGAGTAGATACATTAGACATAAAAAAAAAAAATCTCATATTAAAAACACGTTAGGCTTCTAAAAGAAAACGAACTCAAGAACTTCAGAGGTCAATAACATCACTTCAAGCCTACGTGTTCTTATATGATAATTATTTTAATCTATAATTTTATAAATTAAAAAAAAAAAAGTGTACATGTATACCTTTGGCTGGGGGGGGAGGAGGGGTTGGTAAGAATAAAAGACCAGCCAATGGTCCATGCAGACCACGTGTATGCTAGTGCAAGTGCATAAGAAGCCATAAAATAATACCTGTGCTCTGTAACCTCACCTGCAGCACTCAGCAGAACCCTGTATCCTTTACCTGACTGGTACCAAGCCCCCAGAGAGAGGCAAGCACACCCAGCTGGACTCAGAAATCATAGTAGTTTGTTCCCTGGGATGCTCTAAGAGGGACAGGAAACTTCTTAAAAAGAAGTTTCACAGGGAAACACTTTGCCAAAGTATGGTAGCCAGGGATGCTGAACCAAGAGGTTCAGACTGTGCTTTTGTAACAGCAACAGCAGCAGGTTCAACCTCTACTGGACCTCTAAGCAGATGTTCCTTTCTCTGCTTCTTCATCCTCTCAGGAGAGAGGATGAGAAAAAATTCTCCTTCCTCAAGCTAAGCATGCACTGCCACATGCTGAGGTGGTGGAATAGCCACAGTACAGTGTCTTGTCCAAACTTCTTGAATCCAGACTCCTTTGAGAAAAATGTGCTAGGCCACTTAGAAACATTCCTCAGGGAGGATTCAGTCCATCAGCCACATCTTAAACCATGCAGATGCAAATCATGGATTTTAAAGAAGCAGATAGTTAAGTTCGGGCACATACCAAAGCTGCACAACCTCAGAAAGATCTCTTGGTAAGTGTAGAGATGTTGGAATCAGAGCAGTGAAGTGACTATCAGTACAAGCAGAAGTTTTTTTATTTGCCAGACAACTTTTAAAGATATAAAAATTTCACATATAAAAGCAGGAATCCCAAGACAGCTCCAAAATAGCCTTATTAGTTGCTGCTTCAGCTAAAAATCTTATTACATTTTACATGACCACTTTCAGAGGCAGGTTATGAAAATGAATAGTTAATTGATAAAAAATATTGAACTTCCAAAAAAGGCACTTCAAGCCTGGGAGTGCCTTTTTACACCTGTGTAGCTTAAACATTTAAATTTCCTAAAATGAGGAACTACCACAGCCTGCTTCAGTTTGAATTTCTGCAATACAATTTACTGTGCAAATCTCCTTGGTGGCATCAAATGTTCACTCTCCTCGTGAAAGTCTCACATTCATAAGTCTACGTCTTTGTCTTCAGTTTGCTTGTGTTGCCCAGTGTTGTCATTGGGAACTGCTCTGTCTGCTGCCATCTCCTTTGTTTGTTGTTCTCAAGAATCACTGCTCATCTCATTTTTTTGTACACTGCTCTGCTTTCACTTGCTGCACAATCTTCATTTATGCAGAGATAATTACACAAAGTATATTCATATGAAAACATCTCGCCTTGCTGAGAACCTAATTTAGTATTTTTACAATTAGCTTCTTGGCTGATCTATTCCCATTCAGTTAGCCTGCTTTTGTCTGACTGAAACTAATCAGAAGTTTATGACTCAGCTGAATGGGACTTAAATGGGTACAGAACCACCCTTTATGAGGGCTAATTAATTGAGGTAAGTATAAGAGACCAAGTACTGCTACACAGTTTCTTCTAGCATTATAAGTATTTCAATGTATTTACTTCTGATTTTCAGAAAGGGCACTTTTTAGAAGAGTTGTATAGTGCCCAAGCTTTTAGTACTATTCCTGTAGCTTCAGGATCCTACATTTTGCAAGGTGTCAAATCCAAAGACAGATTACTGTGATGTCCACATTTCTGCTAACTGTACAAGTCCTAAAGTGATTTGAATTAATTATCTGCTTCTCAGTAAGTACTGAATTAAGGGCATAGTTACTATTCTCTTAGGATCTGATTATAGTAATTGTTTGGGCTGCCAGTGTACTATTTTACTGGCATAGTCTAATCTTGTCACAAAATGTATTCTTAGAAATTTATTAAGTACAGGTTTTAATGTTTAAATATATTTTTCTTATTATATATCAGCACAGTATTTATTCACTTAACTGTGGCATAACCTTAAAATCTAATTCATGGACCAGGCCTCAATGGTTAAGAATTTACATGGAATACAAAAGTGACAACCCACTCTTCGGATTTCTGTGTAAGGGCAGAAAAAGGCACAGTGCTGATAATAAGCATTTTTCCCAGCATACCAGCTACCTAACTGTTCTTAACTCAGTCTGACAGCTTACTTTTTGGTTGCTCTTAATTGGTTTTTAACAACTTCCATTCTCATGAATAGTAAAAAAAATATTATTGCATGGCTAGCCAGAATCCTACTAAAATGGCTTAATCAGAAATCACAGTATTTCAAGAATATGTCAGACAATGTCATATGTATGCCCTCTTTTCTACAACAATGTTTTCTGAATTCATTTTTATATTTCTGGTCGCTTGTTAAGGGAGGCAAATAATAAGCACCTGGTAATGCCTAATAGTAGTTGTTTATGCCTGACTGACATTAATTGAAACATCCATTCCCTATCTGTCACGATTTTGTGATACGAATGGACAAAAGTTCTAGATGAATTTGCTAAAATCAGTCTGCACTTTAAGCCTACAGACTCTAACTAAAGATGACTGAGTACCTTTCCCTGATCTGTTCTGTGTGCAAATATGCCCACTTGCTTATGTGTACGGGTTCCAGGGAACACCTGTTGCTCATTTGTGTCCTGTCAAATACTGCCACTATTTACCACTCCAGCAATACTCAGTGAAGTAGCTATCCCCTTATTTAGCATTGACAAACGGAATTTTATCCTAACTCATGTTCATTCAGGTCTAATAACTTCCAGTCCTTCAAATGTTGCATTTACTGAGTCCCTTTTCAGCCACATCTCCAATAGCTCTAGTCTCCTATAAAAGCAAATTGATGGGCTTTTTAACATCTCCCCTAATTTTATTGACTTCTTTCATCCAGTACTAAAATACTCAAATTCCACCCTCAGACAGGGCACTGACCATGCATTTATTAAACTTTCAGATATACTCTTCACACTTTCTCAGTCTTTTGATGCTCATTCGGCATGAGAAGAGCTTAAGTTTATTGAACCTGTTAGCCTCTTTGCATCTTTTCTCATACCTACAAAACACTTGACAGGGATCAGGTTGCTGCTGGTTAAAGAGCACAACTTTATTGCTTTTCCACTTTCATCCAGCTTTCTACATTAAGCAGTTTCCTAATTCCTGTTATATTATAAAGTCTTTGAGGCCGAGATTGTTTTTTAGTCTGATGTTTAAAAAGCAAATAGAGTCATGAACCTCTGGTTCAAAACCAGCAGCAATATGCTTCTAAGCAAATAACCATTGTTCAGAGGAGGGCAAGAGAAGAGAGGCAGGAGTAAGAAATTGGCAGAGATTTTTCCTTCTTGACCTCCTTCTCTATTTCCCCAGCAAAGGAATGCAGCATAAATCTGAACAAATGTATAAAATTAGAGTTGTGATTTTGGTTGGACTCGCACAATAGGTTAAACAGCGGTTAAACATCCTATTGAAAAAAACTGGTGATATTACATACTTCTCTCATGTAATTCATGTCAAAGCATTATTATCTTAATAATTGTTTCAAAAAACCCTGCAAAACTACAGACTGCAGGTATTCTAGGACTTGAGTCGTAAATCATACCAATAAAAAGTTACAGTACAATTGATTGCCCTTTTTTCCACTCTCTGGCTAACTTGGAAAAAATTAGGTAATGAAATCAGCTCCCAGAGCTGGTATGCCTTATGTGAAAATGCTGCACCAAAATATCACTGCTTTCACAAATTAAATTTCTGGCTCAGTGCATGCTCCCCTTGATACATTTTCTTTATGCTTTCAATCAAGCATTTTGATGCACATAAGGTGTTCATACACATAAGAAAAACGGTGATTCAACAAAATACAACTGGAACATCACCATGACTGCACACTTTTTTGCTTTCTCTCCATTCAATTCCGAAATAACTGTATTTATCAGCTAAATGCTATTTAGAATGCATGATAGTGGGAAAAACAGATGACAGAAGTTGTATAAGAACAAAAAAAGAAAAACCATGCATTTTGTCTAATCCATGCTATTATAATTACGCTACACAAGTACTGTAGAGACATCAACTTTTCAAACTAGAAACTTATAACGCGTGTTTTCCACAGACGCGCCTTGTTCTCCCGATGTGCCGCAAGACGCGCTTCGGGGAGCGGCTGGGAAGAGCCCGG
>JAWWLV010000121.1:59902200-59926579 GCA_035041135.1 Platyrinchus mystaceus | reverse complement strand
CGTGTTTTCCACAGACGCGCCTTGTTCTCCCGATGTGCCGCAAGACGCGCTTCGGGGAGCGGCTGGGAAGAGCCCGGGAAGGGGAGCGGCCGGCGGGTCAGGCATCGACGGGAGCGGACACGCTCCAACCGGGGCGACATCCCCGCCACTGCCACTGCCACTGCCACTGCCACTGCCACTCGCTACCGCGCCGCGCCGCGGTTTCCCTCCCGAGGGCTTCGGCACAGCCCAGGTGTCGCACCCGGCGGGAGGAGCAGCGCGGTGACCGCGCTCGCCCGCTCTTACCTCAGGTGCAGGTAGTGCACCAGCTTCGTCACCACGGTCACCATCTTCTCGAGTCACCTTCCCCGCCACTGCCTCGGGCGCGGGAGGGACACACGACGAGCAGGGAGATGCTTCCCAGGGACTCCTCAGTCAGCTGCGCCTCACTGCTGCTTCACCCTCCTCAGTGCCCTTGGGCGACAGCGGCTTCGCCCCTCGGCCGTCCCCTGGCCCCGCCCGCCCCTCCCGGCCAGAGGGCGGGGCCGCCGTCCCTTCTCGGGCGGAGCGCGCCCGGCCCGGCGAGGGCGGGCGAGTGACGGGGCTGAGGGGCTGCGGGGCTGCGGGGCTGCGGGGCTGCGGGGCCGTGGGTGGCTCGACCCCGTCCCCGGCGCCTCTTCGCGTCGGTCAGAGCGCCGGCAGTCCCGCCGCGGATGGCCCAGCCCCGCTCCGCTCGCTGCCGTCGGGGCGCCCCCCGCCCCTTCCCCTGCGCTCCGCTCCGCGCCGGCGGCGGGTCCGCCCTGGCACGAATGGGGTCGGGCCAAAGGGTAGTGGTGGGGGAGCGTGTGGAGGAGTACAAGCGGGGAGGTGAGCTGTGAGCGCCCCGCGGGGAAGCCAGTCCCGTCCCAGCTGAGACCTGCACGGTGCCTCTCAAACGCGGCTCAGTGGGGAAGAGTTAAACGAGAGGCAAGGGGAACGAGTGTTGGTCTGGGCAACCTTGCCGTACGAAACTGGTGTCTGCGCCCCATTAAGCTCAGCAGAGGACGGGGAAGAAGAGGTGATTTGATTATGGCGTGTAAGCAGTTACACAGGAGGATTTGCCGTAGTTCTTTAATCTACCAGACATAAAGGACTGAAGCAGAACGTACACAAATTCAGTCTGGGAACAGTGAAACACCTTTGATGTTACCATAAGGGTACTGAAACACTGAAATTATTTACTACTGCATGTTCGATCTCTTGAAATGTCAGTGATACAAGGGATGACCTCCTCATATAAACCACATATAAGTTATCTCTACATCTGATTGATTTGGGTTATGGAGAAAATTTCAGGGTCTTTATTGTTGTGAAGACTGGCTTAGATGATCACAGAGCAGGTGATCAGAACAGTAACTCTAGGTTTTCAAATCTATGAATATTAGTTATTTAGTTTATGGTGCACTCAAAATTAAGAGTATCTCTTCAGCCTTATTCTCCCCTTCTTGGCATCCACCCTAGGCACTGAACCAGACAAGAAAAAAGTTGTACGTACTAAGTGTAACTCAAAGGCTGTCATAATGCATACATTAGCTTGTATGAAGAATGTTTACAAACAAAAATGTGTTCCATATTTTCTGATTCAGAATGCTTGAATAAATGACTTAGTCTACTGAAGGATTTCACTGTGTTGGTAACGTTCAAACTACTGAAACTTAGAAACAAAGATAAGCCATGGTACATGAAATATTTCCAGTTCACCGGGGAGTATTTGGGGGTCTATGGATATCTAAGAAGTTTAAATAGTTGATATAAATTAGAAGGCTGTACCTGCAGGATATAATTATTCACATATATATATTAATATATAAATATTCATATATATATTCATATACACATATATACCCATATTCACTGTACATATCTATACATATGCTGTACCGTGTACCACACCCTCTTAAAGTAAGCTGGCTACTGTAAATTGTATTTCAGTTTTTCTAGAAAGAACTGCTTGGAAATCCCCATAGACAGTAAGAATTTTAACACGGTCTGTGGTTTGTGGTAGACTCTAATCCCTTTTGTCTGCACATTCTTAATAGTATCAGACTTGTGAGAAAAGAGCATTTAGTTTTGGGTATTTTTCATGAATCAGACAGAATAGAGGTTCTGTCTGATAAGTATATAGGAGATGGTGTAAATAATTAAAACGATTTTTTTCATAGTGAATAAATACTGCAAGTTGGATATTTTTGTCCCATTGTACATACAATTTTGCATCCCACATCCTTAAGCTTATTGTTTCATTGATGTTATTATTTTGCTGTCTATAAAATCTTTCTGTGCTTCCTGCATTTCTCAGCTCATGTCAATTAAAGCTCCAAAATATGTGTGCTTCACTTGCTAGCTTGTTCTCATGCTCTGTGCTGCTCTCTACATCATTTACAGCTCTGCTCCAGTGGAGCAGAGGTAGACTGTTTTACCTCTAGCAGGTTTAACACAGCTGCCTTCTTTTTTTTGTACCTCATGATCCCTCTTTCATATTTCTTTTTATAACTGGTTATCTTTCATTAGCATTCGTAAACTAATATTTACTTGCCAATTCCATGCTTGTATTTATTCATATAACAATTTTTTTTCGAAAATATCAATAATCTGGTGTAGCTGTTATCTTAAAATGCTGTTATAACTCAAACTCTTTGTTCCCAAAAATATTTGAATTGTCTTGCTAGACTAAAACTTGATCTAACTTATTCAATTTTTTCTTTTTTTCCTGCAAGAATTCAAACTTTCCATGAAACAAAAATTCTGAAAAGTCTGTTTTACAATTTCTAAAAGGGCCTTTCAAAATGTTAGGAGTAAAACATACACTTTGGGTGTTTTGTTTCAGTATTGCTTTATTCCATTGTTTAACTTCAGGGGATTTTGTATCATGTTTGGGTGTATTTCACTAGTCAAGAGGGTAACGTGTTTTGCTTATATTCTGTCAACAGATTTCTACAAAAAGAAATTTTAGATTTTGTGTAATTAGCATTTTGTAGTAGAAAGCTACCCATCAGAAAGTTTTAAATAATTCCAAGGATTGAAAATTTAGTCTGCTATTTTCACTGTGTTAGGGATGAAAGCCAAGCTCTTCAGGATAAGGTATTTGGTCGCCCACAGTGGACAAGGGAGGCATAAGCTGTTGGAAGGGGGAAATTAATTCCTAATCCTATTAGCTAATAGACAGCTTACTCCCAGCTGTGTCATCATATGTTCTTTTTACAGTATCTAGTTCATTTAATACAATTCTGGTTTTTTCACATTCTTACATTTCTGCTTGCAGTCCTCATAGGGATGTACAAATTGGCAAACCTCAGCATGTCAGAAAAGCATGTTGGGGTAGTGAGGTTGAAACAGAAGACCAGTGTAATAGGTGTAATTATGGGTAAAGAATCTAAGAAAGAGCAACCACCTTTTGAAGTCAGAGCTTTGCCTGCAGAGGAAATCCTTGGGAAAGGATTCAAGTAAGCTCCGTGGAATGAAGAGGTACAGTTCGTATACAGACTCCATCAAAATGCACTTTGAGTATTGTCAGAAGAGTTCACCGATTCTAAAATGGATCAGGTGATTATGATGAAATGTCAGGAGAATATAGGAGCTCTCAGATGTCTTGAGCATATCATATTCTGATACATAAAAGCATCCAGTTCCACCTGGAGAATGAAGTGTTCATAATTTAACACAATCTGCAGGCAGAACTCTGGAGAAGAGAAAAAGAAGACTCTGGTAACAAAACTGAGTTGCATGTGGTAGCCTGAGACAATTTGCCTTTGTGGGGCCAGTGTGCTATAGCAGCAATTGTCATTGTGAGCTCTAGAATTTGAGACTTAGTTTGCATAATTTTGAAAATTTTTTTTTTAATAGAGGTAGCAGGTTTGAGAACAGAAATGCACTGCCAACTACTAACGTCTGCAACGTTCTCTTCAGGCTCAGAAAGAGCATTTATGATTGCAACAGAATAATAAATGTGTGGCATTTGTACTGTTGCTATAATCTATTAATCTTGTAGATACATAATGTAATAAAAGCAGCAAAAATTTAATGTCAGTTTTTTAATATCTTTTTCAGATGATCTGTATCATGGACAGTACACACACTTTATCATAAGCAGTACTTAAATGTGCTTTATAATCTACTTTCCTAAACTAAACAATAATACATTTGAAAGTTAAAAATTAAATATATGCTTTCCTAAAATTTCCACCCACTGTCCATGTATATTAAAAATATATGGAACAATTTTTCCTATACTCTTTCTGTAAAAAATATAGTGGTTTGAAATTTTTTTGTCTGCCAGTAGTTGGTTGTCAGGTGTAATTTTTGCCTTATTTGCTTCCAAAGCCAACCTGAATCTCTATGAAAAGGACACTTGAGCACTTAGCTATACCATTAATTTTCATGGAAAAAGGCACTTTATGGGGAAAAAAAAAAGGTTCAGCTTCAAGGTAACAGCAAGACATCAATTTTCTGTGTTTGAAATTAACATAATGTTTTACATAATGATCCTCTCCACTGATCATTAAAATAACATAGTTACCTCGGCAACTGGAACAGTCTGCAAATGTTATCTAGTGATACTAACACATTCTAAAAATACATACAACAAATAAGGTCTGAAACATTATCATTTGGGTGAAAAATATTTTTTTTTCAATAAAAATACGTTCTGGTCTAAGCAGATTTTTGTGAGAAAAATTTAATTCAATGTAACTTTATTTTTATGCAAAATGGATTTTATTTGCTCAAAACCTGAAGACACGATTTTTTGTTTCCTGACAATGGCAAAACAGTAGTTGCTTTTCAATTACATTGCATTCAATTGCATTGTTCTATAAATGCTCAATGGCAAAAAAGCAAACACTGAATGCTCAAAAAAGTGCTGGAAAATATGGCATACCAAATAATTAACTGATGAATTCTATCTAGGGAGTTTACTGCTTTAGATCTGAATGTCTCAACTGTCATTGCAGCCCTCTCGTTCTCTTCTTGTTGGTACCCTCGTGAGTCTGACCTGAACAATTGAGATCTAATGGGACTGAAACAAGTTGGCATTAATACTCTTCACCTTTTTTCTTTTTCAAGCAAAACGTAATAAACTGTGTTCACTGATGATTTTGGGTGTCTTAAAATGCTTTTTGTGTATCATTGATTTACTGGAAAGTTTTGCCAGGACTAGTTGCCAGTGCATCTCCCATTAGAATGGAAAATTGCTCCCAGGCAGATAAGTTGGCTTATGTTCCTTAAGTTCTCTTTCATCTTCCTGGGTAGTGAAGCCACTACACTCTTGAAACACCCTCTGCCTTTGCCACTCTCCTGGGAGTATAATAAGGAATACTTCCCACTTTTGTATTTGGTATAATTTTCTAGTGAAGTTGTTAAAACAATTCCTTAAAATTCAGATTATTTTTAAATACTAAATTTGAATTAATGTAAATATGATTTGCTGTTGAATTTGCTCATGTAGTTTGGCTAATATCTACAAGTTTTTTCAGTTGATACCATATAAGATATCAAATCCATTGATCCTTTTTGTCAATTTCAATGGTATCTCTTTGACTGGAACCCCGTCAAGGTTTATAAAGTGAATCAAAGCACTTTTTTTCAGTGTACTTTTAACACTGTTGATGTAGATTTAATTAGAGTTGAAAAGTTTCTGAAGACTGTTAGGAAATTGGTAATTCTTAACATTTTGCTATCACCCATGTGTGTTTTTTAAACACTTTTCCTTTGGATGCTGCAAATCTGGTGACAAGATTGCTCTAAGAGAGGATCTGGGAACGTATAAATAGTCCTTTCATACAGTATTGTTCCAATAGAGATAACGGGAACTTTGCTTTGGAAACAGGAGTTGATCATTTGTTTACAGATCACTTTGCAAATGTGCAGCACATACTCTTGTATTATGATTTATTTTAACTGGAAAGTATGTAACAGAAGTGGCCAGGCTGTGACTATCTTTGATTTAGGACAAGGATAGCAAGGACTCAAAATAATTTTCATCTCCCTTACAGGCTCCGGTTTCAACCATCATCCTTCTATCTGATTGCCACTGTTTTCTAGGGCTTGGCAACCTGAAAAGATTGTGACCAACGCCTTTCCTCAGGTTTTGGTTGTCCATGGTTGGTGTCATAGTGTCACCCCAAAAATACCCAGTCCAAGCCCATGCCATGCTACATGTCAGCACAACGTCTACTTTCCCTTTTTTCACAATTGCTGGCAGAGGAAACCTGAATGTACAAACTGGGAGAGGACTGCAAGGCAATCCTTTTGTCCCCTGAATTGGAGAATGGATGGAGTAGGATTTAAGTCCATCACAGTTCATACCTGCCCTACAACACAGGCATAATTATCATGATATATCTGAAGAGGGACTCTAAAGGGATCCACGTCAATCTCCTTGTGCAGAGGAGAGGTTGGGACATAGAAGTTTTAAAGCCAATAATAAAGGTATTAATTACACCATCAAATTTTATAACCATTCCTAAGACCTTTATCCTCTCTGCCATCTAATGAGAGAGTGCATGCTGTCTGGGGCCACGATTAGCTCACCAAAATAAAGAGAGATTAGAGTATTAGACGTTACTGAGCAGATGGATCATTACACAGGAGTCTAAGCTAAGAACTAAATATTCTAAGTATGTCACATTTGGAAGATACAAAATATTTAAATAAAACTTTAAATACCTGTGGAGATTAACAGGTGTGCCAACATACATACTAGATGATGGAATAAAGAATGTGTAAGGCTTTCACATTTTTTCTCAGTTTAACAAAGCTCACTTGGTCAAAAGACTATGGGCCACAGGAATATCCAATGTAGAAAACTGCAGGTGACTCATCTACCTTGCTGGTGATCTAGTGTTATTCATACTGTGTTTTCTGTATTTATTGGATGTGCAGTTGTTGCTATTTTTAGGAATACAGAAATAATGAGTAGTGTAGGGTTTTGTTTTGCTTGCTTTTTAAAGTTTGAATACAAAAGAGATGGAAATGTTGATCAAGCAATTTGCAGAGCTGGAAAAATGACAGGCTTAGTTTGTAATAACCAGCTCTTTACTTCACTAGGAAATTATAAGGATTTTAACCTATATTTTTACTAAAATGCCAACTAAAACCCACTATGTTTTCTGTACTCCATAGTTTGATATTTGGAGGTTTTTAACATTATTTAGTTTGTTGGTCCCAGAGCAATTTTTTGAATTAGTTTGCCCTTTGACATTACACTGAAGACAGTGCCATTAGCCACTTTCCTAGGCATTAAAGTCTCAAAAAAAACCCCCCTTCACATTCTTTGTCACAAGAAAGACACTTCACCATTTGGATCAAGGATGAATGCAGAGCCCTTTAGAGAGTGCTGAATAGAGAAGAACTATAATCTGTCTCAGTAGGCGGTTGGACATGATGAAAGGGAGCTTCTTGCCTCTGAAAAGAAATCTTAAAATTGCTCTACATATGCTATTATTAAAGTATGTCATTTGTGTACTGTTCCACTGATTTCTCTAACTCATGTTTGCAACTTCTAATCCTCTTCCATGCAAACTCTGCCTGGAAGTGGATAAAGTCTCCATCTGCTTGTAACATTTCCTAGACTTAGTACACCCCCACTGATACCTGTGTAAACTTGTGACTACTAGACTGTGTCACAAGGCGTTAAATAACACCAAACCTACACCAACTAAATTAGACAATATTCCTGTGACTGGCTGAGGCAGAGAGCAAAGAATTCTGAAAGGCCTGGGGCAGGAGCCACAGGCATTACACCGCAGATTACAGTTGTAACTATAGACGTGGAGACCACCTGTCCTAGAATCATGTATACATCAGCAGAAAAACAGATTACTGCGTACAAGAGGCGTACAAGTGTCATGTCATGAGACTCCAGTGCTATCAGTTCAGTCTGCAGATTTTTTCTTCTTTCACTGATCTTGTCTGGTTTTGTTGTCTCGTTTCTTGTGCCTTTTTTTTCCAAATACATGTCCCTGTTGCTTTCTCTGTTTTCCTTTTGGTTTCTGTAGTGGTCTTGCTGTCTTCAACAGGTCTGTTGTGAAACATACAATGTCCTTCATTTCCTCCAGCGGCTCTTCTTTCTCACCTGTGTCTTGACTGTTATCAATTAGTCACAAGCAGATTGTTCAAGTCGGCACTTTATTGTTGTTCCAGAAACAGCCAGGTTTGTCTTATTCAAAAGTACCATTTTGGTGTATCAGTTAGAAATCACACAGTATTAGATATTAACTCGGAAGGCTTCTAACCAGGTAATGCCCACACAGATATAGCTCATGTTGCTTACATGATGAATATTTATTTGTATAATACAAAATTTGCCTACACTTTAACATTATGTGTAATATTTATCATTGGGCACAGCAGTAAAAGTGATGGAAAAGATGAAATAAATAATGTGGAAATTATCACACCATTCCATATCTGAAAGTAACACAAAAACCTAATGACCATTTAATAGATGGACTTGGGCTTTTAATCCTCAATAGAATTCTTGCTGCGATTGTTTTTCTAGCATTGGCCTACTTGTATGCGCTTTGGAGAAATACTTGGACTGAAGCACTCTTCATACTAGTCTGAAGGTATCTCTTGCTGGTGATTTAAGATTTTAAATAGAAAATAAAAGTTAAAATGTTAAGACTGGGCTACAAGCTGCAGCTGGGCTGACACGCGTAGAGGAAAATCCTGTCAGGTTAAAAATAGAAACATGTTCCACCTGTGGATTAACCTTATATCTAATCCACTCATGTTTTACCACATGGCACACTACCTACACACACAAACTCTGTGAGGAAGAGGACAGAGGCATGAATTAACATTAGACCTTACTTCCCTCCCATCCATTTCTATAGTTCTGAAATGAAACAAACTTAGAAGAAATGTGCAAACATTTTCCAAACATATAATACCAGACAGTTATCTGCATACTAATGTTTCTGGAGATACAAATCCACAAACTAAAAACAATCCATGGCTCAGCCCAGTGATCAGTGAAGGTCAGTTAATTCACTCTCCAGAGTTATCCCTTCTGAGTTCAGTACACAGCATATGATGCTGAAAAACTTCTAAAGTCTACATCTATCAAGAACATTGGATTTACATACCTTGTTTGTCTCTAAAATTACTCAAATATGAGAAACATAAATTAATTAAATTCATGAGAAACAAACTCCTTTTTTGGGCAGTTTTCTGAAATGTGCTTCTCACTATATATATTTTTTCAGTACTGAAGCTTAATTGAAAATTTTAAAACTTGCAATAAATTTAAAGATATTTGATTAGATCAACAGGGGGCTGATTCTTCAGAGTCATTATGTGTTGAGCGAGATTAAAGTAAATCCAACATTTAGCACTCTTGTGCAAACAGCAATCTAGTCTTGCTCTCCTAAGCAAACTTCAGTTGAAATCCAATCATTAGTTTCACATTTAAGATGAAGTTGCCTTCTAGCAATTTTCCTGTTACAATTTTATTATGATTAAAGACATAAAGAGTAACTTGAAGCCACTACTATGGTTTTTTTGTTGTTTTTAATTACCACTACACATAAACTCACACTTTGGCATTGGCCACTGGCAGCTGAGGGAGAAAGGGATATGTAGAAAAGTGCTTTACAGTAGCATTTGCTTTTCCTCCTTCCAGCACAGACAGACCATAAATGGATCCTTAGTGGAAGAGAAAATAGCCTGAAGCTATTGTAGAAAACACTTGTCTGTAGCATCCCTGGAAAGAAGAGGGTCAAACAAAACATTAGGGATTGTACCTCTGCTTCCTGTTGTGTTGGGCAGCTTATAAGTGAGAGCTTTAACTTAAAGATGGAATGAGATGCAGAGGTATATGCTGTTCACTGATTCTTCTTTGCCAGGAGTTTGCCAGTAAAGACTGCTTTAAACCTACAGCGATTTATGCCAGATGGGGTGACTTTAAGGTTTTGCAGTGCTTGTAAGTGGTCAGACTGCAGACTAAATTAGAGTCAGCATTTCATAAAACATAAGAGATAACAGGCACCCTGAAAACATTGCATTCAATGTTTTCCTTTTCCTTGTAGGATTTTGCAGGATTTTGCAACATCATTGCTCTTATCCTCCTTATGGCTTCTTTGTTTTTTTAAAAAAAGAAAGTGTATCTAACTATTTGATTAATGGAAAATGTACATACAAAAGCTGAAAGTGATGACATTGACATTGAAAAAAACCCATAAGACACAAGAGTGTCTTATGTAAGTAAGATAAACATTAGACAGTTTCTAGCTTCATTTTAATTGAACTGTTAATGAAACTATAGAAATCATACAGATATAAAAGCAAGTTCTAATTTTCCTTTTAAAAATCATCTAGAATGGGGTAAATGAAGTTGTCTTTGAACAAGTAGTATGCCAAAATCTGTCCTCCACAAATCATTGAAATTACTCCAGATCCTGAAAGAAAAGATATGGCTGTTTTGTATTAATTTTTATAGTGGAATACAAGCTTTATGATAAAACTTTAAACTGGCATTCTTTTTGTCTTCAATTTTTTAAAAAGTGGCCCATCTACTTAAATATTTTGTTCAAGGATTTAACTACCTACAAAGATACCAGACCCAGTAGCTGCTGATGCAAAACCAGTTGCAGGACAAGGCATTTATTTGTCTCTCCCCATCATTTAGGAATTTACTGCAGCTGTCAATCTTTGTTATCCATCATATAAGAAAGAAGAACAGAAGCCAATCCTTTTCCCTAAACTATTTTTCAAGATAATCTGTTTTTCAAGTACAAATCTATGCTTTCAATTTTACAGAAAATTAAACATTCTGAAATGTAGGTTTGCCATTCACTTTGAAGAAACGTGATGACTGGAATTTGTCTCATCTATTTTAAGTACCTGTACGTAGTTTTTATAAAACTTGCCTCTGAAAGTGTGTGGTTTCTTCCATTCATTGTAAAGGGTATCAAGGAAGACTAGTTTAGACAGCTGTCTTTTTGGCACCTGAACTGAGATAGTTTGATTAGTCAGGACTTAATCATGACTTATTTCAGGTTATGTGTCTGCTGTTCGGTTGCAAGACTAACATAAGCTGAGCACATCCTGGTTTTAATAGAGATTTTTTTTAAGATGAGGCAAATACTAGTCCAGCATTATTTACTTGTGTCATTAAAAGAAGTATAAATTAAACGCCTATATTTCTTCTTTAAATGTTGAAAATTCTCAGATTAGTGAGGCAACAGACAGTTAATAGAAACAATTCATACTATAAAAAGTACACAGACTCTAACAACTTAAACTTTAAAGAATGCAATTATACCTAACGCCAGCCACCAGTGTAACATCAGGGGGAATTCAGACATAACTGCAAGAAGAAGAAAAGTAAAAATTTAAATTTTAAAACTGTAAGGATCAGGATATGTAAACAGTGCACTGTGTTATCAAAGGTCTGCTTAGTTATGTTTTATAGATTATATATTTTACATATATCGAAATAGCATATGCTTTAGGTCCTGATTATTCAGATACCTGACCATACCATTAAGCTTAGCCATGTGAAGGATCCCACTGGAAGGCAAGTCTAAACCTAATAAGTGTGCTAAACCAACCTCTTAGACACCCTGCAGAAGAAATGTGTTTTTTATTACTTACCTGTACACAGTTTAGCACTACATTTCCCTGCTAGAGTGCCTACATAATTTTACAATCCAGATAAATTAAGTAGCCTGACATTTTGTGTAATGGGTGATGCCGTGTGTGACAGACGAGCTGGGGCTGCACACCGCAGGCTAACACTAAAGCATGGCATGCTCCCTCCTGGGCCAGGCACTGGCCCTTTCCACATGCAAGCTGACCCACATCTCCACTTCATGATCAGCTGCAGGGCCATTATATGTCTCAATGTTGCCTCCCCCAAAAAAACCTGACAGGACTGTAGAGGTAGTAAAGCGGGCTGGAAGGCAAGCTGCTCAGGGTCAGCCAGCAGAGGTTTGGTTGGCTATCTGAAAGAAGCAATAACAAACCTGGTACTGTTTGGACATCAAAATGAATCAACTATTATAATGACAGCAGCTATCTTCCTGTATAAATTATGTACAAAGCAGATTCTTTTGTCATTTTTCTAAATTCCTTGACTTAAATACTGAAGTTATTAATGAGGAATAACAGTAGTTTAAATTCCAGGAAATCAAATTCAATAGATGGGAAATTATGCTTAATTTTTTAAGATGAAGTCTCTGTTGGTCTCTGGCTTAATTTGTCATAGGAACTGGGGAATCCCCATCTGTCTAAAATGCTAAAAGACAAATGGACAAAGCAATAGAAAATGGAAGATTAATTACTATGTAGTAGGAAAGGAGTCCTAATTTGTCAGTCATATTTTTCCTTTTTCTAAATTCTAGAATAAACATACTAAGCTTGTTGTTATAAGAGAAAAAAAATGCCCAAATGGGGTCTGGCAAGGATAGAGTTAAAATATATTTCCTAATTAGCCGTAGAAGCATTCTGCTAAACAGCATGAGAAGAGGGAGCAGGTTACCAGGTGCTGGCAAAAAGTGATGATGAGTCTCATTTACAGCAGCTAATTCTTTTCCTTTTCTTTCCTTTGAGGGAAAGAGTTTCAAGGGGAAAAAAGTTTTAACGATAAAATGCTTAATTTTCCTCAGCGAGATTTAGTTCAAATTATATAACTTAAAACCTTTGCATTGACTTTGCTGAAGCCGAGCTCCTTTTTACTCTGAACTAGAGTTAAAGTGTTAATGAGTAGATCTTAAAGTGTCAGGACATGAACAACTATGTGTTTTTTGATTTGAAAAAAACCCCACATCCCAGATGCTGAAATTGTATCTAGGCTGGATCTGTTTCATATGAAGCGTCAGACTATGAACTAAACCTGTGATTTTTTTAATAACAAAGTAGTGGTTTAAAATTCTGCAACAAATCCAGGACAGAGTTTTCAATGGGAGGACCTATATACAGGCATGAGTCAATTGGATGGAAAATAGAGATATATATTTATTTAGCTTTAAAGAATATTAAGTTAGTCCAGTAATACAGTAGATTAATCATAGTTGATTTGTCCTTCAACTTGTGATACTATGCAAATATTTAGCAGTAAACCTACTTACCGACTGAAGTTATGATGATATGAATAATAGTAACTGTTACAGCATAATCCCAAACCCATTCTTCCACAACCAGAGCAAACAGCAGACCACAAGTGAAGAAAGTTATTTCCAAAGATATCACAAGAACTGTAAAGGAAAATAGGATATTTTCACCAAACACAGTTTTGAAAGGCTTCTTCTCATATAAATGATAGCCATGCAGTATAAAATTATAGCAATACAGTGTTAAAATACCTGAGATAGTTATGCAAATTTTCTTACAGGATCACTGAGTTCAGTTTTGGACCTCTCACTACAAGAAAGACATTAAGGTGCTGGAGCATGCCCAGAGAAAGGGAACAAAGCTGGTGGAGGGACTGGAACATAAGTCCTATGAGGAGCAGCTGAGGGAGCTGGGGTTGTTTAGCCTGGAGAAAAGGAGGCTCTCTACAAGTACCAGAAAGGAGGTTGTAGTCCGGTGGGGGTTGGTCTCTTCTGCCAGGTAACAAGTAACAGGATGAGAGGAAATGGCTTTAAATTGCATCAGGGGAGGTTTAGATTAGATATTAGGATTTTTTTTTTTTCTTACAGAAAGGATTGTAAAGTGTTGAAACTGCCCGGGGAAGTGGTGAAGTCATCATTCCTGAAAGTGTTTAAAAAAGCATATGGATATGGCACTTGAGGATATGGTTTAATGGTGAACATGGTGGCAGTGCTGTGTTGATGGTTGGACTTGATGATCCTAAAGGTCTTTTCCAACCTTAATGATTCTATGATTCTGTGAAATTTATGCTTATATTTCCATTACAAAAATAATTTCTATTTTTGCCAAAGACATCTGCATGGGTTGTATCCTGATTTGCCTATAGACTTTAAAGTGTCATCTATTTTATGTAAAAACATGAGGATTAGCAGGATTATGTCTACTGACAGGATTAAGCATACTTTATATAGCCTAGAGGAGAAATTTCATGGAAATTTTCCTTAGGAATCATCTACACTCTTTGTATATGATGCCAAATAGATTTGGTTGATACTGACATAGGTAAAATTTTTCTCATCCAAATAAGAACTGTGTGCTTAAGGGCTTATGCTTAGTAAGAAACTTCATAGCTTTGTCCCTTCACTTCATCATATATTTATTTATGTACCAGAATATATATATGTATGTATATCACAACAATTTACAGACAAGACCTGCAAAGGGAGATAGAGCAGAGAGCCTAGAAGGTGAGCAGAGGCAATCCATCCATACAACCAGGAGCCTGGCTTTTCTTGGTGCTGATAGCAAGGCTGCCACAGCTATCATGCTGTCACTGTGCCTGAAGTTCAACAGCTATCTCTGTATTATTTAAACTGTGAATGGGGATTACCGGCAAAATAATAATAACAAAATTATGCTGCCAAAATGGACTATTAAAGTTATCTGACCGAGAAAATTCCTTCTCTAGGTGACAAAATGCTGCATTTCTGTCCCCTGATGCTTTCTCTGGAGTATGCTGAACCATGCCATGTCACCAGCCTGTGGTAACCACCTCCTCTGACATGGGATGCAGCTCTGTAGAAGTCATGGCACAGGCAGGCTGTGCCTGCCCTGTGGGCAGGAAGGTACAGAGGAACTTCACAGGGCATTTGGTGACCTGTATTCTTCAACACATCCAAGGAGTGGTGCTTAGCTTTCAGCTTGTTTACTTGCTGTTATGGGTAACAGGATCAAAAATTATCACTTCTACGGCAAAGTTTGATTTTATGCTGAGATAGTAGTGGATTGAATGCAAAATACGTGATGTCTCTTCTAGCTCTAGTCCTGATTTCCCACATAACAGGACATAATTGTGAGTTTGTAATTTGTATAAATGTCCATCTAAATGTAATTTGTTATTCTTTCTAAGCACACAGGCATATAAAAGCAACATTTTATTTGAATTATTTATTTATTTTTCTTACCATTGCAGTAACATAATACCTATGATTACTGTAGCTGACAGTAGAGAAACTATATTTCTTCTTTTCACTATACTTAATTTATACAGTGAAATTTAATTTGGCAGCATTTATGCCTTTCAATTTTATTTTTTTATTTATAGTGTCAATTACTTCCTATTGTATTATGGATCTCTCACCAAGTAGTTTTAAAAAAATGTAAAGGAATAAGAAAAATTCAGTTTGCAACATCATTCAGAGATCTTCATTTTGACTCTATTCCCTTAGACATTAAACAGATGCTGTTGCATTTTGCATTTCTATGTTATTTGATTGGATGGACAGAAAAAGGGTGGAATACTGACTGTTTGCATGACATAACTGCTGTCTCTGGCATATAAACATGTTGCATCAAACTAACTGATAAAATTTTTAGGGAAAAAAGTCATATTGAGATACAGTAATTACATTAGGGCCCTAAAAATTAATTCTGATGGAATATGCTTTAATTTTTCTTTTCCACTGCTGTAACAGAAATGTTCTTTCTTCATCTGAAATGAGTATTGACACTGTACAAACATCCATGCGTTTTTATTACTTTTAACCTGATGAACTAACTAATTTACTTTTGAGCTTTACCTACTTTACTGATGGATGATGAGGTCTGCCTTTGCAAAATAGATTACAAATCTGGTAAAATTTTATGTATGCATGTAATTTTTTAGGAATGGCAGTTTAGGAAAAAGAATATATTTTGAGAGCTTCAGACAAATTGCAGAAATTTGGATTAGAATATATAAAGATATGTTTAGGGATTGAGCTACAATCAAATCCTTATATTTTAATGCCCACCATATTGAAGCATTACCGAAGCAAAATCAGAATTTGTTGAACAAGACCTGTTTCTCAGATCTGGATCCAAAGATTCATAAGGAATTTGCTGCAGTAAGAAAATTAAATTAAACAATTTTGTGGAGGAACTTGATGGAGAATAGGTAATTGTTCTGCAATGAAAATGAAGCATCCTGGCAAAGTAGAATGTTTCCTTCAGATGATGTGAGATCAGAAGAAGAACTCAACAAAAAGCCTAAAAATCACTTGAATGTTAAGTAGCAGTGCAGAAATGAGAAGTGTTGGCAAGATGCATAAACATTTAATTGCAGTGTAGTTAAAATACAGAAATCATTGGTATTATTAAAACAGCTTTAAAATACTGTCCATTGAAAGACAATTTTACATCCAGATACAATATATATTCTTGACTGAGGGGAAAAAAAGAGAAACAAACTTCAGTTACCTAAATAATATGGGTTAATCCATGAGGGATTTGTCTTAAAATCAAAAGGTGCCAAACCATCCAACATTTTAATCCTGTGGAAACAGAATGAATAAATTTAACCAGAGAGTTTAGTAAAGTCTTAGTGACTATATAACATATTATGGTGGTTTTAAATAGGATTTCAAATGGAATACTCTGGGTTTCTGCAAGATCTCAAAATCCCATTCTGAGTTGTGGTTTTGCCCTTGCCCACTTTTTTTATGACATTTAGCACTATACATGCTGATCAATAACTTCCTAAGGCAATATAATTTGGTTTTTTATGGACTATAAAATCTTTCTTTTCCTTTTTTTATGTCATCTTTTCTCTTATGTTCAATAATTTACATGGTGCAAGTGCAAGCAAGTATATTAGAATGAACATTTTATTTTAGTTTTGAATCTCTATTTGCAAATCTGAGCATTTGAAAGAAGGTTCAGGTGCAAAAATTTAATGGAATTTGAAAAATATGTTCACAGAATAACTGGGATTGGATGTCTCCAGTCGGGATGCTTCATTTAAACAGGCATATCTCTACCCATGATATCCAGTTGCTGTATGCCAGCATATTAGACTAAAGAAAAGGAAATCTTACTTGAATACTGCGAAGCACACAGACAGGACCACATAGTACACAGTGTAGAAAACTACTATGCATATCAACAGGTTCACCAGAACGACCTGCAGGAGGACATAAGACAGGAAAACCTAAATGCCATGTTTACATCAGGTATTGTCAGAAAACAATTCTAGATTTCTATCATTCATAATGTGGAAAAAAAATTGCAAAATGAAATATTTAGGCAGAGTGTTTGCTGTTGCTGATTACAGAAAAGTAGTAAAACCTCCTTGGTACAGTTCAGCTCCTAATGTGTGGTTACAATGTGTGGCGCTTTTTATCATATTTTGATGTACACCCATTATATATTGAATTTACACGTCTTCAGAAAATAAGGACATTTCTTGACAGTTATTACACTCTTTCTATATGGTTGTTTTCTTCTCTGCCTTTCCCCTCCATCCAGCATCTTTTGATATACTTTCCTCTAAAAAAATATAGATAGAAAGAGGTCATGAGAAAGACAGTGTCTGTAGATAGAATTGCTACCAATTTCGTATTGTCCATCTTCAATATTGTGCTACATGGTGATTTGCAATGGAAGGATGGGTGCCTACATTTTGCTTTTTTATATTAAAGCATTCCTGAGTAGACTATTGTATAAATTTTTAGCCCAGGTACAGCTCATGTAATGAGTTAAGACTTCTTGCCCTTTCTCCAATTTGGCTGTCAAATATTTGAAACTAGCAATGTGTGTTTACCCAACTCATCTGGTAAGACACCTCCATAGATCTCCAAACTATCAACCATTAAACAATAATGGTCTAAAGGGAACATCATTTTTACAGTGATTCTATTATTAAGTTAATGCATTTGGATGTATAAATATGGGCCCTAAGCCCATACATTTTAGTGTGCTCTGGAAGATGCCATGCTGAATTTCCCCTCAGATCAATGGAATTGAGCTAACAGCAAGAGAGTTTTAAAGTTTTGATGTTTTACAGGACTTCTTCTCTATGTTGATCAAAAGTAAATTTAAAATGGAAAAATGAAGGCTGAGATGATGAAATGTACCAAATACAGGTATTCATTCAGAAGTAAACCTATGAAAAGTGACTGTCCATAAATGAAGTAGTAAAATAATGGGAACTGTATCAAAGTGGCAAGTACAGACTGTGGACTGCAGATAATGAAACATTATGTCAATGCAAAAGAAGCCAGTATTTACCTCTTTGAATGGTGACACCATATTTACAATAGGAATGAATTTTAGAAAAAAATAGGTAACAACTAATAGAGAATAGGACTCATTTCTGAAGAAAGGTGAACGGAATCGTGTGTGTAGGATGGTCTTAGGGACCAAAGTAGGGGAAACAAGAATTGCGTATTCATAGTAAAAGCAAGAAGTATTTGGAGAACAACTACAACTAAAGGAATGAAACCAAAAAAGAAATGTATAAGATACTGTGAAGATTCACAAATAATTTCCACTTTGCAATGCCTGAAAGAAGCTTGCTCTTTTTATTTATTTACTTTTATTTAAGATTTTTTTTCAAAACTGGTTGAGTGCCCTTATTGCTGTAGATTTTGAGGATAACTTTGATAATTCTTGACACATTATTCAAAATTAATAATTTTTTTAAATAGAAAATTAAAGGTATGAAATATTTTTGACTCTTCATTTTTAAATAAAACACAGTTGCCAGGTGAGATTGCAGCAAAAAATGTAAAATATAAGCCATCTCTAAAGTGCAATTTCCATTTTGATTTAGTTTGTTCTATGCTGGTAAGTGGAACCCTTATTCAAGGAGGCAGAGACTCTGAGAAAGGCTGCAGATGAGCATTAGCTCATACTAGCTCATATTTATGAGTTTCTCTTGCAGTATTGAGACACAAAAGAAGTCCTTCAGGCTTTGGTGTTTAAGGTGGTTTTGAGGTGGTTTTGAGGTGGTTTTGTTTTTTCTGGTTTTGTTTGTTTTGGTTTGTTTGTGGGGGTTTTTGGTTTTGTTTTGGGGTGGTTTTTTTGGTTGGTTGGTTTTTGGTGGGGTTTTTTGTTTGTTTTTGTTTTCTGTTAGCAATTTTTAAAGTAATTTTAAGAATTAAGAAGCTACACGGAAGAAACACAAAAGGGAGCTGATGGCTAGAAATGTTTGGCGTTTTTCTTCAGTTGGACTCAGCCCTAAAGAGGTCAATCTGTTTATCTCTGAGGGATGATTTGATTATGATGGATAAGTACCTTCACAGGCAGAAAATACCAGGTACTTAAGAGCTCTTTAATCTATCAGAAAAGCCACAAGAAGTAAACAGCTACAAGTTTTAGCTAGACAAATTCAAAAGATGCATGAAGGAAATTTTGAACAGTAAAGGCAATTAGCCAGTGGAACAAACTGCCTTTGGAAATAAGAGATCCTACAAAGCAAAAGCAGATGCTTCTGTGGATGAAACTCCAACTCTAATGCTCACTTCTGGCCTTAGTTGTTTGAATGGTTATGTGGTAGATAATGAACTCACAGAAGCATCCAACACTGACAGAAGTGGGGATACTGTGAATTTAGCAAACTAATTGTTTTTATATTGCTAAATGTTGTAAAGTGCTAAATATTGAGTACTGCATGTATGTCCCACAAGAAGAGAGAGTAAAGAGCTTTATTTTCTAATGATATGGGAGGGAAAGCCATCATGCCTGTACAAACAAATATTTGTCAATAAGAAAATGTCCAGGACAGACTTATTCTTTTCTTTTTTTCCATTCATCAAAAGAAAGCCAAGCAAAAACTGAGAATGATTAATCTCTTCAGCCAGGTTGGTCTGAGGGTTAAATACAGCTTCTTTTCACTGTCTGTAGTCTTATTCTAAATGAAAATTGTCCAAATAACCCTTTTGATCCTTTCTTTTCCACAGTGCACACCATCACTGCAGTAATGTTAATTGACTACAATGTCACATGCTGGTTGCAAGTTTGGCAGCCACGCTATCTCTTACTCCCCTGAAAGTAACTCTAAGCACTGGAAGTTTAATCTTTGGCACATATTTAGTGGGAATTATTTTCATTCCACTGCTCTGAGCAGTTGCACTTTTCATGTAATTCTCCTTTATCCACTGCCCCTCCTCTTGCAACTGCCTCTGTGAAGCCTTATCTGCTCTAGATGTAGATTCTTACTGTAATAAAAGTGGGGAGACAGGACTGAAGGGAAGAATCACAGGACTAAAGGATGGCTGTCAGTCGATGAACTGTTGACCTCTAATTACAGTAGGTGAATTCCTAGCCTTGAAGTCAGCGACAAACTTTCATTGTCATCAAAGGCACAAGAGTTTTCTCTTTGTACCCGGAATATTCTTAGTCCCTGTCTTAGGGAGGTAGTGAGATATTAGGTATAGTATGCTTTGCTCAGTTCACTAAGCTAAGGAAATGCAACTAACATGAAAACGAAAACACTTTGAAAATTTTCTAGTTGTATCATATTCTACTTCATTTTATTTGACCTTGCCTCAGAAATATAAATATACATTTTTAAAATCTCAGAATACTTCCCATTTTCAAACTATTTCCCCCTTTCTAGATCTTCTGGTATTTCAAAGCAAAAACTCCACAATTTAAAAACTACAGGGTTATTTATAACATATTAAAACAACTTAAAGGAAGAATCTTAGGAAATCACTAGTGACATTAAATGTAGAATTTCATCAGACACTTTCAAGAATCATATCTCATAAATGGAACAATATCACATATTTTGAAACCCTTCTATAAAAAGCACTTTGCAGTAATTACTACCAGAACTATAGTATAAAGTGTTCTTTTAATTTGGGGTTTTTTTAGGAAGAGAACAGTAAAAAACAGTCTGTAAGAATGAAAGTAACAGCTCATTCAAGCCCTACAGTAGTTTTCTAATTCTCTAAATACTATCTGGTGACATACAACACTAAATAAACTCAATTCCCTTTACCTTGGTTTCAGCAGTTTTGACCTTGAGAGCCATGGACACATGATGAGTGAAAAGAAGTGCTGTTGCTATATTCTGTATGCCAGCATCGGCAAGAAGAAGCAGCTGGTTTTCACCCCAAAAAACATTCTTATAGGTAAGTATAGCGCAGAGTGAAGTGAGTTGATTGGATTAAACTGAATTGAGACAGAAGACATCTGTGAGTTAACTATAAGCCTCTGAAGAGGAAAGAGAAAATCCTACTAGCTCGTTTAATGCTCATACATTTGTAGCTGCAGTCAGTCAAAGCATATCTGTAATATAACTTGGCTATTTAGACAAACATTATTATTATTTTCTACCTTTTAATCGCTTTTTTTCAGGACTCATGTGATCACAGTTCCTTGGGGTTATTATAACTTCCTACTTTTAATTAGCTTTACATATTCTAGCATTAATTCTATTGACTATAGATGTGGAGTGGTACATTCTTCACAATGTTCTTTGCTAACATTTTTCTTCTGACTATCACTTTATTACATAAAGTATAATTCACATTAAATTAGGTATAATTAGGTTAAGAAAGTAGAAGGAAATTTAGTGTGCTTTAGAGCACATCCAACTTCTACTGAGCAGTTCCTTAATGGATTCAAATCTGACTTTTTACAGGCACATTATGATTCAGAATGCTGTGTTATTTGGAAAAGGAGACACTTCTGAAACTGAACCAAGAAAAAACTTCTTTTTCTGCTGACACTAACATAATATGTGTGAGTTTCATTAGAATTTTTTATACCTTTTTAGTCATACAAAATAGATGCTATCTGCTCTAAAATGCAGTCTGTGCTCGGCAAACAAGAGCTTTCAGTCATAGATTTGATAGCTCCAGATTGTGAATACTGTCAGGGAAATTACTAGTAGTATTGTGTGAAATTCCTTCCTGTGCAAAAATACTAGCATGAAAATCTGTACATCAGTTAAGTCCTATTTTGAGAGCTGAAGTGATGACAAAGAAATAGACTGAAAAAAAATAACCCCCAGCAAAACAATTTGCCTAAATGATTGAAATAATCACAAGTAGCAAATTAATGAAGAAATATCTGCTTGAATGATTAAAAACTATTTGAAAAGGAGCAAAAATGTTCATTCAAAGAGCATACTATCTACCCCAAAGTATTAGCTGAAAACAGCCATGACATAAAATTAATCCACAGAAACTTTTGCAGTAGCTATAAGTAGCAAGATAATTGAAAAAGTAATGGATTACATTAGTCTAAGATAATTATTAAATCTAAAAAGTGTTTACATTCACTGACTTACTTCTTCACAAAGAGTCAATTTAGCCAGGCTGATGATAGTAACAGTCACCAACTTTGACTGAAACGTAATCGAAGCTGTAGGCATGGATTTGCTGGGGAGACTAAGAAGTTCCTTCCATTCCTATTGCACAGTTGAAAACTTCAAATACTCTGACAGAATGGATAATATTTCTGTTGCATCCTTGCTTCAGTATTGGAAACATCTGAATTCTAATTCAAGATTGGAAACACCTGGTAACCCAGTGAATAGGAGCAAATCAAACTTGGAAGTGGCAGAAACTGTGTGACCCAAAATACTGACTGAATCACTCAATAGTGAATGTTAACCATAAAGACGTTGTATTGCTGTGAGCAACATCTTGAGATAATGGAATAATCACTTTTTGTGGGTTTTTTATTTTCTTAAAATTTACTGGGCCAGTATT
Organism: Platyrinchus mystaceus; assembly: GCA_035041135.1. Taxonomy (NCBI): domain Eukaryota; kingdom Metazoa; phylum Chordata; class Aves; order Passeriformes; family Tyrannidae; genus Platyrinchus; species Platyrinchus mystaceus. The sequence continues at coordinate 59,904,044 of JAWWLV010000121.1, read as the reverse complement.
AGGAAAAATGACAACTCCTTTTCAGCAGAGAGACAGAAGACAAGTTTTAATAAAAGTTAAAATAAATTATCTAATTTGGTTTCAACAATCCCTAGTTTTAAATACACACTATTTTTTGAAGCATTACACTATAGAATTTTATTAGGGCTGTTAGGAAAAGCAGTACTCCATTACTTTTGAACCCCAGGAGTTTGTGCTAGTTGTCTTTACAGAAACACACAGGAAACAGTTATGTTGGTAGGATATCAATATCTGAAGCTCACATATTTGAGAACAGTTAATAAAAACTGTTATTTCACATTTGGCTGTACATATATACTTCCTTTGTAGTGATATGTAATGGATAAGATGTAAGAAACATTCAAAAAACCTTAACTGCAGAAAATTGCAGAATGGAGAACACCTTTTAAAAGTAAAATTAAGGATACTTCTCTAGAGTAGTAACTCTTTTAAAGAATATGATCATGGCATCCAATAGCACCAAGGCAATACCTAGTTTCTATCTGCTATCTGGGCCAAAACAAAAAGTCAAATGTAATAATGAACTGCAAGGAAATTTTTATAAATCTTACAGCTAAGTTTACTGCCTAAGCTTATTAATTCGGGTTTGGTTGGGTTTTTTTTAGAATGTTACCATTTACACCCACAATTTATCATGCTGTCAAATAGGAATGTAAAGCTAATTAACAACAATTTGAACAACTATATCATACAGCAAAATTACAGGAATATCTCTCACAGAAGAGAACACAGAATTTGTGTTGCTGTTATGCTGATTGTTTGCACTAGAGCTCTGTGCCTTAAAAAGTTGGCTAGACCAAGCATCGTATTTCTTAGGTAATTCCAAAACCTGAAAAACAGCTTTTAAATCAGAGAAATTACTAAACCCCAAGCTTACATTCATTATCCTGCAATCTTTAAAAAAAATACAAAGATCAACCAAACGGATGCTGACGGGGTTGTGTGATGAGAAATTTTTAATTAACTGGATGATGACATCAAAACATGTGTACTCTGTCTCCATCTGCTGATAGGGAGGAACTACATTTACATTGTGTACAAGGGTAGAAGAACTTAGAAAAATAAATGGTAGCCACTATTTTTGTTCTTATACTTCAGTGACTGGATGAATCTATCAGTGCAGTGAAGGTAACTAACTTGACTTAGGAAGTGTTACAACTTCAGCAAATATAGATTAGTTGTATCCTAGGAAAGACAGCCCATACAGTTTGGTATTGGTCACATATGTATTTTACAGCCTTAATATGACAGCTTGGCTCCCATATGGGAGGAGCCAGAATTGTGTGAGGTCTAGTCTTTACCTCCATGAGGATTAAAGAAATTAGGTTATTTCCTTCTTTAACCTCTGTTGTAGATGGATAAATTTTGAGGGATGGGAAATCAGAGAATCAGTGGAAGCAGAAATGTGCTTTGAATGTATCAGCCTGTTCTTAGTTCAAATTTTGTTGAGATGCTTTTAACAATGTCCTTATATTATACTGTAAAAGAGCTTTCAATATACTTGATTAAAGAAGAGGTAAATTTTAGGGACTTTCAGCTCCTGAAAAGTTGTCTCCTTGAATTTCTGTGTAAAAGCTCACAAATCTAAAACATTCATAGCACTAAAAGAATTTGACTAAAAAATTGGTATAATTCTTTCTGATTAGCAAACTGCAAATGAATTGGATTCTTTCTAGAGATAATTAACCCCAATGAGCTACTTGTATCTAAGGAGCTGGCTTAATTAATAGCAAAAATAGTAAACAACATCTTTTGTTTTGTTAACTGACACTGCCGGCTTTGTGAACAAGTTCAATATAAAGCTTGAAAGTATTGGCAAAGAA
>JAWWLV010000121.1:59888287-59902100 GCA_035041135.1 Platyrinchus mystaceus | reverse complement strand
TGTAAAAGCTCACAAATCTAAAACATTCATAGCACTAAAAGAATTTGACTAAAAAATTGGTATAATTCTTTCTGATTGGCAAACTGCGATAATTAACCCCAATGAGCTACTTGTATCTAAGGAGCTGGCTTAATTAATAGCAAAAATAGTAAACACCATCTTTTGTTTTGTTAACTGACACTGCCGGCTTTGTGAACAAGTTCAATATAAAGCTTGAAAGTATTGGCAAAGAAACCAATTCAGTGGGCTTTATTTATTCAAACTAGAAATTAATTTTATTGTTTGTGAATGATGTGGATTGATAGAACTGAAAATGAAGTCTTCTGTTTATCCAGAGAGAAGCTATTACACAATTGCAGCAATGTAAACTTTCTACCCTGGCCCCACTGTGTGTCTAAGAAGCAAGTTTAATTGCCTGTATTTAAAAAAAGATCAATATTTGGCCTTTCTGCTGAGAAGCTTAATGTGCTGATTAGCACAAGCCTACATTTTGAAGATATTCTGACATTTCCGCTAGTGTTAGTGGGAATTTTTGGTAAGTACAGTGAAGCACTGAAAAACCTTTTTAGGACTAGGCCCACAAAACCTGAGGAGTGGGCTGTAAAATTGCTGCTACATTTAGAGGAAAATATATCATGTTGGATTAAACAGTTGGAGATAGGAAAGGCTGCTGCAGCATCATGCCTCCAGGACGAAACTGTGGCAAGGTTGAAATGTATTCCCATTAAGCTCACGCACACATAGCACACGTATACGTGCATATACATCACATATATGTGTATGTATGTACATATATACATGTATGCCACACAGATCACAGACAGGGCCACGAACCACTTACACGAACCACTTGTCAGTGCTCTTCTGGTCTTGCAGAGATGGACCAGTGGTTTTCCTTGATGGGCCTGGGATTATCTATTTTATAATTGATTCAGTTATAAATTTTATATGTTATGTGAAAGCTTTAACAAGTAATCGTATACTACGTGTATACTGGTAACATACAAGTGCCCTGGATGCTCCTGGGCCATGTGGCGTGGCGTGGCATGGCTGCTGTGTCCCGACTCCACCAGACAGAGTGGTTGCCCACAAGCTGCCTGAGGAGCATGACCAAGACCTGTGCCACCCTCCCCAGCTGTGCGAGCCAGCACTGGCAAGAACCTTTCCTGACACCATTTAATTCAATGTGCAAACCCATTTCTCTTCCCAGGAATGTTCCCAGTCACTGTTTTAATTTACTGGGATAGATGTAACTGTAAAGCCTCTACAAAATGACCTAATGGTCTCATTTTTGTTCATTGCAGGCGCGTGTCCCCAGCACAGTCATACATGGCACTAATTAACCATCTCTTTCTGGTGCTCTTAGGAGAGATACTAGGATTGATAGGGCGTGGAAACTGAACTCCTTTTTCATTTGCAGATGTTTGCCTTCTGATTGAAGGGCTGATTCCAGCTTGGGCAAAGTAGCCAAAAGAAATTTGCACTGCCAATAGCTATCATAAATGTGTTAATATACAGCTGGCGGATTGCTGGGGAACGACTATTGGGACACTTACATGTTCACACGTTTCCTTTTGCTATTTAAAGAGGGAGTTTAAGTAAACCTGCCTCAGTGCTTTTTCACTGGGTCCTTAGGATCATGCAGTAAATTATTCTGCATGCATTTTGTCCTGTTCATGGAGTATGCTTTTTCTGTTTATCTGTACTTGAGGAAAGTGATTGTTTTAGAAAGAGCAAGGTTGTCAGCAAGAGATGCCTGTATAGAGGAGTCACGATAAATTATGTATTTCCTTATTAGATTGAAAAGCACCGCAAAATTATGATTTTAGCTATTTGCCATCTTTAGTTTGAACTCATCCTTCTAATATGGGAAAATATAAGAATTCTAAAACTATTCTGATGTGGAATAAACCACATTCCGGGTGAATTTCCATCTACAAAATTTTCTCATTTATTTTGATTTTTCTGCAGTCATAGACACACTGCATTTGCCTAGAAAATAAAAATGTGTGGTATTGAAACAGTTACGTTATTCACATGCTTTTGTTCAGTAGGTTTGAAAATGAGAATAAAGATGGTACTGGGACATTGTCTGTTTTCAGACCTGTCATTTCCAGAGAAAAATTTCTTCTATTTACAGGTAAAAAGATATTTTTCCCAATTTTTTACTCAAAACCAATTTTGAATCTTCAAGTCAAGCACTGTAATACAATAGACAGCTTCTGCTCTCGGTTACACCTATTGAACTTCATTATCTTCTGTTCTGCCCTAATTACATATAGACAAACTCATTCACTTGACCTTGTTGACCCTGCCATTAGAACATTAATTAACTCTTGTGACTATGATTCATGGCCCAGAACAGAACGCAAGTCACTTTATCACAACTAGGTTCGCAAAGGGGGGTAAAGTATATTTTCAATAAATTGAGCAATTGTCTGTCATCACTGTATAGGAGGTTGAGCACAGATGTATTCAGTAACTCATTGAAAAGTCTGTGTATATTTGTATATTTGACTACTACAGTGTAAGCAGACATATCATTAAGCTCTAAAATCTGATAAATTTTGTCATCTAAAGAATTTTTACTCAATTTTACTGCTCCTCTGACATTAGATCCAGCTGATATTTGTCAGAAAACAAACTAACAAAATTGTATTTATGACATCTCCAAAATGCATTTCAACAGCTCTTTAGTACAGCTCCAGTTTAATAGATTTCATTATTAAATGGTTTTCTGCAGGATAATAACTAATGACATCCTAATATGAATTTCAACATCCTAAAATCTTCTCTAAATCAAATTTTTCCCATCCCATTGCTCAAGTTTCCAGCATTTGGGGGATTCCCATTCCAATTCAGGATACTCTAAAACTGAAGGACCTGTGTTCATAGCCGAGCTTTTATCATTCTCTGGTTCCTGTCATTCACTGATGTTAGCTACTGCTAGCTATTGGCACGTCTTCTTGACTGACTGACATCAGTTGGCCCTCAAGTATTTCATGCCCATCATTATGGAAATGGCTCCCAGTAGAATTTAGACATTCAGCATTCATACTTTTTTTGCTATCTTAAATCAGGTCTAGGGACATTGTAATCGGACACTGGTTTTGATTGGGTGTTGAGGTTCTTATGAAATTTATGGAAATCCTTGTGCAGAAGGAAGGGCAGAAGTCTTTGCCACTTCAAGTTTGAATCAATTATAAAATGCTAATAGCATTTTTCTGTGTCAGGTACATTTCCTGTGTTATGATACAAACGGTAATAATAGTCAAGCCAGGAATAGTATAGTAAAAAAGGTCATTTAAGTATTACAAGCAGATAAATGTCCAGTTACTTTTAAGAACAGCCAAATGAACATTAAAAATACGGAAAATAAACCCACTCACATAATTGCATAAGTACTACCAGGACACCCACCTCCAAAAAGTACATCTTTTTTGCATTTCCTGAGCAGACTCTGGTAGCTGATTTAGGTAGGTATGGCGTATGATCTCTAGCTGTGACTATCCTTTCTATTAGTTACTCATAATCTTAACACAAACAATCTGACTTGGCCATGTCACTGCTTTTCCCACATGAACAGTTGCAGTTCCAGTCACTGAGACTACTCAGGTAGGGCCACAGATTGTCTATGTAAAATTTTCAGTAATAGCATTTCTTTTTATCCCAGAGAGAGACTGACAGGAGAAGGAGATGGGTGAATTAGAAGGTGTCTAACCATCAGTATGTTGTTACATCTTCTTTTATCTAAAACGCTACAGGTGATACATATCCAGTCATGCTGTACAGAAAGTATTAGTGCAATGGGAAATGTTTCTGTTAGACAGCTTGAGTCATGACATTTTTCCTGTCTGAATGCACAATGCTGGGTATACATGCAGTTATCCTTTGAGGCTTCAAAATAGTTTTTCCCTGACAATGTGTGTTTTCATACACCTCAGCTGATTTAATACACCCGGCTATTTAAAATAATCACATACTGGGTTTAATTGCTCTCTGTGTTCAAAATAGTTGCCACTAGATGGCAAACTGATTGTGTGCAGCCTTCCACACAAAGGGAACATCTCTGCTGTGTGCTAGGTGACCAGGTGAATGTATTGCATCAAATTTATCCTGCCCTGATTCCGTTGAAACCAGTGGAATTACACCAGAGAAACAGATGGCTCTTTAACCTTAGGTACTGAAAGCTCCTACAGTAAGTAAATATCATATTTGTTTCTGTTTGCTTGTTTAAATCAAGTGTGTTGTACTAAGCTTTTTAACTTCACATCACACAGGCAAAATGCAAGAGTTCAGGCCCATCATTCAGTTTTAGGTACCAGGTATGTTCCATGGGACTCAAGAGATAGGGAGTGGCACATACTGACAGAGACAAAGGAGACTTGAAAATCAAAATCGCTTTTTATATGTGCCCAGTTATACAGGACCTGTGTGAATGCTCACATTTTACAGTGCCCAATCCTTCATGTGCTAAAAATCTCCAATTTAGAGAATTTTGTGTCCATCAGTTCACACAGAGCCTCAGCTAGGGGCAGGACCTCTTATAGTGTTATCCTTTCTTTTTCCCTCACAATATTGTAATAGTGGCTGGCTTTTCCAAGTAGATTCTGCACATTTCCATTCACAAGTGCTATTTGTGGTCACTTATAAAAACTCATTAACACATCAACATACTCAAGATCTTATTTTGATCAGTTTCACACTAGTATCACTTCACTGTTGTTATCATAGTGCAAGAAAATATTTTGTGCTCCTACATTAAAAACAATGGGCATAGGCCTTCTGTCTGTTAGTATACTTCTCTATTGTTCTGATATCAACTGTCAGAAACAGAGATCCCTTTTAAAACCACGAATTAGCCAAAAACTATCTTGCTTGCTTTATTTTACTTTCTTACGTTTCAGATGTACATGTATATAAATGTATACCTGAATGTTATGCCCTTGCTGTGTCATTAACTGATGTTGGTATCCATCTTGATTAGTTTTTATTTGAAATCTGAGTCTTCACCTATGTTATTTTGTGAATTATTTTATTTGAGATTTAACAGTTCTCAAAGATAAAGGATTGGGCAGTTGTACTGTCATTTTCTTATGGAAATAGGCTGGCAATTCAGACTTGTGATTTCTTTTTAACACTACGTCAGTTTACTGGTGCTATACTATCAAAAATAAAATAAGAGTTCTGATTTAATTTCTACAGGTGTGGCAAATTGACAGTTTTTAAAAATAGGCAGAAGGTTTAGGACACGTCAGAACCTCAAGCAAGGTTCAGGCTAAAAAGATTTGCTTTAGTCCAGTTCCTGAGAAAAAGTATAATAAGTCCACTGAGCTGACAGAATAGGTGTGCAGTTCCTTCCAGTTTCACTAAGTCTGTGTCCAGTGAAGTGATGTTTATTGTCACCCTCCACAGGCCTGAGGGATAATGTAGGCATCACCCTCAGCATGCTTGTTAAATTTCTGTGTAGTGGAGAGATCATTGCAATGGGATCTCATGCATAGGGACATTATTTATTCACCAGCAAGAATGAGCATGGCATTTTTCTTCCTCAGGAACAATTAGCAACATGTAAGCAAGTTATCCTAAGTCTTTTGATACTCCTCTAAAGTACCAGAGATCAACCACACCTGGATATGGGATCTCAGGCAGAACAAATTCATGCTTTAAGGCTGTGCCGAAGATCTCTGCTTCTATTGTCATGCTCAGTGTGTCCTCCCTATATATGCAGATTTCCACTCATTTCATAGGTGAAAAGAAATAACCACATTAGATTTGGCGAGTACTTTGGCAAGACTTTTTCTTCCTCTGATGTGTAAAGTCTGGTTCACCTTCTGAGATCACATCACCTAAGGGGCTGCCAACTCTTGCCATGGCCTTGGGCACAAGTGCTACCTTCTGTATCCTGTTTTCTGATGTGGCTAACAAATCTCTTACTTTTTTGGGCATTGGAACCTTATTCATCTAACTTAATAGCTTAATTTTGAATGTAATACATTAACACGTCTGGCTGAAACCTAATTGTATCCTACAGGATGTAAAACTACGGGGTCTAATGGCTCCTTCTGGCCGTGGGCTGTGAAAACAAAAGTGCTGGAACTTGCACGGTCACCTTAGTGCAACACCAAAAACAATGTTTTCAATTTTTTTAGCCAAAATGCTGGACCATTGATCTGAATATACAGTTATGAGTTTTTCCTTGCAAATGAATTACACTTGAAAATTTAGCCCCTCCATTGGCTTATTTTTTTCATATAGAAGGCAAAGGTTCTTACCTTAAATCATCCTTTTTATGGTTTAAAGTGGTTTTTTTCAATAAAATTAAACGAATGTTTAAAAAACTATTTAGTGTCTCTGATTTTAATCTCATGAACTTGTTTTCAGTACAAGATGTTGTCTTCCTTCAAGGAAAATTGCTTAGAGAAAGCTCCTGCAATATTTTAAATCTGTAATCCAAATTCAGTAACACTCTCACAACCTAGAAGGTTGAAGTCATTTTTCTGTAACAGATTGTTAACTTCTCCTATGCAAAAGGAATTTTTTTTGAGACTGTGAACATACATCCTCATACACATTTAAAATAGCAAAAAATATTCCTTCTTTTTGAGTGACCTGTTTAGAAGAGAAAGAATTGTCTCTGCTATGAGAACAGTTGTGTTAGGAAACAGAACCGGGTCTCAGGAGTTTTCTTATTTGTCCCTTAAACTTTCTTGGGGGAATTTAAGAGTCCCAGGTTTTCCTGTGTATCTGCCGTCAACCTACAGGTATGTGGGAGAATAATATTTTCTGTACTATAAAGTCATCCGGATGTTTGGGTTGGGGGAAGGTGATATGAGACCTGTTAATGCAAGGTGCCACAGTGCATATGTCCACAACGTGGAAAAAAAGAAAAAGGAAAAAATATTACACACATTTAGCAAATGACAGATTCTAGCTAAAGTTTCCATCATTTAATAATCTTAGTGCATAATAAATTGAAATTCATCTGTGCTATCTGCAGTTCTGATGCAGTTATTTGTGTCTGAATTTCTTTTTGGTTTGTTTTGAGTTTGTTTTGTTGTTGTTTTTTTTTTCTAATTACAATATCATGAGCTGTAAACACCCCTCCAGAACTAGGAATGCCCTGAGTTTGATATCAGCTGAACCAAGCATGCTTATGGTTTCCCTCATGTAACCCTTTGCTTTCAGTCCTCTAGCCTGAGAAGTTACACAGCAAACTGTTCTTCTGTTAGGCGCTCATGTGATACCTGACTAGCTAAAAGAAATAAAACATTCCTCTGAGTTTCATCCTCCCATACTACTACAAAAAATATTCCTTTTCTAACCCACATTTTTGGCTCTGTATCTTCCTACATTAGCTGTCATTTAATGAACTCTACTCGGTATGAAAGAATCACGGTCTGTGTTTCCTGAAAATATTTGAAGATAAAATTAATACAATACTTCAGACTATCGTTCCATTTAAATTTATTTGTTGACGTGATATTCTACTGTAACTCCAAACTGTAGTCCAGTTTCTCTCCAGAGGGGAGGTTCTATTTTAGTTACAAAGCTTAACCACATAGGTTTTTATTCATTAAATGCAAGCTACAGTGGCTTTCTCATTTCAAAACTAATTTTTTTTTTCTCCTTATGTATTTAATTCAAGAACATAGTTGACCCCTTGCACGAGATGAATCACAAGCTAACCAAAAGAGTGCCAAAAGCCCTGTAGGACTGAACTAAATGTTCAAGTTGAAACAAACAAAGCCATGTAGTTTTGCATAAATAACAGAGTTGTTTAGTGAAGTATTTAAGTTGAAATCAATTTTGGAACAAAAAAGTTAATTCTGTTTCTCTATTTGGAGGAACACCTGGACCCGAAGAACAGTTTGAGGTGAGAAGCATTAACTGCCATAGAATGGGAGAGCCAAAACTATTCCATTAATATTCACTGTACAACATGCCAAGGACCCAACTTGTCAAGTCCTTATGTCTGAAGCATTATTCCAGCAGAATTCAGCTATGACTAGCCAACACTATTTCAAACCAGATCTCAGATCTATGGGTAGCCCTCTGAAAATGAAATTAGTGGCCATCTGGAAATTTCTTGTTTAGTATCAAATAAGAACTGTCAGAAGAAAAGAAGGAACCTAATTTTCAGCATCTCCATGCAGGTGGCTTCCCTTCTAGCAATCCACTGCTTAATGCATTTCACACCTTCTGACTGCCAGAGTCAATGAAGCAGGAGTTTTGTAACCTTCAATATATAACCTTGTGGAAACCCAGAGGAGATTTCTTATAATGGGGTTCCCTGACTAAGGCTGGATTTCTGTAGAAGAAATAGTCTATCATCATGCCAAAAGAGTGTATCATTGTGCTTGTGCCCAAGGGTTCAAATTAAAGTTTCAAAAGCAGTGTCAATGCCGGCATTTCCTATGTGTTAAAAGTTTGCTTTTAACCTTGCATTGCACTGGTTTTTGACTCTCATTCACAGTCATCTTCATGCCTTTTACATTTCTGTCTTCTTACCTACCCCAATAGTTCAGCTTAAACACTGACCATCTCCCAAACAACCAGCAAGTGCTCTTGCACTATCTAACCTCTGGTATAGCTGGTGTTTTGTCCCCGTTCCTTGAAATCTTCATCTAATTCTCCTCACATATTTGTCCTGGTCACTTTGCTCAGCTAACCTCAATATTCTTACTTTGTTTCCCTTAGTTGTTTGTCATCCTTTAAACCTCATCTTCCACACAAGCTCCCAGTCCCAGTCTCCTGTATATACACATGGCTACTCATGGTTCCACCCTCTCACTCATCACACTCCTTCCCTTTCTTTTTCCATGTACACAATCACTAACTCCTAAATTTCCCTTTTGTCTACACTGCACTCAAATTAATTTGTTTTCTCTTCTGCACTCTGTCAACAGAAAGGTCCCTGAAAGGCACACATTTTTTGGAGGTTGGCTATAATCACAAGAAGAATTAAGCCTCTGGAGCCCCAAGTAGGTCCACAGCTGAGACAGACTCTTTGGAATTTTCAGCTAAATATCTAGCTACTCTTTTCTGAACCCTTACATAATGGAATTTTTCAAATGTGGATAGGTTTTAAGAGGAGTGGCCTTGAATAATTCCTTAACGTAAGTCACCTCCACTCCTGTCATATTTAATATTTTTACTTCAATAACCGGATGGAGTAAAACTTTCAATGTAAAAACCTACATCATTTTCAGCTCTGTCAACATAACACACTTTTTATCTAGCCCTGTCCTCATAAAAGCTTACAGTATTTTATCTGTAAATGGAGAAACAAATAAGAAAATAATGCTAAGGAAAAGCACCTGGTAAGAAATTTTTCAGTCAAAACCCTTTGACAAAGTAACAATAAGAGGTGTCTTGAAGTGAGAAATGTTGGGACATCTTCACTACAGACTGTGCTATCAGATCCAATCACACTTTATACAGTTACAAACATTGTGTATTAATTGGCTCCAGTGGAATAACTTCCAAGGTGCCAAACCTCAAAGCAACTTCAAGCTCTGTGTTTAAAAAGCTGAAGAATATTCAAACATAAATGAATGCATAAAAAGTTTCTTCCAAATGCTTTATACTATCCTCACAGAATTACTCAAGGCTAAGGCCCACCTTTCCAACAGTTTGCAAAAATTATTGTGTATATGATATATATGAAAACTGTTACATATTCTTATATATATAATACCACAGAATCACAGAATATGGAGAGCTGGAAGGGACCCACAAGGATCATCGAGTCCAACTCCTGGCCCTGCACAGGGCAATGATAAGGTCATATTCCTATCTGTTTTAATTTAGACTGCTCATCACTCACCTAGCTCCAGGTTCCTTAGCAGTTATTCCAGACAGGTCAAACCTGAGATTTTTTTTTAATTCATCTTCTATACATAGGAATGAACAATTCTCATATTGAAAAAGTGAAATGTTTTCTCATCTTGAAGATCAGAACTTCTGATTTTTAAGCTACTTGTCAAGACTCAGTATGACTCTTTTAACTCAAGATATCTGAATGATATCATCCAAATTTTCAAAGAATCTAATGAATCCCCATCCAGTGGATGTTACTGCAAAATGTCCTACGTGACTCCTTTGATGTTTTTTCCTATGGCAGTAGTGAAGAGCTGGCTGGAGGGTCACAGAAAGAGATCACTGCTCAGATTCTTCTGAGTCCAAGAGCACCAATACTTCCTGCACTTTGGATCTGTGGATGTTAGGACTTTACACTTTTTTTCTTGCTTGTAAAAGACCGAGTGATTCATATCCACACAGTCAAGGCAGCATGTCTTTGGACTGCCAGAGGGGCATGGGAGATGTTTGGTTTTGTCAGGAAGCAGTGATTCTTGTCAATTTGTTTATCAAGAACTACTTTCTTCTTTGTGACGCTGCTTGCTGGGAATAATTACTTAGCAGACGAACTGCTGTCAAAAGCTATATTCGGAAGTCAAAAAGGGAAATCTTTGAATGAGCTACTTATTTACCCATCCCCAATGAGCTATCTGTGGCCCACTGAGGTTTTTATATGTGGGTGACAGAAACATTTTAAATTTGCCATCTGAGACTACAAGACCTCTTCAGTTACATTGGATTGGAGTGACGGGGGTGGATGAGTGGGGATGGAAGCTATTACTGGAGCTGGGGAAATCTCCCAGCTGTGCATTCCAGACCTGGGTGAACCTCAGCTGCTCCTTCAAAGGTTGCACAGTTGTGCAAAGTCACGGCAAGTTGCCAGGGCTGCCATACCACTGCATCACACTGGGTGAGCTTTTAGGGATGACCATCACAGGAACATTTGAGCTGACATGGAGCCCCAAAACATTTGGAAGCTGAGAACAGATTAATGAAAGGAAATTAAATTTTTATTATGTGATCTGCAGCTTAATACCCCTGCTGTTAAATGGCCATCCTTGCACAAAAAAGAAATAATTTGCAAACACCTATTGAGACTTCGATTACGGTTTGAGCAATTGAATTCCTCTCTTCTGTAATTTGAAAACTATGCTTTTAAACTGGATTTCCTATGTTTTCCAATTGCCAGGTATGGGATTAATTGCAGGTAAATTTTAAATCAATTCAGCGAATGGTATACACCCAAATCTGTCCACAGAATTTTAACTTTGCTTACAGGTTAGTTGTTCAGATGGTTCCTTCTAGAAAGTTGTTAGTCAAGGTTCCTCAAAGCCATTGAGTCCAATAGGAAAGATCAGATATATAAGATCAGATGAATATGTACTGCTCATTGCAGTCTGTAGAGAGGGTTACACTCTGCAGTTTCATATAAATACAAATGTAACTTTGTTTAGTTGTTTCAATTCACATAGCTTATATCTGGTCTCATAGATCAGTCTTTTCTGATGCCAAGCATATGTAAAACACAATGGTTTTAATTTTTTTTTAGCATTCACAATGTCAGAGGTATTTTCACATCTATAGTTGCAATGTATAAACACATGATCCACCAAACCCATGAGGTTTTGGCTCCAAAAATACTCGATTGTTTTTAGACTTGAGCAAAATTTTTAAAATGGTATAAAGGTTTTTGAGCCCAGTTCCCAATGGAAATTAATATCCTATTGATCTCTCTGGGCTTTTGGCTGACCAGTCACTGAGTGGGTTTAGAAGTGCATTTTATATTCTAATTTTTTAATTTTTATTTTTTTATATATAAAAAACCATATATAGTGACCACACTGATGCAATCTCACACAGACACATAGAGAATAAGGCAGTCACATTGTTTGAGGGATCAGGGTCCTCTTAACTATAGTGCTGCATTTAGTTTAAAACATCAGCATTGCTATCTAACCCACTAAGTACCTGAAATATTGGCATGATTTCTGAGTCTATCTGATCATATGTGCTAGCTGGAGAAATCATCAGTTATTATGCAGAACAGATTTACTACATATCTTACTGATCCTGAACTACTGTAAATTTCTGATGTAGAATTCTTTTTAAATTCAGTCCACTTTGATACAGAAGCAAAAAAAAAAAATTATTTGGATGGTTCTTCAATAACCAGTGCAAGATGACCTTGTGGTCTAGATTAGTTTTCAGAGAACTGGGCTCTATATCATGGAGAATGCTTGGGTTTGGATCTCATTACCAGTCAACTGAAATATGTGTGAGTCAACATATGCTGAAATGAAGCCCACTCTCAGCTAAGCTCAGGTGGCAACTGGAGCCTTAGTTTGCCTCAAGTGGCTACATTTACATCTGTGTTAATGCAGAGAAGCTAACCAGTGTAAAAGAAGCCCAGGTTTTGCCCTCTCTATTCTGTACTTGATTGGTTAGATTTATGTGTTATTGGTGAAACACCTGCTCCTGCCCCCTTCTGCCCCATATTATGAACACTACATTAGAGATACAAGGAGATGCAACGAGGTTAGAAATGGTTTTCATTCTAATTCCCTATTTTCAGTCACTCACCACTTCAAGAAATATTTTAGGCTGAAATTTTCCATGCTTAGCTTCTACCAGCATTTATTTTTCACCTATTAGAGTACTAGGGAATAGTTATGAAAGAATAGTAGGGAAAGTTTCCCTGTCATGAAAGGATTTGTGTGACATTGTAAAAAAAAAAGTGCTATAGACAATAAAATTAAGAATTTGAAATAGAAACTGGCATGGAAATATTCATTACATTGGAGTACATCATGCTCTTACTGTGAAGAAAACTAATTCTGAGTTAACTAAGTGTTAAGCATTCACAAGTTGGCTTTGAGCACCACTAATGCAGGCAATAGTTAAAGAAAGGTGTTCTTGTTGTACAGAGTTTGTTGATTTAGGAACATGTATTTATTGATAAAATTAGTCTGTGGGTATTGTGAAGTATTAAATATTCACAATTACCATGTTATACGTCCATTTTTTAGCCTTGAAGAGAACTACAACTTAAAATATTTGCAATATATCATGTCAGCTTGTGAATTTTCAAGCTGTGCAAGAGAGGGGTGGCAACAGCAGTTGTAAATACTCATTGGTTTGAATTCCAGCCGAGCATCTACCTTGTCTGCCATGCACATATGCATGTGTCTGTTTCTATAAGCATGTCTTGACATATTAGATATTACAGCAGGTGAAGCAGCATGTGCAGTAAGTTTATATAATGTTTCCTACCCTATTTAAATCTGCAGCTGCAGATTCCCTGATTTGTGCAGAACTGTGCTCACTAGAGACCTATTCTGATGGGTTGTAGGAACCTAAACAAAACTGTATAGCACTGTGGCCTATTCCAGAAATTAAAAATATCTTCATTTTGCGTAGTATTTTTGTATGCAGCTTCTTCTTTCTCTTAGACCATGTCATATCAATCTTCTGATATTAATGCAAATTTTTATACTCAGAACTGGATACTCAACTTCCCTATGCAATGGTGTTGCACCAGGAAGAAAAACTGTTCATGTTTTGGCTCACATGATTGTAACGCAACATATTGCAGAGCTCCAAGGATGCCTAATATAGGCCAAGTATAACATGGCTTTCTTTATAGAAGTTCATTTATATAGGTGCTTTCTGCCTTCAGTAAATTATACAAGATAGCATTTTATTATAATATGATCCTGTTGTTATAGATGTGGGTCAGTCTATTTTTATGTGTCCTTATATAACTCAATTATTTGTTCCCAGCTGAAACTTGGCTTACGTTCCATAGAGAAGAGCAACTCTGTAACTTACCAAAAGATTAAGTAGTTTAATATAAATACAATGTGGCCAGTCTTCGAGAACGAAGATCTGGGAAAGGTCTTTTTACCTTTCAAGCCTGTGCAATGGATTTTTTAGGTGAGACACAGCCTGCGCT
>JAWWLV010000121.1:59847401-59888187 GCA_035041135.1 Platyrinchus mystaceus | reverse complement strand
GGACGTAGGTTTGTTTAGAGTGACCTTCTCTTAGATGGATGGCCTTAGGGGCTGACAAGCTCCATCTACCCGGGGGAGTGTCCCTGAAGCAGGATCAGGAATCGAACCTGCGACCACGGCGATGAGAGCGCCGCATCTTAACCACTAGACCACCAGGGGTCCCCAGTTTAATATAAATAAATATATAAATACATAGAGAGAGTATATACTTTTCTTGCTCATTAAGATACATTTAGGTAATATCTCTTTTTCATTGAATTGATTCTCAGAACTATCTCATTCAAAACACAAGAAGTTGGAAATATTATGAATGGAAAGAGATCATCATGATGAAGCAGACAGTTTTTTAAAAAATTTCTGAACTGAGAATGGCAATTCAGATAATCACATAGTCTGTAATGTAAGATGCATATCTGACTTCACTGCATATTTAATAAAAACAATAAACTTTTAATGTACCTGTTTGAATCCCACTCTGAGGAACATTCACCCACTGACTTTCTATGAAGCCTTAGCTCCATACTCAGTACCTGAGAGACACTGTAAGTTAGTCCTCGAGAACAACCCCTAGGTGAATTTTGTGTACTAGCAGTACACTTACACATCATCATCACTGTCATTATCTCTGTGAATAAAGTGGAAAAAATGCATTATGTTTTCAGGATGATAAAATATTTATGAAATTACTAGTTATATCTATGCTTACTCAGAGGACCCGTGAGGGGGGGGAAGAGATTCTCTCTTTGGAGCCAGAGAAGTTCATTGTTGGTTTTTAGCCAATGATCTCAAAGTTCTTCTGTGCTTTCTTGGACACTTACAATTTTTAAATGTTCCCTGGGAACTTGCCAACACCCCTAAATGCAGTAGTTGTGCACTGAAAATCTAAAAGTCCTTCACTCTTAGATTAATTTTTCCAATTTAAATATTTGGAGGTTAGGTAGAAAAGGGTAGACATGCTTCTCAGTAAAGTACTATAATAATATTAATGATTATACACTTGATGTTTCCATGCTACATCATCTTCTTCCTAAAATTTAAGCCACAGAGGATTTCGATTTGCAAAGAATTCCCGGGGGGGTTAGAAGCTAGGAGGGCTTGATACAAAGTGTTATGTGAAGCTTATCTTGGAACGTGTGAAAATGAACTAGTACCAGCAAAAGTATCCTTTTTGAAGTTCTGTTCCTCTTGAAAGCTTAAGAGCACGCATCAGTTCTATTATCAGTGGATATTGAAATCAAATCATGTTGTGGGAAACTGTAAATATAAACCAACATGAGGTGGTTCTTCCACAAATAGGCATCAGCCTGCACAGACTACTAACATATACAGTTCTGTACTCAGAGCAAAAAAGAATATCCTGCCTGCTTTGTTGTGGTAGCCAGGAGACTGAGTTCTCCATTGAAAGGTGTTTGTCGAACCTTGAATTCTACAGCAAACAGGTACACCCACCTCTTACTATTGTGTGTAATTATTTTACTAAGAAGATTAGTTCACACTCATCATTATTTTCTAGATAATAAATGAGATTTTGGCAGATTGATTTCCTAGAATGAGGGGTTAGCACATAGCTTAAAAGTCCAGTACAAAAACTCCGTTTCACTTACTGAAGCCACTACTTACATTTAGATTTACATTTACATACACACTTACATTGCATTTACTATTTACATATATGGATATATTGATAGCACAATGCCCACTATTCCAGCCCAGGAATTGTACGAGTTGACTCCTCAAACCCTGATGACTCAGGATCATTGGCAGTGGAATATAAATTTTCAGATTCTGAATAATCCATTCGTTGTCAGTCTCAGAAACAGGCCCCATTAATATTCTCTGTTGCTTGTCAAAGAGAGGAATGCTATTGCTGCATATCCACATGACACAACATCACTGGAAAAATGTTATAAAAGACTCATCTTGTTGTTCTACAAGGGATATTGGACCCAACAGCAAAAAGGAGATACTTTGTTGCTTCAATTGCAGTCACATTTGGTAGGCCTAGTGGATACCCATTCTCCTGCAATCCTAACTCTGAATTCTTAGATGAGGAAAACCTCTTCTCAATGTCCAAAAAAGCTTTGTTCAATGTTTCCTACAGCCTAGCTGATTTCTGGTTTCCTTCTACTGCCTTTAAGTGTTGGCATCAGGCTTTCGCACTAGCCAGTGCAGAAGGAAAAATCTCTTTGCTCAGTGTGAACTTGTGCATTATCCCACATACATCAAGCATGTATTGCCTGTTATATGCAATCTGTCTTACATCATCAGTACCTTTTTTTTTCAAAGAGGGGGTTATTTACTTGGAACACACTATTAGACAAAAAGGATTGAAAATAAAGAAGAGTCTGCATGAATACTTTGAATCATCTGCTCTTACGTCTAATACAAGCAATATTTGGGATTCTTTCCTCTTCATCTACTGCTGTACCAATTTATATTTTACTAGGAATGTCCACATGTGGTTGTGAGTCACTAAGTCTGACATATGTTGGTCTAAAAACTCTTCTATTACTCTCCAGGGAGAGCAAGTCAGAGCAAGTTCTCACCCTGCCATTGTGTCTTAAGGACCTTGGATGGGGCTTCCTCCTCTTTTCCCTATGCTGCCAGGCTTTGCTGTCCAAGCAGACCCACAGCATGAATTATTTATTCACTTCCAGACATTTTTCAGCGGCACTTATAGATCCAGAAATTCCACAAACAATTATCAAAATAACCCCTGATTTTTTTGCCTATTTCAATGGAATTGTTTTCCACCTAAGGAGTGCAGACTGCAACCATTTCTCATTCAACTCCTGTTCCCGAGAGAGATGTTTGTTCCTGTGCTGCCTCATCAACTTGCCTTCTTCGTGCTTATTAAAAATACAGCCTTAGCTCTCAGAGCGACTACTAGCTTTTGGATGACAAGTCTGGAGTATCCAGCCTGAACAGGCTGTCCAATGTAACACTCTGCTGCAAGGCTGTTGTAATCTTAAGCACAGTTGGAGTCAAAGCCTTTTACTACAGGAAATTATAATGGCCCTTATATGTAGAGTGTGCCCACACACCTTAGAAAAGACCACGCAGGAATACAGCTCTATATCAAAGAGAGCCCTGTGGTGGTTGCCTCTTTCCCACTCATAATGAAGATACTGCTCATTACTATCCTTTCAAACTTCATCTAGTAAACTCCATTTTTAAAGACTGCAAATCACCTGCTGCTTCCAGCTTTGCCTGACACAGGCTCCCTCCCTTCTTCCTCATTTCCTTCCTTGCTCCCTTACACCCTGTTTGCTCCTTTCCACACCACTTCTCCTCTGTGGTCTCTCTTTTACTACTCCCCTCACTTTCCCCTCCCACAGGACCTGTTGTATCTTTATTCTTCTCCTCTCTTGCACTTGAAACGGTGCCCTCTTCTGCTTCCTTCAACTGATTGAAGATTTGCCAGTGCTCCAAGCCCTTTCCTAATGTCCAACCTATATATCCAAGCTTCTAACTTCAGCCCTTTCCTGGCTCAAGAGTCCTCATCAATATTACTAATTTGCACTTGACCCACTCTTATAATTATTTTTTCTGTTTTTACAATTCATTATGATGGTTCAATGCTTCCTAAACTTTTCATAGGCAATATTGCTTTGGATTCGGTTCTGCACTGACAATCCCTTAACTGCCCTATCTGCCTTGAATTTCTTCAGGATGAAGACCACCACCTCTAAATCTTTGTAGTCTTGCGACTTTGATGAAACTTTGAAACTCCTACTTTTACAATGCCTCAAAACACCTAGTTTTGGAGAAACAAGCTACCCAAAGCTGAACCTAGACTACATCCAGGTACACATTGGTCTGAAGCCTGTCTGGAAAATGCTGCAGTTTCCTTCAAGTATTCATGCTCCAATTTCCCTCCCAGGAAAAAAGACCATTGTGCACCCAAGCCTCACTCTGGTAGGAAGCTAGGATGTGGCCAGGGCAGGCACACATATTTGAAAGCTAGGAAGTATTACTGGTTCTCCAGTTTAGTGTGACATCTGAATCAACTTGGATAATTATTCTGGAATTAGTGGCAAAACCAGTCAATTCTATTGATAATAAGTGAGTCATTGTTTTTTCACATCAGTGTGGATATCAAGTTCTCTGGAGAGGGAGATGGCACTGTTGAGGAGAACTGGAATCAGCATGGTCTGCAATTTGCTTGCCTTTATGGCTAGATGAGCACATACACAATCTCTCCTCATCCACAGTTTCATAAAGCTTTCACACTTCAATCTTCTCAGCTTAGAGTTTTACATAACAATGTACACAATCTTTTTCCTAGTGACTGCCCTCAAGCCCTCATTCCTGTCCTCTGGGTTGGGTAAGAATCACATGGTAGACAGATGTCTGTCACTGGTGAGAAAGGCCACACAACCAGCTGCACACGTTGCTAGAAGAGTGATAAAACGTCCAATGCAGGCTATTTTTTGTTAATAAAGCCATCTTTAAGGCGTCTTCATCTGTATTGCAAGACCCCCAAAATGTCAAGGAATTTGGTAAAACATAAGTACTGATTCTCTCTTTCTCAGTTTATGTAGATAATTGCTGAGGAACCATTAGATCACACGATGGTATGAACCCAACTGAATGGATAAGATATATTTCTTTGCTCTCATCCCCTTAAATGTTATTCAAAATTTGGAATTTGGAAGCCATGTATATGGATGTTCATGCACATGCTCTTAGAAAAATAATCAGTATTTGGCTACAGCACAAACACCTATTCAGTGAGTTACAAGAATACTCAGAGAGAGACCAAATTTAGATACTCCAAAATCTGTCATTAAACATACTGCCAAAATCATATTAAATGCCATACTTACATATAGAAAACAAGTGATCAAATTTCTCTGCCTTTGGAATACAGATGGAAGTCTAGTATTAAATAAAATGGCAACAGAACTAATGTTTAAAGAACATATTTGAATAATGTTTATTCTATTTTTATTCAATAATTGTCTATTGACAAAATAATGGGTTTATTATACATCATGAGCTAACACATTATGATTAGGGCAAAGATCAAAGAAGAGACAGAGAACAACAGAGGTACCTTTACTAATTTCACAGGTCCTTTAATTTTAACCAAAGAGTATCCATTTGAAACTTACTGAACCAATAAAGCAGCTTGTGCTGTTTCAAATCCTTGGTTTCACTTACCAATATACGCTTTTTCAATATACTTCGTTTTCCACCTGTGTTATCATTTTCTGTAAGCGGCTACACTCCTATGACTATGTTTCCCTTTAAGATTGTCAGAGGAAAGGGACAAAATTTTTCAAGCATAAATAAAATAACAGCAGATAACTCATCAGTTGTATTCTTAGAAATGTATTTTTGTAACAGGGTATGTTGCAGCCTCCCCCAAAACATCAATATCGTCTGGAGAATAATCAGTACAGGTTGAGCATCCTGAAGAATTTTAAATACCAGCCAACTTAATGTTACAACAGAATAATCTAGTTATTTGGCAAATATCTGACTTAAAACATTTCCCAACATTGGGAAATCATTTTCAAAAAAGCACTGTATTACTTCAGTTGCAGTTTATTCTTTGTTTCTAGTACATAAATTTCCTCAAGTAAGAGTTCACTGGTGGAAAGTAGGAATTTTCTCATCCTTCACTATTTTTTGCATCTGTGTTTTAGAAGAGTTAAAGTGTATGTTATCACTAATTATTACAATTAGGTTAATACTGTTTTCTGTAATTAGTTTCTAATGAACATATGTTTATTGATGAAAACTGCAGCCTATATGCAATGCCATTTTAGCTGAAGGGATGGGAGAAGTTTCATCATAGCTCCTCATAACTACAGCGTATTTTGCTTAGGCACCAATCCTGCAAACACTTAGGCGTAAGCCCCATTTTACTGCTGTGAAAAAAATTAATTTAAATAAATAGAAAATGTCAAGACAGTATGGTAAAAGCCTAGTTGTCTAAATTGTTGGAGCATGGGCATAGTTTAAAGGAGCAGAGTTGTCAAGCTTGATTCTTAAATATTTTAGCACACATTCTGGAGTAAATACTCTACTGAACAGATGCTGAGACTAGGAAGTCCTGTCAGAGAATGGCCCACGTCTATCCTGTGTGCAGTGCAATGTTGTCCCCATCACGGAGATCATTCACTAATACAGTATATATCCATAATAGCACAAAGGTTTTCTTTACTCTTGTTATTTGTATTTACTTGTATTGATATCTAACTTATATTTATTCCTGGCTATTGGTATTTATTATTATTTCTGTTCTAGTAATTTGGGCCAAAGTTGGGAGTGTAATTGTAGAAGGGAACATATAAAAAATCAAGACAAAATTTGGTCTTTGATCACTACTGGGATAAACAAAAGATATATTGAGATTTTAGAGTGGTTTCAAGAGATATATGATAATATGCCAAACCATTAAAAATTCAAAATTCAATTTTCCAGTTTTTGCCTTTAGGACAGAGTGATCTTAGGGAGATAGCATATAGTCTGAAAAAATATTTAGGATTAGTATAATTGTGTTCTGTGTTGTTTTATGCTTTGCCTCAAACTACATATATATATATATGTACACACACACAGTTTTAAAAGTATCTTATATACATCTGGTTGCAGTTCTCCATCTTCCCTCTTCCCCAGTTAGGCCCCATGTAGGTCTATCTTGTGTAATGTTCTTTTGCTAACAGGCCTCCTTGCAGGTGAAGGAAGTCCATCCAGGATAACTCCATGAAATAACAAGGGCCTTCAGTTTTTACTGTTTTCTGAACCAGTGACAGAAAATAAATGCTGAAGATGGCATTTTTCTTTGGGAATATAGGGCCCCGATGGAGAGTATTATGGCAGGTGGCACATTTGAAACTAGTTTCATTTTGTAAGCTGCCTAGGTTGCAAATGAGACGAGGCCCATCACGAGGACTGTGTCCGTACTGAACGAACGCTGTATTTCGGGAGCGCAGGAGGAGCCTGGCTCTGCGCTGCCCGGGCTCAGACCTCCAGCCCGGGTGTCCCCTCGTCGGCCGCACCGCGGGGCAGCCCCTCTCCTGCAGGACCCGCACTTTCCTTACGGCAGCCCAGCTGTCCTGCCTCTGCCCCACGTCTCTTCTGTGCAGAGGATGGGGCCAAGAACCACAGACAGGCTCACCCCGGTCGCCCGGTGCCCACCACCTAACCTCAGCAGCACCTGGCGGGGACCCCCGAGGGCCGCACCTCCCCCCTCCCCGAAAAGTGCAAGAAGGCATTATTTTTGAAAGCGCCCAAAATAGCGCGCGTCTGCTGCACAAGTCTCCTTATTATTCCTCCAGCGTCGGCAGTGAATCAGGGGGAGGATGCACCTCCGTCGGAGCCCTTGCCGGCGGCCGCGTTTTGGGTGAGGGCTCTGCCCGCCGCAGGTCGCCGGGTGCCGGGTGCGGGCGGCCGGGGCGCAGCGGCAGCGCAGGCGAGGGAGGAAGAGGAGCCGCGGCGGCGGCGGCGGCGGCAGTTTCCCCTTTCCCCAGCCCTGGCTCCGCGGGCGCATGCTCACTGTGCCCGCAGCCCTGGACCATATTTGTCAGGACTACTCGAGAGACGGAGAAAGAGAGAATTTGGGGGGGTAAGGAGCGGCGGGTTCCGATCTGATCCGCAAGCCGTGTAGGGAGCCGCGATGGCAAAGGCTGGTGACGGGTTTTAATTTTCCCCCTAGGTGAGGATGAAAGTTAGCGAGAGCGCGAGAGATAAAGGGAGAGACGCACCTCCTCTCCCTCCCTTACGAAACGTATCTGGGGAAGGGGAGGGGGGCTTCTCCCCCACCACCTCGAGCAGAAAGGATGGAAGTTAATGCCGGGGAAAGTGGGCAAGTGACTCGCAAGTGGCTGGGGAGCGGCCGAGGCACCGGGGATCTCACTAAATCATAAGTGTACGAGTGTGAAAGAGGAACAAAAGAAAGAGAGAGGTGCCTGGTATTTCTTTTTCTCTTCCCAAACACATGAAGGGAGTACATGTATATATATATATATGCGCTATATATTTATATACATACACAGGCACGCACGCACGTATGTGTATGTACATATATATATATACGGGGGAGGGAGCTGTGGAAATGTGTTTGGGGGGGCCTTTTTTTTTGGGGGGGGGGGGAGTGGGTTCCGAAGGGCGGGGGAAGGGAAGGGGAGAGACATTTTGCAGACTTGCCCCACCAATGAGCTTGTCAGTTGGCTCCATTTAATGACACTTACGGGGCACCGCCGCGCTGTTGGGAACAATGTGATGCGGGTGCCGCGGCCGGGCGGCGGGGGGGGGCGGCAGGGGGGGCACGGGTGTGCGTGTGCGTGTGAGCGCCGGGCGGGGAGGGAGCGGAGCGGAGCGGAGGGAGGGGGCTCGCTGCCACCCGAGCCCCCCCTCCCCAGCCCCGGCTCTTTGTTCGCACAGGCTGAAGGACGGGGAGAAGTGCGAGCTGCAAGGGGGCAATGCGCAGCGGAGAGGGGTGCGAAAAAACCCCGGGTTTTTTGGTCGGAAGCGGCGAGAGGCGGCGGCTGCCGGGATATACCGGTTGAATGTGCCGTGGGTCCCCGTGTGCGAAGGCCTCTCCAGCGCGCAGCGGAGAGTTTGTATTTTCCGTCGCTCCTGCACTTTGTGTGATTGTGTGCGAGAGATATTTAAAATATAATCATCTCCCAATTTCCGCCATTTTGGGGAAAGTTTGCACACACATACACATACCAAAAAAAAAAAAAAAAAAGCGCAAGCTTCTAGCAATTTTTTTTTTTTTAAGAGACGAAAAAAAAAAAAAGTCTTTTGCTCGAGTGCTCAGTTCCTGCCTCTGTGCGGTGCGTGCGCCGCGCTCGCTGCGGCAGACATGTGAGGCGGCGGGGGAACGGCCCCTGCCCGCTCCGGGCTGCGTGCGGCGGCGGGGGCCGGCGCCTGTCACCGCCGCCGGCTCCGCGGGCTGGCCTCGGGGGGTGCCGGGGGCTGGCCCCGGGGTGCCGGCCGTGTGTGCGAGCGCACATACACGTGAGTGCGTATTTTGCCGACGACGGGGGCGGCGAAGGGGGGCAGGGGCAGGGAATAGGACGCGGCTTCTCTGTTAAGTTGCGCGCTCTCGGCTGAAGTGCGGCCGCGGTGGGGGAAGCGGCCCCCCGCGCACACGCCCGTCTCCCGCTCCCCTTCTCCGCTGCCGGTGCATATAACAACAGGATATAGGCACACTTGTTCTCGTGAACGCGTGTGGGGCGGTGTTTTTTCGGGGGGGGGGGAGGGAGGAAAGCGATTTATTTTTTTTCGGGGGGAGGGGGGCAGCGGCGATCGACGGGAAGGCGCTCCTGCGGAGCAGCCGCCCACCCCCGGCCGGGGCGGGGGAGACGCCGCTAGGTCTGCAGCGCCTGGGGCGGGGGGCGCCGCGTCGGGGCCGCAGCGGCGCCCGCTCTCCACCCCCATGTTTTTTCCCCCTCTCCGTCGGAGCGGGCGCACGCGAGAGCGTGAGAGAAAAAGTTGCAGCGCGGGGCCGGGCGCTGCCGGCTGCGGGGCCGGGCGGGGGCGAGCCCTCCGGGGAGGCGGCGTGTGCCGGCCCCTCCCGCGGGAAGGGGAGACTTCGCCGAGGGATGCCCGGAGATCGGCTGCGAGCGGCCAGGGAGCGAGCCCCCAGCAGTCCCCTAGAAAAAAAGAGAGCTCGCACCCCTCCTTCTCCTCCTTCTACTCCGCGCGGGGGGAGGGGAGGAGGGAGGAGAAGGTAACATTTTTTAAAATTTTTTTTTTCTTTCCACTCGGAGGCAACCTCCTTTTCCCGGATCCCGGTCGGTCGAGGGGGGGGGGGGTGGGGGGGTGGGAGGAAAAAAAAAGCGAAGGACCCGGTAAACAAGCAGAGTCCCTCTCTCGTTGTGCAACTTCCTCAGGAACACTTAACACCCAGTTCCTCTCCCACCCCCGCCCGCACCGCGCTCGCCCCCACCGCCGCCCCCACGCCGGGGCAGGGGGCACTCTTCCCCCGCTCCATTTAATTGCCCGGGGCGGGGGCGAAGGAAAAAACGCAAATTCTGGAGGGAAACGGAGCGACTCGAGAACCGCTCTCTCTGAGTGCTGCTCCTGAGGAGCCGGGCGGGCGCTTTTGTCTCGGCGGTTCTGCCCGAGCCTGGGGAAGACGCGGACCTGAGCCCGGGTTTTCTCCAGAAAGTTTCAAGTGCAGCAAAAACACGCCGCAAAACTGGCCAAGGAGGGACCTCTGCTGGTAGGCCGCGGGCTGCCGGCGCCGGGGAGCGGCGGCCGCGCCCGCCGGGCCTCGCCGCAGCGTTCCGGCTGCCGCGCCGCTCCGCCGGGCGGGCGGGAGAGAGAGCGGGCGGTCCGGGCGGCTCCGGCGCGGCCGCTGCCGGAGCCCGGCGCTCCCGCCGCTCCCGCTGCCCGCGGGCACGGCCTGCGCGAGGAGCGGTGGCGGGGTGGGCGCGCCCCGCGGCCGTGACACTTGTCCCACTCGAGAGCGCGGTTTGAGCCGTCCGGGTTTTTAGGTTTGAGTCACGCTGCTCGGAAAGGAGGCCCCCGGAGATGCGGCAGCCTTCCCCGGGGGGATTAGGGTCATGGCTTCTTCTAGGTCTTTTTAATTACCTGTGCTTAGCAGCGTAGTGTGTAAGCTTCACAGCGAAAGGCAGCATGAGTTACATTGTCACGTTTGTTCTGTTTTCTTTCTAATTTCCTCCGTATAGCTGAGTGGCATTGGACTGATCATTTTTTGCTGTTTCTACTCATGAATGAATGCTAAGTCGTCGGGGCTAAAAATCAGGTGGTGGTGAGCATAAAACTCATGATACAAAAAGTTTAGCATATGCAGTTTTAGGAAGTAGTCTATATTCAGGATTGTAACATAGTTTTCTTAATGCAAATTTTAAAGCTGTTCAGGAAACGGGTGCTTTTCACCAAGGAAGTTATCATATTCCCAGAAGTTTATATGATGAACATCGGTAAGAGAGAAACTCCCCGAAAGTAGTGGCTGAAGGCAGTAAAGCTAATCCGGGCAGTGCCAGGTGTACGTTTTTTCCTGGTGTTACTTCAGCAGCTTTGACTGTGGTCGAGTTGGTCTTGTGAACGGTGCTCTAGTAAAGGTGGCTGAAGCAATGGTCTTGGATGGTGTTTGTTGTCAGCTGGGCAATTGCAGTGAACTTAGGTTTTGGTTGCTATTGTTGTGTATGTTGCACTCTCAGATTAATGAACATAGCTAGAGTGTTGCTTTTAAGTTACAGTAACTTTAGAAAATGGTTGTGATGACTCCTTTTGCTCTGACTTGTTGAGTTTTATTTGGCATCACCAGTTCTGTGATGAGAGATAGTTGATTTTTTTGTGGGCTGTTCAATTTGCTGTCTTTTTAATAGTGCTGGTAAGTATTAACACTGATGGGTGTGAGGAGTCAGTGATGAGCTGGCATGAGGCTTACTGAAGAAAGTGATAGCATGTATGTAGTCATAGCTTGTTAGTGCTCCAGTAGTAGGACTGCTCATTGCAATGGGAGATATCAGCTCTTTATGAATTGGAGAGAAGCGAAAGTCTATAAATGCAGAATTGTATTTAGGAGCTAGATAAGCTGAATTAACTGTTTAAGAACAGGAGAGCTCATGGGGGCTGGTCAGAACTGTTAGATGAGGAAGAGCAGGGTACGAGTCAGACAAAAGGGACGTTCAGATGTATATTGAATTAACTTGGGGTAGAAATTAACAATTTGAAATAGGTCAGGTGATACTTGGCGTGAAGATTCAGTGTGTCACAGTTCTTCTCAAGAAGGTGTTTCCACAGGGGAAGGAAGTAGGCACAAATAAACAAAGAAGTTTTTGGTAACTTTCTGTGCCTACTTCAGGCAGTTAAGAGAATTTAAGACATAGTATTTCAGAGTTGTTGTACGCAACTCTTATTATCTGAGTAGGTTAAATCTCCACTCAGGCCTGCACAGACAAGAACAGAAATAAAGGAGTAATGGTTGCAGAGAAAATACTTATTTGTTGTGAGGTACAGGCTGTTTATAAACAAGAAAAGGTTTTGACTGGTAAGTTTCATTAGATGATGGAATAGCTTTCCTATTGGGTAACTATTGTTGTTAGAGTGTTTTGTGGATATTTGCCAATGTAGTAGTAGAGGAAGGCTGTAACTATTACTTAGTCTCTAGCAATGGTACAGAGATTAGACTTGAGTGAAGACAATAAGAACGCGGTCAAGCACTGGTGTAGACTCAGGCTTCACAGCATTTTGTAATGCATTTGTGGCCAGATTCTTTCTTTGAGGGGAAAAAGGTTTAAAACCAAGTATTGGGAAACAGGAGCAAGCATACATGGTACCCCTGGAGAATCTAGCAGTCAGAAATGTAGCAACAGATAAGAGGAAATAATGCTACGGAGACATCCGTAGGAGCTCTGGTCCATTTTCTGTTCCAAGTGTTAAGAATGGCAAAGAATTTTAAGCTGGGATCCCTTTGTGAATACATATAAAAGCTATATATCTTATCTTTAAAATAACTTACTTGTAATAAACTTCATGAACACCAGGAAAAATAGTGGAATTTACTCAAACAGCTTCTCAACATGCAGAATGGAAACATGGCAGGACTAGTAAAGTAGTTCCTAAGCAATGAAAAATGAGATTTTGAGGAAAATGTGGAATCTGCAAATACTTCTTTTAATGAAGCATTAAAATAATTGCACCTTTAAACAGATACAAGAAAAAGCACATATTAAAATGCAGTGGGTAGCATCAAAGAATTTTACTATTTCCTGCACTGTTCCTGTTGTGGTTGTTTTTCTTTAAGTGAAGAATTTGGTGCAGAAATATGAAGGGTGAGAAGGAGGCAAGCGTGGAGCGTGCCCAGCTCAAAGAGGGGATTGCAAAGAGAAAAGCAGGGCTCACCCTGGTGGGTTTACAGTCAATTGGCTTTGCTGTCATTATGAAGCAAGCTTACTACTGTCGGCAAATAGAGGGAGCTTACACTGCAAGGGGTAATTCTGCTTCATGCGGTTTCAGCCGTGTAACAAGTCAGTGCTGGTAGTATTCACATTCTTACATGTTAAATAATGCTAAGCTGAGTATTCACTTGTCCTCTGTTGCCTAGAAGTTGGTGTGTTTGCAGCTCTGGTACACGGAGTTGTTCCCTGCAGATCCACTTTGTTTTCCTAATTTACTGGGTAGGGAAAATGTGTCCTTTTAGCTCATGGGTGCTATGCCAGGAAGCCTTGGAGATGTCCAAAATAACTGAATACAATATTAGGACAAAATTCCTCACCTGTTGCCTTTGTTTCTGAGCATTCATCAGTGCTGGTGTCACCCAGCCCCAGGACCCTGGCTCGACTCCCTGAGGACATCGCCTCCCTTGGGGTGTCCTTTTCCCTTGGACCTCACTCTTGGTGTCATTTGCTGAGACCTGCCCTGGCTCTACATGCCCAGTTTTGCTTCTCACAGGAGCTGTCAGCTGTGGAAAGGATCGGTATGGGGCAAACTTGCTATGCTCTCCTGTCATGGCAGCTACAGAAATCCTTGATAGTAGAAATAAAAATACAGAGGGATGCATAAAAAGAAAAGACAAATCATTGCAGACAGGCTGTGTTGCTCTGGCATAACCAGATGACTGGTGGCTTTACTGCTGAAGTCTTTCTCTGTTGCCCAGTGACCGGTATTGAGTTGACCCTGCTGGTTAGAAATCGTGGGCATATCACAGTTGGCATCTTAGATTTTAAAAGTTTGGATAGGTGTCAGGTAGTTTTTCTAAAGCACTGACTGGAAGAAAGAGTCCTATTACTACTTGCTGATGTATTCAGTACATAACCCTATAATTATTTCAAAAACTACTTGTAAGTTTAATTGGCATATTCTATCCTGTTTCTTTGCTTTATAGCTTTAGAGAGTCTTTCACCTGATGAAACGGTCTCATTTTTAGTGCTGTTACTGTCAGTAAGTATTTTTTCTGTGAGGTACTCATTTATTGTTGAACCACTTGGTAAAAACGAAGGTTTTTCAAAGGACATGTCTAATCTTATTTTATATGCTTGTTTATTTAAATTAATTTATTACATAAGTCGAAAACAACATATTGAAATATTAACATACAGCACACTTCTCTTGTGGCTGTGAAGACTAAGATGCAGTTATATCCGTAATAATGGATTTTGGAGATGCTTTTGGATAACAACTGTTCCAAGTTCTTCCTATTATGTCCTTTCCGTCACATCAGATGGCAGTGACAGGCATAATGACCGTATTGTAGTTACTTTGCCCCATACTCATCTAGCATTTTTACTACTTTTTTGGCAGTGCAGCAACAGAAATGATAGCAGATGAAATCATTATGGAAGGAGTTATACTAGTTCAAAGAACTGCATCAGAGCTTTAAAAACAAAAATTAAAATGAGCAGATAAGACATTCTTTAGTTTTCTTTGTAGTGAGATTTAGATGTGTATACTGAGATGATTTCATCCTTTTTTAATACCTCATTGCTGTAACACACGATTTTATTGGTCCGTATCTCCTTCCTTATTATCATTAGTAGAGGGATATAGCCCTATCTTTCATCTTTTTAAACTCAGGAAACCTGGAAACAGATATTTTGTTAAAAGTAATTCCTTTTGGTGAATTAATTTCTATCTGCATTGCCCTGTGACCTTTTCATCCCCACCAAAAACACTTCTGAAGGCTGCAGAATGTGAAAAGTACAGATTGTGCCTTTGAGTTAATTTTAAAAGGAAAGCAATAATGAATACCTTATAAAAAAAGAATATATAATTATTGCTGTTTGTTACCTGAGGAAAGTTTCTTAGGTGTAATTAAGTTAGAATTTGTATGGTTTTTTGAGACAAATATGCCTTGAACATTTCTGTTACCAATTTTTTATTTACTTTCATGGTTTACACCCTGCTTAAGTAGGCTAGGCTCTAAGTCTTTTTTCCCCCCATGTAATTTTCATGTCAATAACAAGAGTGGCACAATCAGAGATGTCAGCATCTGATGGAGCAGCTGTCCTGTCTTGTGCTCCTCGCTCCATGGTACAGCGGCTGCTTTAAGGAAACATTTCCTCACAGCTTCCTGAAGCTTTTCCCATCTTCTCCCATGCCTTCTGCAGAAATCATTACAACATGTTTTCTGTAATAAGTAAACACAGGAGAGTTGAGTGAAGTGTCCTCTAAATAGGATAGTAATTTAAGATTACTTCAGTTAATACTGAACACAACTTTGTGTTTGCCTATCCAGGGTAATCTTGGGAGCTTGTTACACCAACATTCTTAAACCAGCATGTTTCATGTCCTTAAAACTTCATGGGTGTCTGGAGAGATCCAGTTTTTCAGCTACTCCTTAGTGGCTTGGGTCTTGTATTCTCAAGGGAAGGCCTGCACCTCTGCCATCTTGCTGCAGTTCAGTTTGGTGGAAGCCTGCTTGAGTTGGTCTGATGCAGTGCTTGGTGGACTGGAGCTCTGCAGTGTACTGTGCTCTCAGATCAAGCAGATATCCCAAGTTTTATTGCAGGAACTGCCCTGAGGTAGTGTGGTAGATTTTGTATGGGAGTGATTTTAAAAGATCAGGTCTTTGGCTTTGGGGAATTTCTCAGTTTGCACTGAATTTGTTTAGATTTATTGAAGTTCTTTAAAGTTAATTTTTGTGCATTGATGGTGTGGTTTTCTCATAGAGAATTACTGAAAGGTGGAGAAGACACATTGAGTCTTGTGGTTCTTCCTACTTAAAGCTTGTCATGCGAAATACATGAAGTTTTCTCAAAGTGCCTTCTGTGAACCCTGCCTGTCATATGAAATGAAGGGGAATGCAGAAGTTTTCACTCTTTGCAGTGGATACTGACTGAGGTCCAGCTCATCTTGTTGATATTATGTAGTTAGTGTAGTGTAACAAAAGTACACATGGAGTAAGGTGTTGCTCAGGATTTTAAAGAATTCTGCTAGAAATTAGGAGAAAATCAAGGAGAAATACAAGGGAGTTCACATTGTATACCCAAAACCAGAGTATTATCTGTCTGTAATGGTGGTGTTATAGTGATTGATACAATTTTTCTGATAAATACAATGTAAATTTGATTATTTTTCATGCAAGAAAGTTAACTAAGTCAGCATTTTTCTGTTCTAACTTTTAGTAAAAAACTTCTAGACTACCCGAGCTTACTTCTGCTTGGTTTGCATCTTTTTCTGTTATCTATGAGTGAACAGATACCACTTTTTTTTTTTTTTTTTTTGTTAAAATTCAAGATTTTCAGAGACTATTAATAGATATTTGCAGATTTGGACAGTGGGACCGAAGTTAGAAATCAGATTTTAGAAAACAAGGTTACGCACTGAGGAAGCTCACTATCTATTTGAATGTTCAGAAAGTTTGAATTTCAAAAGGTTCAGAAAGTGTAAATTTCAGAAGGGATGAGCTTTGGCTAATAGTTCACAAAACAATGACAGAGCAAATTTTGCCACAAGTTATTTCATCTACTAGGCATAGTGCAGAAGTTCTTCAGAAACTAAATTAATGAGTCAGATTCTACATTGAACAAATGGTAAATTAGGTGCCAGGCCACAGATATAAAGATTGCTGCGTTTGTGAGAAGTGGAAAGGAAGAAGCTGGTGGTAGTTACAACTGGCTGCTAGAAACACCTGCAGTTCAGTGGCACTGATGCCATCTTTGTGGCAGTGACAAGCAGTGGGCGAAAGCCAAGGGCCAGAAACAAGTGTGGTATACCTCTGTTGCTTGTGCAGATTTTTTACCATAGAAGGAGACACCCAGATCCACTGTTTCTGAAGACAGTATTTATTTTCTCTCCCTTCAGTGTTCTGAAACAAAAGGATCCAATAGGGCCAAGTCTTGCAAAGCAGTAGTTTTCTCTGTGCTTTCCTATGTGAAAATAAATTTTTACAAATGAAATTTGAAGTCTAGTGAAGCTTTATGGAAACAGATAAAGAATATTTGAGTGTCCTGAGTCAGACGGGGAAAATGACAGTTTGAAATTCATTTTGAGATTCTAATTTGAACTTGAGTAAAGCATTCATGTCATCATGTTATCCAGTATTAAGGAAATGTAATTCTGTTAATCAGTGCTTAATTTATTTATTATAGGCATGCGCTCATATCTTGCCTTTCCCAGAACAGACATTTTTCTTAGGTGTACTGGAAGTATGTTTTTTCGTGGCAATTTATTTGCAGTTTGCAATTTTTCTTTCCTCTCCAGTACAGCCTCATTGCCTCCTAGTGTGTGAAACAGGTATTGTTTTCAAAGTTTTTAAAAGATTTTCCCTTGCTGTTATTGTATTGGTGGATATTATCACCCTTGTCATTTCTTGTCCACATTGCCAGCATGCAGCCGGAAGCATTTGATACTAATCTGTGAAATGAGTTAGAAGAAATATCTGTTGATATAAACATTAAACCACTTACAGAATTTTCAGATAATTTTTTTTTTTTTTAGTACATGCATCATGAATGAATCTGCCTCTAGTGGAAATGGTCAAGAGTTTGATGTATTTAGTGCAATGGACTGGAAGGATGGCATAGGTACTTTACCAGGAAGTGACCTAAAGGTAAGATCTGTGATTTTTTTTTTTTTCATAAGCAAAATAAAAATGTTATATGACAAAAGAGTGCATTTCAAAAGCTGGTGTGTAGGTATCTGCTTTTATGAATAAAACATGAATCTGCAGTTCTGAGTTAAGAGACTGTTAGGTTTTAGCTCTGGAGTTCCTTGATTCAGTTTGTGGCGCTGGCACAGACAGCCAACATCCCCGTAGGAAGGCATAAATTAGCACTGCCTCACTATACAGACAGAAGTAATCAAGTGCACAAAATCCCCAAGAAATCTCAAGTGTGAAAATTCAGTCTACTTAAAGCATTATATTACTGTATCACTAAGAATCTTCATACTGTCATTGACTCTCCTGGTCTCAATACTTAGTGCTTTTTATTTCTAAGAATAGTTTATTTGTGCTGTGCTTTTGTCATGTGGGTGCCTAGAAAAAATGAATTAAGTGCTTCTGAGCTTGGTACAGCTTAGAAATTTGAATTGTATTGAAATAGTTCTTTTAATTATATTTTTCACACTGGTTGCATTTGCTGAAGTAAATTATAACAATTTTGTTTTGTTTTCAGATTCTTTTTGTTTCTCTCTTACTTTTTACTGTATCCTCAGAAGGTGTCCTTTGCTGTCTTTGCAATTTTGATATTAAAGGCTGTCTTGCACCTATTTCCTGTTGATTAAAGTCAGTATTTTCATATCATTCCATTTAGTCTTATACTGATGAGGTTTTCTCATAGTTTATTTTTTAAAAAGAATCTCACAAGAAAACGTGACATTTAAAAGAACTTTATATCATTCGGTGCCTGATAGAATTTCTGTTGTTGAACTGAAGAGTCAAAAAATGTTTGAAATTCAGAACATACATGTTGCAAATGGGTTTTTGTGTAGGTGTTTTTTAGGTTGTTTTTGTTTGGGTTTTTTTGTGTGTTTGTTTTTGTGTTCATTTGAATTTTTTTTTTAAATCGCAGAACAATAGAATAAATTCTCAGAATAATTTTCTTTGCAAGGGACTTCAGGACACCACCCAGACTGAGTAACCCAGACCTCAGGGTCACCTCAGGGCAAGTTAGGTCATGTTGCTCAGAATTTGGTTATCTTCAGAGTCTGAGATACCACAATCTCTCTGGGCAACTTGTTCTAGCATTTGTATATGCTTATAGTAATTTTTTCCTTTTAGGGATACTTTGTTGGAATTTCCACTTTTATAGCTTGTGCCTCTTGTCCTTTTACTGTGTGCATCTGAGAAGAACCTGGCTTTATCTCCTCTATATCCTCCTATTAACTACTGGAAAACAGCAGTAAAATCTCTCCTTGTCTTCTTAAGACTGAGCAAATGGATTCACTCAGCTTCTCCTTGCACATCATCTGCCACAGTCCCTGCTTGTTTTGGTGGACTTGCTCCAATATGTCAATGCCTTTCTTATATTGGATGCAGTAGCCTGCATATGGTCTCATCAGTGTTAAACAGAGAGGACTAATCTGTTCCCTCATCCTGCTGGCTGCCCTCTTGCTCAGGCAGCCCTGGCTGCTCGTGGCCACCTTTGCTACCAGGGCACATTGCTGACTCATGTTCAACTTGTAGGTTTTCTGCAGAGCTGCTCTCAAATAGTCAGCTCCTGGGCTGTACGAGTGCTCACAGATGCTCTGTTCCAGGTGCAAGGTCTTGTGTTTGCTTTCATAGACCTTCATCTTGTTAGCCCACTTTCTTCAGCATGTTGAGGTCTATCTGAACAGTAACCCTGCCGTTCAGTTTATCAGCCATTCCCTTCAATTTGGTAGTTTGATTTTGCTGTCTCTACACACAGAGAAGCCTTTCTTGTTTCCTTTGCTAGTTTATGCTTTGGCTGAGCTTTGCATTTCCTCATTCCATCATTGTACACTACAGCAATATCATTACATACCTTGTCTATATAAAGTTACTTGTTCCACATTCTGCTTACCTTCCTTTTCTTTAGAAGTAAATCAGGAGTCCCTAGTTCATTCGTGTTGGCCTTCATCCACATTTGCTTAACTTCTTGCTCATTGACATGCATCACTCTCCTGGTGTGAAGTCCCTGGAGAGGGAGACAAATTTCCTGGGCCTGTTTACCTCTTAAAGCAGTTTCCCATATGATCCTGCCAAGCAGATCTCTGAACAAACCAACATATGCCTTTTCTGAAGTCCAGTGCTGCTGTTTCAGTGTTTGTTTTGCTGGCTGCTTTCAGAATTTCAGACTTCAACATCTTATAGTGATAGCAAGACTATTACCAGCCTCCATAGCCCTGAACACTGCTGTATTGGAAAAAAAAAAAAAAGTCAAGGCTTTACAAATTTCTTTCTAATTTAATAAGCAACATTGTGTGAAAGGCGACCGTAATATTGAAATGTTTGAGCAATACAAAAAGCAACAATACAGGAAAGTATATTAGTGTCATATAAATCACAGGTTTGTGCTTTGTTCAGTTGTGGTTACCCTAAGTCAAAAGAAACAAAGCAGAGGCAAAGGTTGAGTAATTAATTATTAGAGGACTGGGAAAGTTTCCGTGTAAAGTGAGGAAAGGGACTGGGAAGTGTAGCTCAGGGTAACTTCAAGAAATCACGTAAGAAGATTCTTAACTATGTCCTGTTCAGGAAAGCATGAGCTTAATTTTAAGGCTGTTCTTCTGTTTATTTAATTATTTATTTTAATTTGGAAACAACCATACATTTTGTTTTTAGACAGAGATTCTTTCTTTGCTTCATATATTAGGGAAGGCACAGTCAGAGCTGCAATA
Organism: Platyrinchus mystaceus; assembly: GCA_035041135.1. Taxonomy (NCBI): domain Eukaryota; kingdom Metazoa; phylum Chordata; class Aves; order Passeriformes; family Tyrannidae; genus Platyrinchus; species Platyrinchus mystaceus. Next base: position 59,867,952 of record JAWWLV010000121.1, on the reverse strand, counting down.
GTAGTCTACTCAGAACAGTGAAAGGTACAGAGTATTGGCCAGGCAACTCCTTCTCTTTGGGTTACTGTTCAGAGTTTTTTTGTTTTTGTTTTTTTAAATACAGAAGCAAGGGGTTACTGGATGAAATTGAAATGGAGCCACTTTAAGACTGACTGAAGGAAGAATGTTTTCCAACAATGGCAAATTAGCCTGAGGAGGTAGCTGGACCAGAGAGCATCAAGAGTCAGTGAAAGACTAGATGTTTACATAGATACCAAAATAATTTGAGCTGTTAGAATAGTAAGGATTTTTAAGCTTTTATGATAATTGTAACAACTCATATTTCAGGGCTGCTTCTAAATATTGATGGTTAAAAGGGTGACTAAGCACTTGAAACTGTAAGTGTGATCATGGAAGATATGTTACACTCTTTGTGGAGTTCTCAGAATAGGGTTTATGTGGAGGATTTACCTGAACTGTCCTGATCACAGATTATTTTGCTGTTTTGTCCTGAACCTAAAGTGAATGGCCTCACATAGCAGTTACTTCTTGTAAGCTTCCATGTGTCTTTCAAAAATCGTAATAGACTTGTTCTAGCCTGTAATAGTCTTATTAATAAAGGTATCCAACCATTGCCACGTATTTACATTGAAATGCAGTTGGAAAATCTGTGAAAGAATGTAATAGCAAAATACAGAAATCCAAATATTCTATTTTTACAGTTTGGTAATACAACGTCTGAGGGGTTTTATAATAAATAATAAGCAATCGTTGAACTATCCATTGCAGACAATGTGTATTGCTCAAATTCTTACATTTAGTAAGAACATAGTGTTACATAGTGTTTTCTCTTCCTAAAATGTTAGGGGAAATTGTCTGTGAACACTCCGATTTGGTGAACTGTATTGTAAGAGCGTGATTTAAGTTAAATCTATGCCAAGATGTTGAAATGTTGCTTTTTAATACAGACATTTTGGGGAGTTACCTACTTGAAGTCCTTATTTTTAGTCGTGTAAGTCATTTGGCATTTGCTTCTCTTTATTTCTTGCATGATAAAGTTTCATGCTTATTTTGACATATACATGCTTTAAGAAATCTCTTGTGTGTTGTATTAGTATCCACCCTGAGATTATCAGACAAGTGTATATGAATAACCATTCTTTTGAAGAACCACTTCATTTTTGTGAATATAAGTTCCTGAATGAAGTCAGTAAAAACCTATTGTAATAGTGTAAAATGTTTCTTGAAACATTTAAAAATAATTTTTCTCAGTATTTTCTTATCATTGCTTAAATCTAATTTATGATGCAGAATAACAGCTAAATCAAAAATAGAAACCTGCATTATTTCTTTTTGTTATGAAGTCCTATGGGCAGTTTCATGGCTACCAGACTTCACTGATGGGGTGCACCAGGGGGCACTCGCTTCCCAGTCTAATCAAAACCAGGGAGCCAAATCAGAGACTAAACCTCTCTTCTCAGCCACACCATGGTCTCTTATGCCTGCATTTGTTTCTGCATTGGTAAAATGCTGAAAATGTTCTTCCATGATTTTGGACACTTAGGTTTTTGTCACCTGTAGTTGGAGAAGGCTGTGGAAATATATCGTCATACAGATTTTGTTACAAATTTTCAGCAAATAGCTAACAATTCTTGAACACTGCTTTGAGCATGCTGTGTGAGAGATAAATAGTGAGTAGTTGTGGAAAATGCTAGAATTTCAAATTACACGGGGAATAGGGAGAACTAAAAATTGTGCAGTATGATGGACCGAAGACTGAGAACAAAAATGTTAGCACTGTATATTAGTTCTTTCAAGATGTTTAAATAAAACAGAAAACTTGAATTCCAGTAGAATTTAGAATAGTTTACAATTTACAGAATGCCTTCATGTGGCAGGCTAAGTAATGTATGCTCATCTGAAAAACATCATTGCTTACCAGTTACTCTGCATGGTGTGAATGTAAATGTGAATACTCCTCTTTTTTCCTCTCTCTCTCTCTCTCTTTTTTTTTTTTTTTTTAAATCTATGTGCTGAGTGCACACAGTAACACCATGGCTTCAAGATTTTAATGTACTCATTAAATTGGAAAAGCTGTAATAATTTACAGTCACTTCCTACTGCAGTGACAGAAGTTTATGAAGTACTTCTTAATGTGTTTTCTAGTGCTGTGTTTGGAAAGTGAGCAGTTATATACTGCCTGGACTGAATTTTGGTTATTATTTCCAGCTTGTAAATTGTGGTTGAACATAAAGAAAAAAAATTAAAATTTGATGATGAAGAAATTAACCTGCAAATAAAGTTGGGCAGCAGATATTGTAGGAAACCAACTATAATAGTGGAACATGAATAGTGCAATAATGGTCAGTGGTGTTTGGTATTTCCAACTGTGCTGTAAAGAAGGACAGTGATTCAGAGTGCTGTGCTTCTGGATGCAGGGGTGCAGCAACTCAAGGCAGTAAAGTACATCCTTCCACCTGCCTTTTATGAAATTGTGTTCAAGCTTGCTTGAGATAATTACGATTACAAGAACAACTTATTTCTTTTCTCACATTATTATAAAAATACTGGTAGGGTCTTAGGTGATAACTAAGTACAGTGCTTTTTCAGTGCAAAGCTATTTCTGTTTTCACACAGTGGCACGTGCTGTACTTTGAATCTGGAGAGGCATTTCTCTCTCAGGGAGAGTCCCTGAAAGTGTCCACAGGACACATCAACTGCTGGGAATGGTTAAATCACTGCCTACAGTGGGAAGGAGCTGTTTCAGAGAGAAGGTAGATTCCCTTCAGGGAAGGTGGTAAGGGGTAGTGCAGAGAGCAGAAGGCAAAGTAGACAGGACTTTGTCTGACCAAGTGTGAACTGCAGCAGATGTACCTAGTGGCCTGGTCTTTTTCATATGAAATTAACTTTATTGTGTTGCAACCTAGTGTAATTAATCAGCTCATGCTGTGCTTCATTGCCATACATTCCTGGTTAAAACTTTGCATTGTCATAAGAAGAGTCTACCTTATTTAAGAAAAGAAAGACCAAAAAGGAATTTTCACTATTAAAATTATTAAAACTCCAAAGCCAAGAAATGCTGCATTTAGGTTTGCCTTTGGTTCTTTAATTGGGTTTCCTCATGTGTAGTCGTGGTAGAGTCTTCCCTTAAGTGATCACATGTTATTTTACCACAAAATCTGCTGAATCATTTGCTGTCAACATTTTGCTGTTGAACATGTAAATAACTAGGCAGAGAGTCTTGAGGTGGAGAAGGGATAGTTTTGTGATTAGTGCAGGTAAATCCCACACAAGAAAGCTTAGCACTGCACTTGCTTCTACCACAGCCCTCCTGTGCAGTGCTGAACAACTCACTGGAACCAAAATTTTGGCAGATAGCCATTCATTTTTTATTTGTTGCTTGCTTGAGTTCCCCATGAGATACCAGTGTTTTGTATTTAGAAATATTCTGGCCAAAATAATTCAGAGCCAGAGTTGCTTTGTGGGTCAACTTCTGGATCAATAAGCATCATCTTGGCAGACCTTGACTTCTGGCTCTGTTGCTGATTTATGTGTCACCTTAAGAAAGTCTGTTTATCTGCAGTTTCCTACTCAAGTGGAGATAATAAGGCAGACTGAGTTTGCAGTGTAGAGAAGTCATTGAGAAGCCCTCTGGTACTAAGATAATTCTTGAGCACTTGGAGTGGGATGGGGGGGGTTGGAAGAGCCTGAGGAGTGTCTAAGAATGAAGTAGATAAACATTACTGCAGACAAGACTGAGGTATTGGCAGTTTGCAGGGGAAATGTCAGTCTCTTTTGCTAGAGGTATATATTTTCTGATGGTATACCTAAGCTTTCAGTTCAGAAGTGATGAGAGAATGTTCCTATTATTTTTATTTTTGGAGGGATATAATTTGATAGTAATCCTTTCTTGCTTGTGTCTGCCCAGACAGGAAAAAAACTTCTGTCTGCAAATTGTTCTCCTTCATTACTTCAAGATTAGCTTATCACACTGTTACTGAAGCATCTTAAAATCAATCTGATATTGGTGGAAGTGCTTGACTTTCTTGCTGACAACATCATTCCAAAGAGTGGGTCTGGTCCTTTCCATTGGTTGTGGTGAAGAATTTAATTCCTGCTGATTTTGTTTTAGGGAGCCCTAGATACCCTGGGATCCTACTTCAGTTGTTCGTCTTTTGACGTACTTGCAAGAGTAGTCACGTGCAGGCAGGATCCCTTCTCATCATTAAAGAAAGGGAATAATCAGGTGCAGGAACACATTTCCCTAATCTTTTCTATCCCTGAAAGAGTAAAAATTTTGTGTGGAGGCAAGTGTAAATGGTTACATGTTTATTGTGTACTTTAAGATGGGAGCAGAGTACTCAGAAGGATGAAGAGCTAGGAAGAGGTTTGGTTCTTTTTTTGGGTTTTTTTTGGTAAGTGGCTGAGAACAGAGATTTTGTTTCAAGAATTACTTTGCACTGCATTGTAACAGTAATTGCTAGAGTGCCTAAAGCTTTTTTAGGTACATTCTTTTTGTTGTTTGTTTTTTTTTTTTAAATAAACAGTCATTCTGCTTTCAAACCATGTAGAGTAAATAAGACTGGCATTACTGCTTGAAGAAAGTATAAAAATACCAACAGCTGCCTCATCTTTCTGAATGCTGTCCAGCCCCTGCCTGGGGCAGGGGTTCTGTGGAGAAAATAGTATGTGATTGTGTATGTAAAGACTGTATGACACACAGAGAGAATAGGGGACTGGTTGAATCAATAAGCTCTGGCATTTAATAACTTATTCAACTTAACTAGTGTGTGAAAAGTAGTTCGAAGTGTAGTGGGATGTGTTTGGACAGTACAGTGTCTATAGATGACTCTTTTGCTTTAAAGAGGGCAGGAACTGTAAAATGCTAGAAAAGCTCTGTTTTATCTGAGCAGTCTCACTGAAACGACTGTGATTAAATGGTGATTAACATCAAGAATGATCATAACTGTTTGCTAACCAGAGATCAGAGTGTAGTTCTTTGGCTTATATCAATGGAGTCTCGGGTGTCAGTCCTCTGGACAAACTGCTTTGTAATTCTGCTGCTTTAAGCTTAGCTGCTTCATAGGCATAAAGAGCACAATTTACTTTATGGATAATAAAAATTTTGCAGGTTTCTTCTAAGCTAGTCCACAATCATGCTGTTGTGGGGTCAAGATATGTTTTATTGCTGAAGTTAATGTCAGAATGCAGCAACAATTGTCCTTATTGCAATGAACTCTTTGTCCTTATCTTGCCCAGTAGATGGTAGTGTTGGCTGATTTTTCTAATTTATTTTAAAGCTGTGCATTAACATATATGGGTTTTTCCTTCTTTTTTTGGTCCTTTGCACTTCAATTGTTTTTCCTTTTCTCTGTTCTCCCAAATAATAATTTTACCTTTTATAGAATGATAGCAACTCTTATTCCTCTTTGAAATCTGTGGGAACTGATGAGGTGCTGTGCACTCTTAAGAGGGCACAGGTAACAGCAAATATTGATAGTTGGCTTAATTAAAAATGGGTATAAAATGACTATGAATACATGGAAAGTAAAACATGAAATGTAGGAATGGACTTGCAGTAGAGACACTGGTAACAGAAAATCTGGCCACTTCTCCATTGCAGCTGAAACATTTTTGGAATACTTTGTGTGATACTGTTGCCTGCAATGGACAAAGGCGTCATATTAATGACTTATAGTTATTGCAGTCCTGTGTAAATTTTCATGCAATTATTGTTTTGAAAATGTTTATTGATAGTAATTTTTATCCCTGTAGAAAAAGTATGTGGACAGACACGAGCGGTTCAGAAAGTATTTATAATGTTATTTAAGCCTTGGCTTCCCTCAATATGTTCGTTATCTGTTGAATTTTATTTTTATTTAACATTGAAATGTTCCTGGGGATAAAATTAACAGTCATATAAGCTTGAGAACGTATGAAAATGTATCTCAGCTCTAAGTAGAAGGAATCTTTTTAATGATGTTTAAATCGAAGCTACTGTTTTGGATCCTTGTGGAGACTGCGGATAAGGCAGCTAAGTAAGTTCTGTGTTGTATACCCGCTAACAGTTGGACTGGTCCTGCCAACTCACTTACAATGTATTTGTGTTAAACAAATTGCAATTATGTGACCATGTGTATTTTTGCCCTTGTTGCTCACCTGTATGTGCAACTATGTAAGTTAAATTTTCTATCCAAATGTTATATTTATTCCTGTTTATCATACTGTGGATTTGCTCAGAAAAGCTGTTGAGGTTTCTTTTTCTTCTTCTTTGCTCTCTTATCTTTTAAGATTTGACTCCTTTGGGTGGGACAGAGAATTATCTTAAGAGGTTACTTAAAATTTGCAAACAAGCATTTAACAAAAATTGAGTGGATGAAATTCATACCCAACAAGCCTTATAATTTATTCTCTTTAAAACTTTGAAGTGACAAAAGTCAGTCTTCTTTGTGAGTTTATTTATAAAGTACTTGGTAATGGTCTGACTTTGTTTCTGTCAATGAGAATTTTACTGTTCGATGCAATGAGGGCAGATTTAAGGAAAATCCCTCCAATGCAAATTTATATATTTACTTAAGGAGTTTTGTGATTTGAAAGCAAATTTTTACTTCTCAGAAAGCTATGGATCCATCCTCAGAAGTTAGCTCAATGGCACTGTTTCTTTCCCTCTATGTCACCTGCCGTGAAATTGCAGACTGTCAAGACACCTAGGGAAGTGTATGGGAGAACTGTTCTTGCTGTATTTTGACTTAGAGGAAATACTATGACAGAGGCTTTACTTCTAGATTTTTTTGTTGCTTACTTTCGAGGTAAAAGAGACAAGTGTGTTGAATTTTTTCGTAGGCACATAAACTACCATTAGCCTAGGTCTTCTTTTTTGACTTCCTTCCAACAGTAGACACTAGTTGGCATGTTGGTCTGACAGCTCTTATCCCATGATGGCTTTGTGCAGCATGCTGCATTGTACATCTATTTATCCTACTTTTAAGCAATTAACCTTTATCACAAGTTGTTCTTTACTTTCCCTCCCCAGCTAAAACTGGAGTATGACTACCCAGGTCTGAGGCATTGTTCTGGTTAGCAACGAAAAGCTTGGTGTGCACCTTAATGCTGATGCTGTAGCTGGGGAAGTAGGGAGCAAAAGCAGACATGAATTCAAGTTTGCATCCAAACGTTCTGGATGGCCTCTGACTACTAAAGGGGAGGCTGCAGGCAAAAACAGGAGTTACAGTGGTCAGTGAGTGGCCCAGTAGGACTGTCATGCCCTCCTGCCTGCTAAGGCAGTAGCAAGTTGTTACTCTCCGTTACTGAGACCAACTTAGTGTGGTGGCCTGACTGTTGAGGAGCTTCTTCCTTAATGGTTTGGCTCTTGCTGCCATTAACAACCTCCAGTGAAAGAGTAGCTGGGAGCAGCCTTCCCTGCTGTCATCTGTCTTCCATTGCTTGGTGCCTATCAGGCAGCCCTCCAAAGCCAGAAGGGCATCCACCTGTAGCAGAGGCAGCAAAGCACCAATAGCAAAAAGGAGCTTAACCAAAATAGCAAGACTGGGGTGCGTAAGTCAGCTGTAAGACACAAGGATCCTCTTCTGAATGGTAACTCTACTGTGTTTCTTTGAGTGAAACAGCATGAATGTCTGTACACAAACTGGAGTATGAGCACGTGGTGTTTACTGCATTTGGTTGCCTTTCAAAGTTGAACTCATGGTCTTTCAGTCCAGATGGATTTATCAATAGCTTGTTCAGGCTTTCATACCTATTGTGAGCATAGATGATCACAAATAAAAATCTTGGCTTCAGATGTCATATGACTGTGTGAGAGCCTCTTCTTCCTCTCCCTTCCCTCAGCTTGTTGTTTCTTAGCTGTTCACATTCCTTAGGACCTATTGGCTCTCTGCAAAAGCTGAGGCTGGAAGGACTGTATTAGTGAAAGCACACTGCTGTGGTATGTACATTATGGGGCTCACCTTTACTTTCAGCCAGAACAGCTTAGTTTCAGTACTGAACCATGGTGGGATCCAAAGTGAATGGGAGTGATTAATTTGACAGCCTCTGGAGGCACAGAGAGAGTCAGTGTTGAGCCAGGCAATTGTTCCTTGTCTCATTTTCCCAAGGTAAAGTTGCCTGACTGGGGAAAAATAGGCTTCATGCCACTGCCTTGAAGGAGTATTCTCTTCAGTGGGTGCTGTGGAGCTTTGAAAGATGCTCTCAGACATAATTTTGCCTGTTGAAAGCTGTTGGTGAGAATACCTCACTGATACAGACCCATTCTGTGGCAAAGACACCCCTTTGCTGTTCAGAGCAAAGGATCAGGGGTAAAGCACTGCCTTGAGTTGAACCCGTGTAACCAGCTGGGCCTGCAAACCACATAGTGATTAGGAAGCTGAAGTGATTTTCATGTAGTAGTGCTGTAATCACTACTACATTGGGAAGAAACTTTTTCTTCTGGCAGCAGAAAAGCTGTAACTCCTGCTGCTCCAGTGTAAGCACAGCATGAGGGGTATTCTTGAGCCTTGCTTCTGCCTGACAGTAATATCACATTCAGCATGTAATTAAACAGCTCATAAACTGCCTTGAGATGTTTATGTGCAGTTTACAGTGGAGAAGTACTGTGTTTTTGGAGGATGCTGAAATTTCTGTACTCTGGAGCATTTGGTATGTGATATTCAGTTCCCTTTTCCTCAGAAAAAATACTCAGTGTCTGGAGTGCATTATTTTGCTGTCAATAAAAAGCATACAGTTAGGGGATGTTCCCATGAATTTTGTTGCTGATTTTTTGATTCTTGTGGGTAAGTTAGATATCTATCTTTATGTGGAGGCATCTCTATCAGTATCTATTGCAAATAAATACTTTTAGATATCAAAATTGCATTATACTTGATAGAAACAAGAATGGCTTGTTTCAAATTCCACGGGGATAAGTAGAAACACATACAAAATAGCCAATATGGTGAGGACACCATGTAGTTACTATATTGGTGAATGGAAGCAGACACTCCAAGAAACTTTTAGTAAATTTTTGCTGTGGTCTATGCCATTTGTTTTATCTTACAGTTTAGAGTCAATGAATTTGGGGCCCTGGAGGTGATTACAGACGAAACTGAAATGGAAAGTGTTAAAAAGGCAACTGCTACCACAACCTGGATGGTTCCAACTGCTCAAGAAGGTCAGTTAAGAGGCGGTAAACATTTTCTGTGGTAGACTGTATTTTCTTTAATATATCAGCTTTTCTTAAACCTTTCCCCCTCCAAATTGAAAAAAAAACTTACTTGCTTTAATGGACACAGTATCTCTGGTGATATTGCCTGTTGCTTGGCATGTGAATGCATTTTAAGTTAAAAGGAAATAATTCCACTGTTAAACATCTGAAGTTCAATTACAGCCACAATTTCTTCCTAATGGTAATATTTTCTAAATTTAAAATGGATATTTTTGTTCTATTTAATTTGCAAAATAGTAAATCTTTAAATAATTAAGAATTTTTTAGAGGTAATTTTTATTGAGCTGGTTCTCCAGACTGCCCACAGACTTTACTAACTGCTTAGAGTTCATTTGTGACTGAAGTACTGTGCACTGCAAACTGCCTTCACATGATATTGGCTGCTGCTCAGCTGCTACCCCCTATGTCAGTGTTAGATGTGCAGTGTGAATCTGCACAGTTGCCTTGCTGCTGCTGACTGTGCTTTTTTTACAGTGTTAAAAGCATGTAGTAACAGTTTGTGTTTTATCTTGAATGGTAGAATTCTAATAATTTTAGTATCTGTCTACCAAATAAGGTGTTTCCTGTATTTAAAATCCTGGTGAAGGAAACACTTGTTCTGCTCAAGGAAAGTTGGTTTACATGATCATAAATTACAGCAATTTGTTACACTAACTCCACTAATTATGGAGCAACATGAATGAAAATATCACAATTGGTTTTGCGATTACTTACAACTACCTAGTATTTTTTCCTTGTTGCTACTACATTTTAACAATTTTCTTTTAAAATACAGATTCTGTAAGTTCTTTGAAAAGCAGACTTCACAATTTTTGTTTAATAATCATCACTATAAGCATGAGAAGTGAAGTCAATGAAAGCTTTCCTTTGCTACTCCCTCACTATTGAAGCATAATTGTCATGTGAGTTCTGTGAATAGGTGAATCATTTAAACCAGTGGGAAAGTAGTTTGGGCCCCCTCTGTGAGGTCTGAGTCTTCAGACCACAGCAAATGTATTCTCTAGGTCTGTATCCAAGGCAATGATAGTTATTCAAGTTTCAAACCTGCAATGAGAGTAGCCACATTGTGGTAGTGTAGTAGCACAACAGATTCTCTCCTTAGACTGAGATCACAGTTACCTACAATAAAGCAGGCAACTGCATCCCCTAGAAACCTAAAAAAAATAGTGTTTCTACTAAATTAAGGTGTGTTTATGAACATGTAAGTATACCAAATAAGCATTCTGCTACTACCCTACATTGATTAATTTAGTGCTCCCCAAAAATAAAAATATTGCTAAAATTTTCCATTGTGAGAGGAAATAGTTGTTTTGAACCACTAATGATGCTGGTGTGTAAGTATAACACGTGTATTATATATTCTGCTAGGGGAGATATTCTGCATTCAAGAGATTATTTGACTCTGCTTTCAAACGCAGTAAAGTGCTTAAGCTAAATAGTTTATGATTGAAATTTGTCTTTTGGGGAGGTCCAAAGACAATGACCTGCTCTAGAAGCTGGAGTACTTGACAGTGCTTCGTACTTGCTTGTGAGGGAAAAAAACTGCATCCTTTGGTAGGCTACATTTCTGTTGTGGGGAAATTGTAGCTTTGGATGAGTGAGTAACTTAGTATTTGAAGATTGCTTTGTTACAAGTTTAGTGATTCTTCACTGCTGGTAGGCCTCAGGCAGGTTGAGCAATAGCTACTGCTACGAGAGACTGTAGAATGTAGTCAGCGATTTGCTTCCAGAAATAAGTTCACCTAATGAAAGATAACTCCCTCCAACCCTTTTTTCCCCAAATATAGGTCAAAAATGAGGCACATCAGCAGGAGATGAGGTCATGGACTCTGAGCAGTGATGACTGTCGGCAGTCAGCACAGTGCCTGTCACAAAATTCTTCCGCGAGTAGCCACATCAAGCAGTGTCAGTGTGCCACTGTGATAGAATCAGTGGATTCCTCTCTCATGTTGCAATATGAAAACCCAATTTGCTTGTCAGTAATGTGGACTCCATACAAACACTAACTCCTAGTTCTTCATTCTGACAAGTGGTGTGGCTAATGTTTTTCTGTTTGCTTGGCATGGCCTGCAGAGGATGGTTGGAAATGTATCACCTCTACCTAAGTGAAGTTAACTTTTGTCATTGTGCAGCCTTTTCAGAAAAGACAGGGATCCCCACAAGGTTGAAGGAAACTGCAAAAGTGGATGGACTTGTTTTCTGTGAAAACTGTTACCGCTATGGTACCTTAGAAGAATTTGTTCCTGAAGGGAAATTTTGCAGCCAGAAATGTGCCCAGCAAGTAAAAAACAAGTAGGTGCTATAATAAAGCATAGAAACAAAGAATTTGACAAAATATAAAAGTGGTGGGCAAAGGGAGGTATTAAGTAGCCATGTTTGGTGTCTTAATTAGTGCAAAATGTTCTTTCACTGTTTTTCGTGTAAATGCCTTAACATTTGGTTTGTCTAACACTGACGTTGAAGGCAGTCTTTTTTGCTCAGTGTGCTATGTTCTGCTGTGAGATGCAAGCAGTAAAACAGTCTATGGGATGCATGAATCAGTGTCAGACTCCCACCTTGTTTCATAGTCATTGGAATTAAGATAATCAGTAATGAGATGGTTGGGGTGGTAAGTTAACTATAATAATTAAGTGCAAGAGCTGTGTTATAGATGACAGTGAGTGAAAACATGAACATACTGTAGTTTCTCAGTTCCTTTTTTTTTTTCAGCTAGTGCAGTTCATCTCATCATAAAAGCATGTTTTTGTTAGTTTGTCCATTCTGTATTGCATATTGCTACATTATGGCAGGTTTTAACATCTATGATTTTCTGTGTTTTCCTTCATTTTTAGCTAATTGCTTCAAAGAGTTCTGTTCTGATTTCCTGTTTAGCAATTTGTACAGTCACATACCAGCTTTCTCCAATTGGATTTGTCAGTCTTAACAATTACCTTTCCTTTCCTCTCTGTAAACTGCCCTGCAGTCCTAAACATTTCACAGTTTGCTTCTCCAGGAGATTTGATGATACATGGGAGAAGACACACTGTTTAAAACATGCAGAACTTGTTCAGCGTAAGCTGACAGCTTTCTTTTTGCAGTTGGTATTGTGTGTCTTTCAGATTAATTCTTTTGACAGATGTAATTTTCGGCAGTATTTCTAAGAATATATTTGGTATAATACCATGGGACCCACAAATACTTGACCTTCAGATTTACTTGCTTTTTACTTGTTTTATGAACATTAGCAGTAGAATAATATTGCCTTTGTGTCATTGTGTTACTATTGTAATAGAGAACCAAAGGAGGAAAATCCCAGCATGGAATGCAATGGGGAAGATGATTCTAAAGGCATTCGGAAAAGAAAAGCAAAGTTACCTCTCAAAGAAGAGTCCCGGGATAATGGAGAGAAGAAAGAGAATCCAAATGAAATTGTTAGTATGCATAATAAACCCATTCCTGCAAGTATTTTGGTGGGAATTTTGCCTTGTATTGCAATGTCAGTAACTTCATCAATCTACAAAGAAAAGTGACTGCATCACTATTTCAGAGCCACAATAAGTAGTTGGTTCATTTACCAATTTAATTGTGCCTCACTAGTAAATTGTAATTATTGACAATGAACTGATAAGAGCTGTTACCTCTTTTCCCTGCTTTTTTAAGAACAGAACAAAAAGAATTTAAAGGAAAAATGGTGCTAACCTAGACTTACCATGTCTTCAGCATGGAAAAACAGAAGTACATATTTTTCAACACTTGTTACTTTGTCACTCTGCACATGAATAAATAACTATAGACTAATAATTTATTTTGCAAAGAAAGCTACATTACAGTTAAGAAGGGAATACTTTGGATTTTTTTAGTGTAATTTGCCTTAGAAAATCATAGCCAAAGATTTGGTTTTCTGTTGTGTTGCAGTGTAATGTGCTTTGGGGCACTTTTTTTTTTTTTCCCCTTTGGTATTTGTTCTTCATTTTAGAAAAAACTTAACCACAGTACCTTCCCATAATGTTTTTTTTTTTCCCTATAATATTTGTTTTCTTCCCAATAGCTGTAACACTACTGGAGGGAGCAGTTTTGAGAGAGAAGGGAAGAGTTCTGGAACCACCAAATGGTCAAAAGGCTGAAGACAATAGAGTTGTCAGAAGGGAATTTGCAGCTCTCTGTATAGCAGTGTATTAGGCAAAAGTCAGGGGACACCTTATTTGCCTCCATGCATGTACTGTCCCAAAGGAGTACTTACTCCATTCATCTGTTTGGGTGCTCACAAAACTGTTAAGACACAAACAATGAAGTAAATAAAATGGATTGATCCTTTTTACATTTCATAAAGCAATTGTACATTTGAAGAAAAATGGGCTAAAGCTGCGAGAGGTTTTCCTTTCAATTATTTTGGAAGCATGAACATATCGAAGATACTGTTATTTATCGGTGTCTCAGTGAGGCCTGATGAAGGCTTCAAGATCTGTCCCTGGGTCAGGCAAGGCTGAGTGCTGGGTCGTGAGAGTCCTTCTGTCTGTCACATACACTGTGTTTGCTGTGGTTTGTCACTGATGGCTCACTAGCTTTGATTAGACATCTACAGGTTTGTTTAAGGTAGGAGAGAGCTTCAGTAGCCATTTAAATGAAGTCACAGTTTAACCTCTGGTGTTGCAAGTTTTATTGTACCTAGCCTTCTAAACTAATGAGGTTACTGTACTCTTTTTTTTTTTTTTTTTTTTTCTAATGTAGGAGGACAAACCTGAAGGAAGGATCTTGAGAGTCTCACAGAGATCCAGGAGAAAAAGAAAAGGGGAAATAACAGTTTTGAAACAAAGTAGGTTAGATTATGAATCAAAAATTATCAATTCTTTAGGTAATATCTGTCTCGTATTGTGAATTGCCAGCATTGTTTCACTGAATTTGTATTCCCTATTGAATACTTTTTTTCAGTTCTGTAAAAAAAGAGTGCCAATGTGTTATTTATAGCAAACAAATTTTAAGACAGCATTGAGAAGGGTATAGTAAGTGTAAATGCAATTGATGTACATTTTACGTTTGTTTTTTTCATCTCCCTAGAGAGTGCCAGTATTAAAGGAAATCAGCCCCACTGAGTTCCCAGATGTTGAAAGACATGTATCAAGCAGAAGTGGAAGTTTACTTTTGTTTCCTTGGGGATCAATCTTGCATCTTCAGTATGTGCTGGAAATAGACACATTTATGGAACTGTTTAGAAATAATTGCTATAATCAGTCCAAAGGGACATATACTGCATCAAGCAGCATAATAAAACATATTTGCAGTGAGTGCTGTTTTTTCAAGCTAATTGTATGACAGATAGTTTTAGGAAGAATTGGAGATGTGATACCTCAGTGGTACACTAACCACAGACCTACATCTTGCCCTCCAGAGTGTTTCTTATGATAGGGGGGAGATACTCACAGAAGTTGCCGGGCCACTAGTCAACAGAGCTCCAAGTAGCTCTGATGCACACTAGGCAGATGAAATATTGATTAAAGATGCAATAATAAAAGTTCTGGAAGATCCCCTTCCCAAGATAGAATCACCCTTGAAATGTTATTTCTGTAGTTGTTTTCAAAGCTGAAGAGATAAGAAGTGTGTGAGACACAAGCACAAAGCTGATGCTCTGTAGAAATCACTGCTGTCCACTGACAGAATAATCTGTACAGATTTCTTCTGTTGTATTCGGGTTTTTTTATTTTTATTTGGGAAAATACCAGTTCAGCACATGAGATATGGTAGAAAAGACTAATTTGTATTCAGAACCAAGCATGAAACTGTGTTATTGTGCTGACCCACTAATTTCTTACATGGAATAGATAAAAACTGGGTAAATCATAAATAAGATGAGTGTGCTCTAATAGTGTTGAGCAATTGCTGTAGTTCTGAAATTTGTTATCTTTTGGTTACATTATGAGCTTTCTTCTGGAGAGTTTGGCATGACTGTTGTTATGGTTCATGTTTTAATAATAAAAATGCTTAGCCAGACTTTTACTTAAGGGATTTATTTCTCTCGTGAGTAGCCTACAGTCTGGATCAAGCCAGAACCATAGTGTGAACTGTGATGAATCCTACTGGCAGCGTAAGCTTATGGTCTGAAATGCTAAGCTGTGTATGCAGAGGAGACATTTTAGGTGAAGATCAGTAAAGCAGAGTGGAAGTGTACGAAAGTAGATGCGTACATGGCCAGCCTCGCAGGCCATCTGTTTTTGAAGTTCCTGGCTATTGCTAGTGCAGTTAGTGCCTTATTTTCAAGGCCTGAAAACTGTTACTCACTGATGTGACTGTAGTCAATATTAAGCTGGACTGTAGGTAATATTACAATTACTGTGCAAGCGTATGCGAGTGTTCACACTATATGAGAAACCTGAAACTGGAGGTTTCTGTCATCTGCTAATGACATGATGGAGGGGGAAAAAGCAGTGATGACAGGTCTGATGGCTTGGAACTGCCTCTCCACCCAAAACCATCAAACTACAAAGTGATGGAGTAGGTTAGAAATATTTTAAGTACTGTTAAAGAATAGAGTATTTCAACTGTGATTAGAATACCATGAATTAGAATGCTATCCAGTTGAAAATGCTTTCCAGTAAAAGAAATTCTTGGGGGAAAAAAATTAAAATATTGAGATATTTTGTGATTTGAACTGATCTCTTCACAGATTTGTAAACTGTATATATTAGTGCTTCTTAGGATTAATAATGAAAAGGGGTTGGGACCGGACTTTGTAAGCTTTTCATGTCACCTGCACATGCTTTTTCTTGTTACTAATCAAGGTTTGAACTGCTGGAAACATTTTTGGACAAACCAGGAATCTTCGTGTTCCTAATGCCTTTCAACTTACAGAGCTACTTCTTTTTCTGAAATAAGTCCTGAGCAACACCATGAGTTCATTTAATAAAATGTAGCTTTGATACTTTGAAGTGTTGTGGTGTTTCTTTTCTGGAGACATGAACAGTTACAGAATTATTTCACTGTTGCGTGTTTCTTTACAGCTGTACCCTCTAAAGGAAGACAAGCATGGTGTTGGGCATCCTATCTGGAGGAAGAAAAGGCCATTGCAGTACCTACTAAGCTTTTTAAAGAGGTATGACCTTCTGAAGTTTAAGTCAGTCAACCAACTAAGATTTCCTAATTTCTAGGAAATCAATAAACAAAAATAATTTGAAGATTTTACGTTTTTGTGGAGGAAAACCTGCATGATAAAATAATGCTGTCCATCAGCAATCATCAAGAGAGTGGGAAATATCTTGCTCTTCTTTTTCAGAGAATTCTGTTTTTGTAGGTGAATGCTGTCAGATCAGACTATAGAAAGCAGATGCTTTTCCAAGATCTGCAAGTTCTAGCCTTTCCTTCTAGCCTTCCTGTATAGCTAAAAATCTGATACATACCCACACTTTTTCGTGCCATAGAATTTTCTTTAAATAAGTTTAGAAAGCTGGTATAAAGATCATCTTTTGGCTTGTTGCTTCAATTATATTGCCTGTCTTTTTTGCAGCTCCTGCTGACATTATATTTTGTTACTACATCTGATGTTAGTTTGTCTTGTTCCCCTTTTGCCTGCCATCTGATTGGATATCACGTGATCATCTCTTGCTTGTCCTTTGCCTGCTATGATAGTCTTTGTCATTTGTCATTTCAGTGCTTTTGCTAATGCTGTCTCTCTTAGTTGGAAGAGAGCTCCATATGCAAATCCACAAAGTTTCCATGCTGTTATCTTCTTTTGCAAAACCTGGGGAAACGTGAATGTGTCTCAGCTACTGTACTTCTGCTCTGTGTTATTTTTTTGATAATTCTGTTCTTACTTGTAGTCTGTTTCTTGCATCCATTTCTTTCTGTAGGCTTCATACTTCAACTATTAAATCTTTTGTTCGGGAATTAGCTTTTTAGCTTACATATGCGTGAGATGCAAACTTTTAATTGGCACTTTTAGATGTTCTTGAGTTAGAAAAGTGAAGAACTAGGATTGCATTGTACAGAATCCATAGATTTGTAGGTGCGAGAGCAACAGTTCCCTGACCATCCTTAGTTGTATCCCCTTGTGCTATATACTGGTTCAAAAATTAACAAGAGAACAAACTGGATAATGAGTGTGTTAATGGGAAGGTACATTCATAAAGCATTGCTCTGCCTGTCTGACGTTCCATGAAATGCTATAGCAACACACAGACGTATATCAGCCTTTCAGGGCACTGCACAGCGCAGGCTGTGTCTCACCTAAAAAATCCATTGCGCAGGCTTGAAAGGTAAAAAGACCTTTCCCAGATCTTCGTTCGCGAAGACTGGCCACTTACATGGTGGCAAAGACTGGAGTTACACGATGTTTCCTGTGCTTTTCTCCACCATGTACCTACCTCGTTCAGTGCATCTTATTTAGTATTTTCTTTCAAAGTCTTTAGCCCCTGAGTAATGCAAGGGTTTGATTTAGTGTGTGGTATTTAAAGCCTGTAGCAGAGAGTTCTTAACAACACCCAGAATTGGCCTGGTAATATTTTACAGATGAACAAGCAAGCCACAGGTACAGAAATGTTAAAAAAAACCCAACCCAACCCAAACGATTTTGAATCTTTTTATTTCTGTGTTCATTGTGAGAATTACTCTTTTTTTTCTTTTTGTTTTTCCACTTTAGAAGCAGTACTTTTCACTATGTTTTTCTTACCCTTAGAAATGGTCAGGATGATGGAGAGTCCCTGCCACTTCCTGGTACTTAGAGTAATTTCTAAGCTGTGTCTGACAAGCTGTTGTTGCACCGTTAAAGCAAAGTTATTGACCCTTCTATTCCTCAAAGTGCCATCTTCTCATTTGTTGACTTTAACCTTTCCTCTTACTTGCTTTTTGTATCCCTCCCTAACAAAATATCTTTAAATGTTTGTTGTAAAAATAATGTGTGATTATTAAGTTTATCATAGCTTTACTTTCGGTAATGTATTGAGAATTGTGCACAAAATTGAAATCTGTTAAATAGTATTAAGGTTATTAGTCTTCTAAAAGTTGCCTGTTAATTTGGCTGTAACAGAAACCAAACTAGAAGTCTAGATTTGACAATGGGAAAAAGAGTAAATAATTCATGTCTTAAATTTCAGGAAATACATGTGTGATAATTGCTTAATTTTTAGTGTATTGTTTGTAGAATTTTGTACAGTCTGTACAGTAGTGTTGATTATAAAAGTGAAATAATAGATATGTGACTTTTTGTTTCTTCTCTCTGTAATTTTACTTGTGCTTGCTTTTGAAAAATTTCCATTATATTTTTGGCCACTGTTCCTCAGTGTGTCAATATTTCTAGCATTTCAGTTTTCCAGTGAGGTTTTTTAATCTGTAAACTGTTTATTATGTAGATGTCATTAGCTGCAAGACTGTGCAACAATACAGACTGTATTGAATTTATTGTGTCAGTTTATTGTTTTTAAGAAAAATTCTCCCCTTGATGCATTCCTTTTGAGGAAGTATCTAGAATTATGCATAGGGTAACTCCATTAAACTTTCATTGATAATAAAAATATTAAGTGTGGTGATGTTAGGATGAAATAACTTTTCAAATGCACGTACTGCAGTCAGGTACTCTGATCCCTTAACTGAGGTCTAGCAAATGTTCTAAGCTATTTTTAGATAGGGACTTACAGCTGTGGTTAGACATCTATTAGCTGGCCACTGCAGGCCAATTTAAACTGGGTTGGTTCTCCATTTCCCTTCCGCTTGATTGCATATTCCTGCTCTTGTTCCATGCACTGCATTTTTTTTCTCCTTGGTTTATTATTCCATTATATCAGTTGCACCCAAAGCCACCAAACAGAGGTTTCCCTTCCTTCCAAGTAGGTGATACCTCTCTGAGTACCTCCCTTGGTATACTTCTCTTCCCATTAACTGAAGAGATACTGCAGTTGACTGGGGAGAATGTGTAGCTTTTAGGCAGGAACAGAAGGAAAGGGGAACATTTAGGATGCTTCTCCTGTGGTTTTTTTTCTGTAACCATTTGGGACATATAAACTGTCTGGCTGTGAATTTGCAAACCTGTGAAAAACTGCCTTCAGTTTTGGTCACTTTTTTTTCCTGTTGTTCCTTCCAATTAACCTTAATATTTACTACCTTCCTTCATCTTTACCAGAGGGATGCTGATGCCTTCTGATTGAAAACATCCATTTTGTTTAGCCTTGTTTTCACTTTCTGTTTTTTGAAAGATGTTCTTCTAGGTTCTCTGTAATATGATGTAAGGGTAGTCATGTTCCTATGATGCAGAAATACTCCTGGAAAACTAGTCTGGACATAAAAAGGACATCAAATAGGCCATCTCTACATACAAACAATGTTTCATATTTCTGCCTTTCAGTTCATCTTTCATGGCCTGAGATGTGGAAAAGGCAAAATAGAGCATCATTGTTGTGATTATTATAGGAGTGATGTCTACCAGGAAGGGGTCAGTGTCACTGTGCAGGCTGAAAAATAAATAATTAAATTGTTAAAAGGTTTTATTGACAATTAGTGAAAAAAATTGAAGACAAATCTTATCATCTTCTTTCTCTTGACTAGCTCTTTTGGTGATTCTAATTTTCTTACATATTCTCAAGTTTCAAGTAATTCTAGTATAAATGTGTTTCTCAAACAGTCATCAATTTCTCCTTTCTACTGTGTTTTTGAGGATGTGAAACTTATTTTAAAGTGATTTATTAGTTCACTCAGAAACATGAATAATAACTAAAAATTGTTCTATTCCTTATGAAGATATTATTTCTCTGGTACTTTCAGAAGTACTGAAACTGTTCTTTTCCATTGCAGTATCAGTCTTTCCCGTACAACAAAAATGGATTCAAAGTAGGGATGAAGCTGGAGGGCGTGGATCCTGAGCACCAGTCAATATACTGTGTTCTCACAGTGGCTGAGGTACGTAGAGGTTGCAAACTGCCATGGAGCAGGGTTACAGAAGAGACTGAAATGAGGACGCTCTCTCTTACCTAACAGGCAGACAAAAACTGCATGTAGGAAGATGGCTTTTAAATTAATAATGCTATAATAATTCTGCCTGACAGACATATAAAGAATATGCAGAATCCAGTGCCAGTGCAGCAGTGACTACTTACATATATTTAACATAGACAGCTAGAGAAAACAGTATTAGACTAGTTGGATAATGTGTGGGTTTATCTGTAATTCTGTAGTTCAAATCTATATTTGAAAAGGAAAATAAATAAAAAGCCCCCATAAGTATGACAACTGATATATAGCAGTTTTATACAAGTTTGATATGGGGACCCCTGGTGGTCCAGCGGTTAAGATGCTGCGCTCTCAGCGCCGAGGTCACAGGTTTGATTCCCGGTCCTGCTTCAGGGACACTCCCCCGGGTAGATGGAGCTCGTCAGCCCCTAAGGCCATCCATCTAAGAGA